>OZ029914.1:7233498-7584464 GCA_964023275.1 Norana najaformis | reverse complement strand
CCATCCCCACATCTACGAGCCCCAATGTAACTAACCACGAAATGACCATTGGTATGCTTTATAGCATGCCATGGATAACAAATACCTACGTCTGATGGTAGATTTATTTCACGGATCAATTGTCCCTCTGGCGAATATTCGTTTATTTTTCTTTGCTCGGAAGCAGTAAAAATAATATTTGACTCATCTGTGACAGACAGACACCTTCCAGAATCGTTTCCTGTTGACCATTTGTTTATTAAATTTCCATTTGGATCAACTCTCAAGATTTCCTTCGACTTATCATAAGAGCTTTTGAAATCCCAGATGTAGAGACATTTTTTTCTGTTGCAGGATCCCATGATACGGGTCTCACTATATCCTGCTGCCTTGTAAATTTGCCTATTAAGACTTGAAGTCCGGTTTTATCTTAGAACATCCGGTTTAATTATAAGCTATGCATATTAACACGTATACACAATAATTAGTGCAAAAGTTTAGTCAGCAGTCTAAACCGCCAGCTAAAATAAAAATATGTTACAGATTGATTTGCTAAATGGTTCAAGATCTTGTTTTGAGTCAAGAGGATAAACCCCAAACTCATCTCACACAGGGACAAATTGCACGAGAACTGGGCATTTCTCAGTGTTCAGTAAATTAAATTGTCAAGAAAGACCTTGGATTAAAATGTTTCAAAAGGGGAAAGCGACTGAACTTACGGAGGCCAACAAGCGGCAAGACTTGAGCGCTCAAGGCTTTTGTTGACTCGTTATCCTGCGCATATGGTCCATTTCATTTGGTTCGCTGATGAAGAACTTTTCACTGTCGCTGCACCATCGAATAGTCAAAATGATCGTTTATATGCTGCCGTCGGAACTCGTAAGAGAACATCCCTTAGAATCGTTTGCTTCGCGCTCGCTCGACTTTCAGTCAATCGTTAATGGTTTCGGTCGGTGTGCCTTCACTTGGCAGAGCAATCTGGCGTAAAATTAATGGTGGGTACTACCGGAATGTCCAGTTAACGGAGAATCTCTTACCAGCTATACGAGAAACAGCAGAGTACAACACATTTCAAAAGGATTGTGCTCCAGCACATCGAGCTCGTGATACCGTCGAACTGCTGATTAAAGAAACTCCTGATTTCTCACCTCCTGCACTTTGGCCTTCAAACAGTCCAGGGTTAAACCTATAGACTCTAAAATCTGTGGAATAATGCAAGAAAAAGTCTACAGAACAAAAATTCGGAAAGTCAATACCAAAGGAGGACATTTTGAACACAAAAAATTGCTCAATGCATCAAACACAATAGTCAAATTGATTGTTTTCCAAATTTAATTTGAAATGTAATTGTTATTAATTTTGAATGCAAGTTAATATCAAATTTTCCAGTGGGTCGCATTTTTCCACGAACAGTGTACACATTCTTTTCGGCTGGTAATGTTTGGTTGGTAATGTATGTACATGTATGTATGTATGCATGCATGTATGTATGTATGTACATATGTATGTATGTGACATTACAACCTATATATATATTCTATGGTTGAATAGCATTATATTTAGGCAACTCTCATGCAGATTCGACCTCATGTGATCGTTCGAGTTAAGTAGTATTCATTCTATTTAAGAAGTGCCCCACGCAGAATCATCCTCGTGTGATTTTCAAGCCATGCCTTCTCTAGCTCAACAACGTTCTAGTACTTATTGGCATGCAATCTGTAGGCCTACATTGTTACATGATATAGTATTGTAAAGTTATTATTATTATTATTATCATCATCATCATCATCATCATCATCATTTATTATTGCTTTTTGCTATAAATTATACTCACGGGTTATTCCAGCAATTTTACTCGGTTATGGGGTGTTTCAATAATTATAGCCAGTTGTGGGGTTTTCCAGTAATTACACTTGTATAACTACTTATATAGCCTATGCGAGCGTGATAATTTCACCTACACATAACTCTCTGCCACATCTCCATAAACTCTAACATGCAACCATTCTGCTTCATCTGATCGTCCTCTTATCTCATTCTTGCCCGTCCCCAGTCGATAGTCATCTGAAGTTCTCTGAACGATAGATACCTCACATATAACCTCTGCCGACATTTAGACTATGGAACGATCTCCCACCTGAATTCCACAAATACGCCGTTCCTCCACCATTTTCTGTCGTTCATCCAGCACCACTTGTCTTTAGCACCTCCATTTTTCAATTCTCAGACTTTTTAATCAAAACTTAACTCCCAACTTCTCCAGAATTATTATCGTGATCCATCGAATCCATCGTGTTCCCATTCCTCTGATTTCTCTCAACCTAAACACAACCCACTCTAACATTATCTCTCTCTATCCATCTCTCTCGCTCTCTCCCTCTCTCTTTCCTGGCAATCAGATCATGTTCTTCACACGGTATCTCTGGACAACCTTTCTGATTTGACGCAGCGTTCGTGAATCAACTGATACACTATCGCAGGGGCGTTATAGAAGGCATTGCATTTAATTAGATTCGATCTGCGCTCAGCTTTTAAGAAGCGCTTTAGAAATTGTCGAGTTCATGATTTACAATTTTACGAGTCCTTTTGTAACCTAAATCTTACTGTCGATAACTCACTTTCAGTATCACTATTTACATCGCTGTGTCATTGCTATAAAAAGCAGGTATCTCATATAGGCATATACTACTCTATTACGGGCTATAATTGTACCTTTAAGACATCTTATAAGCTGTGCTAAATCAGTTTAATTGAACTACATTCCAAATAAAGGCATTATTACTAAAATTGCCTCTACTCATATACTCATATGTAGGCCTATTTCTGATTGTTTCTGTGCCATTTGCGGGCAATGACACATCATTATTAGAACGTCATAGCACAGAAGTTTCAATCTAAGATAATCCGAGGGCAAACTGAAGATCCGGACGTTAGCGAGAACACCGCTTCACTTAATCTTATTCATTTGATTATGCAACAGAAATTAAGAGTAACAGAGTAAAGTCAATTCATTTCATTAAAAAATTATAATATTATACGTGTGTGCTTACGTTTTTTAAGTTATTTCTTTCAGCACTTACTGGCAGAGGCCTGCATCAGTCTGAGCATCAATGTAAAGACTCATATTGTGAGAGCTACCGGTTGTATTACATGCTGCAGCCCTGTAAATTCCGGGTTTGTCTTAACGATTATTTAGCGCGAAAGCTAAGTCAGCAGTCCAATCCGCCAGCTAAAATAAAAATATGTTATACAACGATTTCCTCAATAATATTTGTGAGTACGCGGCAGTCTACGAGTTTGCGTGCTGGAATGTCAACCCAGACGTCTTGGTTCAAATCACCGCAAAGGGAGAAAGACGTTTCGAGATTTCTGCTCCACTTTCGCCCCTTGCTAACTCATCTACAAATAAGTAGGGTGACCGAACAGACAGCAAGGGAAAGAATTGGTCACTCGTCATCATATGACGAGGCTATAAAAACAAAGTCGTAAACACTTCATTTGGCTGCCTTTCGGGGATCGATTAGTTTAAAGGGCAGCTACCCTTCTTCTTCATGAATTCGACATCTTGTTTTAGCAGAAGTCAATTTTTGTGCAAACTTTCCACACAACAACCACTACCGCTATCATCATCATCATCATCATTATCATCAACGTCATCGTCATCATCATTATTTGCATTCCACTCACACTTAATCCCACCAGGACAAACTTGAGATCTGGCCTAATGTTTGTTCCACTTACCAAAAAAGACGTGTAGTTTCCGTGCCTTTTCACATGCTGGTCCAAATCTGTGGAATTCACTACCATCTTCTTCTCTTATTCCATCTTTTCCCAGCAACTCGCGCTATTGAGGTGAATTCATAAATCAGCATGATACAAGTGTCTGATTAATAAAAATATTGTTTCTAATTTAGGTATCCATGGAACCATAAAATGTAAAAAGAACAAAAGCAGGAAAATTGTCGAATTAAATATTCACAAATGAAAAATATCTGTGAAGGTGTGAATGAATTCAACTACTAATAAAGCTGATCAGTTAATTTTTAATAAAGGCCTACTGTGCTAATTCGCCAGATGGGTACCATCTATCAACAGCTATTAGCAAATTGACCTGATGTCACATCACTTCTATATTGCTTGACTTCGTTATAGGCAGATCACAATAGTCGTCTAGGGAATGTAGTATGACTAGAAGACAAATTAAATAATAATGGTATTATTGTCTTAAGTAGGTCCTAATTTTCTTCCAGAGGTGTTTAGAATTTGTACACATGTTAAAAATTATTTATGCGCGTATATATAGCTGAATTTAATTGATCTGAACTTAAGTATTAATTTTGCATTTACTGCATTTAGACCAGTTCTTAATCCCAAGTATCATCAGTAATCAACTATATCGTCTGAATGCCTTCTCTGGTCATTCCAAAAAAACTAGACAAGTTCTTGGTGAACACGATTTTTGGTTGTTGGACAGATTTTTGAACTCTACCCGTATCTTCTCTTTCTGCTCAGTCGCTTGTGTAATTTCTTTCTCAACTTTAGATCTATATTTTTTTCAAAATGGCATATCTTCATTTATTAAGCGCCACTATCTAACAACTAAGCATCAATCGACGGCGTCACCATGCGCTGTATCTCTGTCGTAGTGGACAGATCTTCTGGATGTTGATTACGGCTTGGTTTTGGTGCACCATTGGTTGATGCCTTGTACATTAGACACCGGTGCTACAAAAGTTACTAAATAATAATAATAATAATGACAATATTTCTAAATATTCCACACGATACAAACCAATTCGACAGATGGCAAAGTGTTTGTTTAATATCTTCTGTTGACGAGCCATCTGGCGAATGTAATTAAATTTAATTAAAATGCACAACGAATACTTTCCTTTACGAGACGCTACAACAGACTGTTTTGTTATTCGTGTTTTGTTTTCAAGTGCTCCAAACTCTTGGCATTAATTATAACGTTTTTTGCAACTGGATCGACTATTGGTAAATTCTTAATTTTGTAAATATCCGTGTGTTTAAAGTTATTTTTCAAATTAAATTGATCTCAACTTCAGAATTATTAATACCGGCGAATCAAGTCGGCAACAGCTAAGTTCAGTGTTCATCTTCGGTGCCAAGTTAGGTAACACTGGTCAACATAGAAATCGTTACTGACTGGAAAAGGCCCTAATGTGTAGCATCTTGGTGTGCTGAACACGAATATAACCATAAAAATTTTTTATTGGCTCTCGTTTTGAAAATATTTCATATAGTTCATTTTTTATGTTTCACCATGTAGATTTATGCAGTAGGACTGCGACAATATCCTAAATAAGTCTAGAATGATGTAATATTCCACCTCATTGCATAATCCCATCATGGACACATCATGCACAGTTGATTACGTCATTTTCTGATGCAATGTAAAACTACAGCCAGTCGGCTGCTGACGTAAGATGACGTCAGCAGTGTACTATATAAAGCGAGTCGGAACGGTTGAGCATTTACAATATTACAGACTTTGTGCGAGACAGTTTAAGTTACTGTTTTATAAAACTATTATTACTTTATCCATTTAGATACAATACAGAACAGTAATGCCTCGGAAGTGCGTAAATACTGTGGACAACTTTTGTTACATTTGTGGGGAAGTGACATTTGCCAACCAGAAGAAAAGTATCACTTATCAAGTCAAGAAGGCTTGTCTTGGTCACCAACCTTGCATTCGAAGTAAGCATGATATCATGCTTACTTCGAATGCAAGGTTGGTGACCAAGACAAGCCATGGGCCCCGCATATGTGCTGTGCTACATGTACAACACAGCTTTCACAGTGGTTGAATGGCAAAAGACCATCAATGCCGTTTGCAGTTCCCATGGTGTGGAGAGAGCAAAGCAACCACGTAGATGACTGTTACTTCTGCTTGGTTCCTCCTCTTTCCGGTGGAATAACGAAGCAAAAGAAGTCGACAATAGTCTACCCAAACATTCCGTCACCATTGAGACCAGTTCCACATGGTGATGAACTTCCTAGTCCAGAACCTCCAGCAGAATATATTTTCCTTGATTCATCTGATGAGGACAAGGGTGAGCCGACATGTTCTTCTCCTGGTCCGTCAGCGTGCATTGATCCCGATTTTCACTGTGGTGCATCATCAACCCCACACAGAATAACACAGGAAGAACTAAATGACCTTGTTCGTGATTTGGACTTATCCAAAAACAAGGCAGAATTGCTAGGATCAAGACTCCAACAATGCAATCTTCTAGAAGAAGATGTCACAATTACTTCATATAGAAAGCGCCATCAGCAGTTGGAACCTTTCTTTATGAAGGAAGGTAATCTGGTATTCTGTTCCAATATTGACGACCTCATGAATGCCTTACAGATCACTCATGACCCACAAGAATGGAGACTCTTTGTAGACTCTTCAACACTGAGTCTTAAGGCTGTGCTTTTGCACAATGGAAACCGTCTTCCATCTATTCCATTAGCGCATGCTGTCCACATGAAAGAGACATACGATAACCTAAAACAGCTACTGCATTCCATTGACTATAACAGGTAGAAATGGCACCTGTGTGGTGATTTGAAGGTAGTTGCCATTTTAATGGGACTGCAGCAAGGATATACAAAATATATGTGTTTCTTGTGTGAGTGGGATAGCCGAGCAAGAGAGTTGCACTACGTGCGGAAGGAATGGACTCCCAGACAAAACATGGCAGTTGGACAGAAGAATATCCAGCACCCAGCTCTGGTCGAGGCTCACAAAATCCTACTACCACCCCTTCACGTCAAACTAGGTTTGGTGAAGAACTTCGTGAAAGCCATGGACCGCACTTCGCCAGCTTTCCGATACCTGCATGAAAAATTCCCTCGACTCAGCGAAGCAAAGATTAAAGAGGGAGTTTTTGTCGGTCCTCAGATTAGAGAACTCTTCAAAGATGACCGCTTCAACAACTTGCTGGAGGGTGATGCGAAACAAGCATGGAATGCTTTTCGTCTAGTGTCTACAGACTTTCTGGGGAATGTTATGGCAGAAAACTACAAGGAACTAGTAGAAGACATGCTCAAGCAGTACCAGAAATTTCGCTGCAATATGTCTCTGAAGATGCATTTCCTTCATTCCCATCTGCATTTCTTCCCTGACAACTGTGGTATGGTTAGTGACGAACATGGCGAACGTTTTCATCAAGATATCGCAACAATGGAGCAAAGGTACCAGGGAAAATGGTCCACTACAATGTTGGCTGACTACTGCTGGACACTCCGCAGAGATGCTCCCGAACAGCTGTACAAGATACAGGCAAAAAATCTAAGAACTAGTCTGTGACCTGGTTTTTACAAATATTAACTGTAAGTGTATCACTGTTGGCATGCATTGTGCGATATAAAATTACTTCATTTCAGATTACAAAAAAACTAGAGCCAATTCGGCATTTTCACTGGCATATTCGTGTTCAGCACATACAAATTGATAAGAACTGATTAATTTCATTTCAGTAACATGACTTTTGTAAAAATTTGTTGTCCAGTGTATAATTGAAGATGCCATTTCTAATAGGAAACGTTCTTTTGCAGGATGTTTCCGCGTTCCCTAGGATTGCTTTTCTGGATTTCGACTGCTTGCCTTTCGGTTTCATCTGGGAGTAATCAGAGGCATTATACTTTGAACTGTGGCGCTATAGAAGTTCTAAATGTAAATATACACGTTTTATCATAGCCACCGCATGGCCTTGATCCAGTTTATTATCAGGTTTCAAGATTCAAATAGCATCATTGTATCATTCGATTGTATGATTTGTATCATTTTAAAAACAAATTTAGCTTATCATTAGCTCATCTCCAGTAGTTTTGAAAACTGGGTCAAATAATTTTTAGAACTGGACAAAAGTTTTTTCGTTTAATAAAGACATTTATATGGCGCCCGTATGAGATAAATATACCATAGACACATCTGGACATCTAATGATTACATTAACTCAGAGAAACATATAATAATTTCTTTAAATAGTAACCTGGAAGCATTTGGTTATAATTTCTCCAAGAGAATGTAAAAAACTTAAAAGATGTTTAATTCTAAAGTCTACTGTGTACACTCATCAAAATAATCAAAAAATTAATAAAATTGCTTTGATATAAAGAAAAACAATATTATATTCCATGAAATTATTTAAAATAAAAAATCGTAATTCAGCGATCAACCATTAATTAGGCCTAATTAAATAAAAGATCAAAATCCGTCCTTTGTCCCATTCATTGTCAATTACGAATAGTAGACCATTTGCCTGATCCAGAAGAATCCTCGAAGGACATCGTATTCCGTGTTTTTCTTTTGAGAGAATTTCTCTCTTAAATTCCAAATCTGAATCCAATAACAAAACTCGACTGTTCCATCGATCAGCGACCATCACGAATCCATTTCTATCCACAGCCAAATAGAATGGATCAATCATTTCCGTGACGGTCGATCTATCTTTATCACAGAATGACTTCGTAAGTTTTCCATCTCCATCTACTACACACACTCTATGCAGACCATTACGACAAACGCAATCACTGACTATGTAATGACTATTGGTCAGTTTTATAGCATGCGATGGATAAAGAATACCTGCGTTTGATGACAGATCTATTTCACGGATCAACTGTCCATCTGGCGAATATTCTTTTAATATATTTTTCTTCTGAACAGCTATGATGACATTCGATTCATTTGTAACAGACAGACCTCCTCCAAATTCGTTTACTGACCAATTCATTAAAAATTTTCCAGTTGGATCAACTCTCAAGATTTCACTCGGCTGGTCATCGAATTTTAAATCCAAGATATAGAGACATTTATTTACTGTGCAGGATCCTATGTCAAACGGATCGATTAATTTATCCAAATTCCATCGATGTGTGAAACTGAATTTTCTCGAATCGTAAATGTCAACTTCTGAATTCCTTTCACTCACAACATAAAGTGTTTTGTCTAAGATCGTCAATCCACGGATCTCTATATTTTCTTCTTCTGAGTCTTGTGTTTTGATCGTCTGCAATAAGAATGCATCCACATTGTTTTCGCTTCGAAGTTCATCTGAAAATATAAACAATTCTATGGCTGAAATTTATCAATCCTCAAAAGTTAGTATATCATTGAAGAGGCGACTACAACTATGAAAAAACAGCCAAATACGGCCAACATACAATAAAGAAGAGAAGAGCGTCAGGGAAGCGCATCGACCGAAACAATTGCACAGAATGACAGAAAGACCCTTGTCATGACAGTCATCTCATAGCAGAGTATGGAACGCATATTTCTTCGAAACTCACGTCGTCGAAGCAAAAACAAATTAGATGCAGTCTCTGAGATCCATTCATTTGTCTTCTCGGCAGTATTAGATACTCCAAGAACAGCCGCAGACACTTTTTTCAAATGCGTTGATTCTTGCTTCTTCATGTAAATATGTATGTATGTATCTAATCTTTTATATAGCGCATTTTAAGAACCTCTCAAAAGCGCTGTGAACATGGCTGCCTAGTTAATTTAAACAAGTAAGTCTTGACTAACGAAGAGAATGTTTCTTGGGACAAATTCACAGAAATAGAACGAATGTTTATAGGAAGACTATTCCACAGAGAAGGACCCATGCAAGACAATGCACGGTGTTGTCGTGCTGATGTACCACAGCGAGGAACCTGTAAATCTCCTCGGGATGAAGAGCGAAGCGACTGACGACCCGGATGGGCACCGACCGGCACAAACAACTCTCGTATGTATTCAGGAGCGTATCCAGCCAACGAGGCCCGACCAAAGAGCAGGATCTTGAATTTGATTCTTTCTTCAATTGGTAGCCAGTGCAGAGTATCTCTCATATAAACTGATATATGGGAAAATTTCGGTAGATTAGCGACTAGACGGGCGGCACAGTTCAGGATGGACTGGAGCTGACGAAGACGGGATTTTGGCAAACCTGCGAAGACAGAGTTGGAATAGTCCAGCCGCGTCAGGACGAAGGAGTGAAGTAATGCTGTTGAAGCGCTGAACGATAGCTTACGCCGTATTGATCGAATTTGACGCAGCTGATAGTAGCACGACCTGCACAACGAATCGACGTGGTCAGCCATGGACAGCTCACTGTCTATAAGCACTCCCAGGTCACGGACCAGCTGTGGGGGTGACCAGCCCGGAAATTATGAGTGTAGCTTCTGTTGGTTGATTTTAGCCCGAGCTTGACGAGTACCAATCCACAAAAATTGTGTTTTGGATGGGTTAAGCCGAAGGCTATTCGATGACATCCACACCTGTACGTCTGTCACAGTTCCCAGCACCGACGTAAGGCAGGCGAGAGAGTCAGCAGGACGACAGCTGGAATAAAGCTGGACATCGTCAGCATAATGATGAACACGGGCACCACGTGTAGTAATGATACGAGTCAGATCTGCTGTATAAAGAACGTAAAGAAGGGGCCCAAGCACCGAACCGTGAGGAACGCCGAAAGAGACTGGGACTCAGTCTGAGCAGGCTGACTCAATAGCTACCATCATCATCCGCTCATCAAGAAACGATCGAAGCCATTTAAGCGACTGGTCAAAGAATCCATACGATACATTATGACGTGTCGATAATATGTCATGATCAACCGTGTCAAAGGCGGCACTTACGTCGAGAAGAGCGAGCAGTGTCACGTGACCAGAGTCCGTGGAATCGTAGAAATCGGAAATCAGCCGCAAGAGGACTGTCTCGGTGGAATGACCCATTCTGAATCCGGATTGGAGCTTCGGCATAAGGTCAGCCGCTTCAAGATAGCGCAACATCTGTCCAGCAACAACTTTCTCAATCATCTTGGATAAGAAGCTGAGTATTGATACCGGCCTGTAGTTGTTGATATCTTCAGGGTCCATGCCCACCTTCTTCAGTGTTGGCCGTATGACCGCACGCTTCTGACTGGCTGGTAAGACTCCCTCCATGAGCGACGCATTATAGAGCCGCACCAGAAAAGGCAACAGGACGTCGATAAGCTCATGGAGGAGAAAGGTCGGAATAGGATCAAGCATGCTTGATTTCGGCGGCATAGACAGAATAATGTTCCTTAATTGCGACTCGGTCACCAGGTCGAACCTTTCAAATCGATGGTCTGTTGTTGAGTAAGTAGGAGCAGGTGAGCCTTCGGTGTCACGGCGGACAGATGAAACCTTCTTCAGGAGATGACGAAGAAAGTCCTCAGGAGAAAAAGATGGCTTCTGTGAGCTCTGTGAGCGACCAAGGATAACTGAAAGACTTTTCCATAATCGCCTACTGTCCTTAGAGTCTCTAGCAATCATGTTCTCCCAGTAACACCGTTCCTTTTCCTGGAAGAAGCTGTGTTTTTGCCGCAGAAGCTTTATCCATTCCTGTCGATCACCGTCCAACCCGGTCCTCCGATAACGCCGCTCAGCTCGTCTAACCGTTCGCCGCATCACTCGACATTCAGAGTCAAACCAAGGTGTAAGAGGACTAACCCTGATGCGGACTGGTCGGAGAGGTAGAATATCGTCGATAATGGAACGCAGGGTGGAATCGTAGAGGTCGCATAAATCAGCCGAGGTGGTATCCGCATTAGCAGTCATTCCAAGCAAGTCACTGTCAAGAAGGCGACGACTAAAAGCATCTCTATCTAACGATTTCCATCCCCTGATATTAGTCTCAGTAACCAGTGGCGATGAGTGAAAATATGGAACTCTGAAGATGGTAAGGCTATGGTCAGAGATAGACGGAGGTACCATCGCGACTGAAACCGGCTCGCAGTCCTCACGGGTGATAAATAGATCAAGGCAGCCGCCGTGTATGTGCGTAGGCCCTTTAACATGCTGACACAGTCCGAAGCTGGTTAAGAGATGCGTTAACTGGTCAGCCCAGGGACAGTTCAAATCCTCCATATGGATGTTAATATCACCCGTTATAACCAGTTGCGAGTTGAATCTTTCTTTATGGCCCAGCTATCAGAACAATACTGTGCCACTGGCCACACAAAAGCTTTAGGAAGTCGTACCTTTGTTGCATGCAATATTCCACGACTTTTCTATACATTCTTTAATGCTGTCCCAACACCTTGTCCTTTGACAGTCTTGACCGAAAATTTTCACTGCATTCAGAGACTTCCATTATAAAGGAGCCAAGATATGTGTCAACCTGCTTCAGCTGATTACCTTGTACTAGTTTGATCTCTCCTCCTAAATTCTTTGCTTCAATTATCAGTTGGTCAACTGTCATTCAAGTAATTTCGCCACAGATTTGGTTGCTCGTGGAACACCGTTTTCTTAATATTAATTTAAAACACATTTTAGGTGAGATAATAAAAGGCTTAATTGAAACAAGAATTGAATAAAAGCTGAATTTTATGGATTATTTTAGCAATGGAGTTTGGAAATCGGTTTGTATATTTGCAGATCAAAAGTAGGTCTATGGCCCAACATAATAATACCCAAAGATCACACGAAAAACACTGAATCAGAAAAGCGTGCTACATCTGAAATCAAAAGCTGATGTCTAACGCAATGCCATAAAAACAATTGCTAGTTTGGCCCACACTGCAGCTGCAACTGTTTACACAATGCAGATCAGCTATGGCCTAGGCTTGAAATGTTGGTTTGCAATGTTAAGGTACTGAGACACAAACCAGAATTCTGTTTATCGCCCGCAGAGTTGGATTGAAAATGGCGGCTAAAAGTTACAGTATATGAATTTTCGAAGTCTCAAAGATCGCGAGTAGGGCGCCAAGAAGAGCCGTAAGCTCAAACAGCTAGGTCAGAATGTGAAACCCAGCCGCTCAAATTTCTAAACATCTCTGTTAAATTCCCATTCAAATTTTTTAATGGCTATCCCTGTATAATCCATTAGTAAACTGCGAGCATGCTTATATGAGACCAATAGAGGACCCATATTGGTAGCTGCTGGGTAGGTTAAAGTGATTCGGGACATGAATTTTTGTTCAAAACTGTCGTTTAAACATTTGACAATTGACAGGATCAAGAGCGGGGCTGCGGCTAATAACGCATTTAAAAACGTAACCTCTCTTTTAAAACTTCAACTTAAAGTTTCACTTTCAAAGGTTCATTTCTGCTTAAGCGAACAGATGTCTCCAAGGAATTCAGTTACCCGAAGAGTGAAACCTTCTATCAAGGCAAGTGATTCGCTTTGGATCTTGTTAATAAGGTTATTAAATATTAATTAATAACTTCTATCGCTACCTTGTCTGATGCACGAGGCATCAACTGATAGTGCAACAAAGCAAGCTGCAATCAGATCAATATCAGTTAAGACAAAAAGGCAGCCTATGGTGGATAAGCAATTTTAAAAAGTAAGTTGAGAACGAAATGACACAAGCGACTGAACAGAACGAACAGATATATATATATAGACAGAGAGAGAGATAGAAAGAGAAAGATAGAAAGAGAAAGATAGAGAGAGCGAGAGAGAGAAAGAGAGATAGAGAGGGAAAGAGATTATGTAAACAAAAGAGGATCAAGCACAGAACCAAGGGGGACGCCACTTGTTAACAAAGGACAAGACGAATAATTACCATTTAAATATACTGACTGAGTTCGTGAACTAAGATAAGTAGCGAACAAATGCAGGGCGGGACCAGAAACCCAAAACCAGTGCTGGAGATGATATAGAACAGGATGGTCCACAGTATCAAGAGCAGCAGGCAAATCAAGAAGATCAAGTGTTGTCACCCTACCTTTATCTATAGAATCCATGACGTCATTGTGAACAGCAAAAATGCATATCATGTTGAATGAAACTTACGGCATCCAGACTAAAATGGGGATTTTAGTGAATTGGAAATAGGTGAGTTTGCACACGATTGATAACTACCCGTTCAAGAATTTTAGATACAAAGTCCACAGTGGAGATAGGACTCTTAGTAGACAGGTCCCCAAGGTCGATAGATTTCTTTAGCAGAGTATGCATGCATGCATGGTGGAAAGGATCTTTTATGTAATGATAAATTGATTATTTATGCCATGTTGGATCCAGGACATCAAAACGTTCTTTCAGAAAAGACGTAGGAACGGTGCAAAGGGAGAGAGCTTTTGTTGGTGAAGAAAAGATGAGTTTGCGAACCTCTGTTAGATTTGTTGGCTCGAAGTAGTCTAAGACTGGAGGTGAAGAACCTGGATGAAGAAATTGGGTATCCGAGAACACAGCAGAGGATGAATTTAACTTCTCTCTATGAAATAATTTATTCTTGGTGATGCAAAACTTTCAGCAATTAAATTTGTTAAATATGCAGATTTAGCGGATGAAATAAGTTTTCATAATAGTTTGCATCGTTGCTTAAAACTTGTGTGGTCTGAGGGAGGCGACAGTGGTGTCATCAACGTTCTTTCTGACATCTGAGACTCCTCGCTTCAGAAATGGCACAGTTAAACCAAAGCTGCGGTGTGCGCCCTACTACGTTCTTAGTTCTTAAAGAAATTTCCCTGTCAAAGAGCTCACTTAAAGTAGACTGGAACTAAATAGCTGCTTGTGCTGGAGATAGCCATGACGAAGACGCGTTTTATACTTTACTTAATTTAAATCAATTTATGCCAAGAGCGAAATCTAACAATTTTTTTTGGATGCGGTTTAAGTGGGAAGTTAAACTTCGAGAAAATGGGAACATGATCCGAAAGATATGACTCAATGGGAGAAACCCACTGAAGTGATTTCAATAAGAACGAGGGAACAGAACATCCAGGAAATAATCCTTGTTATGTGTGGTACAGTCCTACGCTGTTTCATGTCAAACCCTTTAAACATAACAAAAAATACTGAAGAGCAATGGCTAGCTACATCAAGCTTGCAATTAGAAAATTCATGCTTATAGTGCACTTTTAACATAAAGTGCCGACGCGTGCACTTTCTATGTAGCCATAAAACGACTGAACCGCATTCTGATTATATTCAACGCTCAAGTCTTGTCTGCAATATCATTTTAGATTTTACTAGATATATTTATGATAAATTATGATGCATACATAACAAAATTCACAACTTTAAATAACGAACAATTCTGAATTGGAACTAGCAGAACTTCTGTTGACCGTTAAATTATTTAAAGGCATCAACTTGTACCGATTAATCTCCGCTGATCTTGTATATGGTTGATGAGCTGCTCCTTCTCTTCTATCCAAGCATTTCTCTCTTGTTCCTGTTTGTGTTCGAGGTCAAAAATTTTGGCTCTGCAATCTACAACAATATTCCGATGAATGGCTTAAAATGGACAAAGATTTAGCCAACAACAATCACCCTTCTGAAATAAACTCCCGCCAGAATTACAACAATTATCGGACCATCATTCGAACTCGCAAACACTTCACCCCTTGTAACCTCTGCGCAGGCCTTTTACTATGAATTGAAAATGTTCCTCTTCCACAAATGCTTTCCTGATTATTCCTGTTCCCCTTATCTCTCTTTCCGCTAAAATACCAAACACCATCATCCACCGTAGCCGTCTGAATGTCTGCCTGCCTAACTCTTGGATTTTGGCCTTTAACCGAACCCTTCCTGTCTATCGATTTGTTTTGACTGAACGACTGTGAATAAACTGATTCCCGCGACTTAGCTTTTGTTGGACGCTCTAGCTTACGATTACAAATAATATTTTCGGATAATATGCTTATTATTTATAATAATAATAATAATAATAATAATAATAATAATAATAATAATAATAATAATAATAATAATAATAAGACAATTCATATAGTGCCATAGCACAGCTGAGGCCGAAGAAAAGTGCGCTGTACATGGGCTGTATATTATATATATACATATATATATGAATATATATTCCATAATAAATAATACTGACCAATCATGGGTCAACACGAAGAGTAAGAAATAAATACTTAGACATAAAACTTATTACCAAAGCAGAACAAAAGAAAAAAACTAACCCATAATGAATGTTAAGACCAAACTCAATGATTTAATTGTGATAAAAAAATAAATATATCTATAAATGCGACAAAAAATTTAAACCAACATATACTATAAACTGCCTCCCTGCTCTGAGATCTGTGGTCAACGCTTTCATGCACTTTTTAAAATAACTAATGAAAACTTTGGCTACAACGCGTAATTTTTGCGAAACGACTGAAATTTGGCAATAAAGTTAACATAAAGAAATTGGTCTAAACGTTTCTCTTAGCCAGGTTTGCAACCCACCACGCTTGTCGTTGTATAACGACTAAATCTTGGCGTTTAAGCTTATCTCGTCCATAGTTCTGTGGCTGTGAGGCCACGAAGCTTCGTAAGAAAGTTTAGGCCCTACTTTATTACTAGTCTCTTCCGCGCTGATCAGCTTCGCGCCAATTTCGCAAAATGTCCCTTCTGGGGAAAGTTATTGTAGTCAAGTTGAAGACAGAATTTATACTTCCTGGCACTCCTCAGCAACTTAAGAAGCTTGAGTGGCTTAAGTCCTTATAGCTGGGGACTCACCCTTTGAGTTGACTGATGCTGTTCGTGGCTTGGGCATTGTTTTTGATTCTACCACGTCTCTCACAAACTATGGAAATGGTATTTGTAAGTCATCTTACATGTATATTCGTGACATACGCAGAATTAGGCGTTATGTCCCCATTTTCTCTAGGATATCTTTGGCAAAAGCATTGGTCTCCAGTCGCCTTGACTACTGGAACTCAATTCTTGTTGGTATCACAAAGTCAAACATGCAGAAACTCCAACGAGTTCAGAACTCCCTGGTAGAACCATAACAAATACTTCAAAATATGAGCATATAACCCCTACGCTTAACTCGTTACATTGGCTTCCTGTTCAGCAAAGAAATTGTTTCAAACTGGAAATTACAGTTTATAAAACATTTAACTCTGCCAGCCACAATACTTAAAATTAGTCGTTATTCCCCAGACTTACCATTATTCTGCAAGGTCATCTGATTGTCTTTCTCTGGTCATACCTTGAACTAGAACCGTTCTCGGTAAACGTGCTTTTTCGGTTGCAGGACCTAAATTTTGGAATTCCCTCCCTGTGTCAGTTCGATCTGCTCAGTCGCTTTTGTCATTTCGTTCTCAACTTAAAACTGACCCTTTTCCAATTGCTTATCTACCGTAGGCTGCCTCTCTGTCTTGTGAACTGACCTTGTGGATGTTGACCTGGTTGCGGCTTGGTTTTGGTGTGCCATCGATTGATGCCTTGTGCATTAGACACCGGCACATTAGAAGTTACTAATTATTACTATTTATTATTATTATTATTATTGTTGCTGTTATTATTATTATTATTATTTTGCCCCAAGGTATTTATGATCCCTCAGGAAGCTAAAGAATTATCCGGATGAAAAATTGCATTCTGAGATGGCTAATCTTCGTTGATGTCAGGCTCCTCAAAAGTGCCCTGAAAGGCAATCAAATTAAAACGTTGAATTGTGCAGGCGACACGTTGGAAAAGGAAAGCGGTCTCCCTTGGGTCTTCGGAAACCCTGGTCAAGTGTCTGCCCAGATTAGTTAAGAACTCCAGGCCCTGTAAATTGATCGGGCCAAGGGTCTCAAAGGCCAAAGGGATGAACTGATAGGAAGCCGATAAATCGTTATGTTTGGTGATCTTCCTCTGAGCAGCCAACTCTGCCGCTGTGCCTGCCATCGTGGCTGTGTGAGGCAAGTAAGAATCGGCCAAAGTGTGGACAACAGTAACATCCCAGACCATAGACCTGCCCCTCTGCCAGGGAATGAGAGTAGCGCCATCTGGGCGTTTACCGTCGGATCTTGAAAGTCCAATTGGTTCTTTAGAGGAAGAGAAACCCGCTTTCACTAAAGCTCGCCAGATTAGGTCATTTAGAGCTGCGTGTCTGGCAGTCCTACCAGGGCCAAGAAGACAAGCCAAACCATGAGAACCGTCAGTCAAGGCCATTGAACCACAAGGACATCTATGAGTGGTGCATATCTTATAATAATAATAATAATAATAATAATAATAATAATAATAATAATAATAATAATAATAATAATAATAATAATAATACTGATAATACTACTATTACTACTACTACTACTACCACTCCCACTACTACTACTACTACTACTACTAGTACTACTACTAATAATAATAATAATATTACTGATAATAATAACAATAATAATAATAATATTATTATTATTATTATCATCATCATCATCATCATCATTATACGCGTGATAAGTAAATCATTTCTAACAAATAATTAATAGTAATAATAAGTATTATAATTATTACTAGTAATTAATAATTAATAATCAACAGATAATTGTGAAAGTCCGCCAAGCTTACCGAAGGTGACCCACTTTCCTATACGCTTATCTCAGCGCGTAGGCCTAATGTATGCCAAGTTGGAACTCATACTCACATTCGCAAGATTCGCGGTCATGGCAAAATCTAGAATTCACATTGGTTACCGAAATGTTAGTCATAGAACATATTCGGCGCTCATGACATAAAAGGGCTTTAAAAGCCCTAAACTCAACCTATAAGCCTACTCAGAAAGCTCAACAACTAACACACGTCTCCGCAGCCCTCAAACCGCCCATTTCTTACCATTGCATGGTAGAGACTATTGCAAATTCTCTAGCAGAAATGGCATGCTCATCCTCATTGGAAACCAAAGCGCTTCACAAACCATGCATCCCACTCTCATGAGTATCCAAAACGAATAACAACGTTACACTAAGTGACATTTCCCAGGAAAGCGTTCAAACTTTCCATTTCGATGAATTGAGCTGCATGGTAAGAACATTACAAGGGTGGGGTGGGTGGTCTGCTGGCGAAGTTGAAATAGTTCTTTCCATACTGTGCAGTGTAATTAAATGGGAAGTTTTAAGAGCTATAAGTTAGCTGAAATGTGGCTGACTGTAAGAGATATGGTGTGGGTGTTTTGGTAATAATTTGGGCGAGGAGAATGGTGTTTGATTCGATTTGATTTGAGATGGGGATGAGTATGTAGCCTAACTTTTGCTGGCGAAGTTTCACTGAGATCGAGTAGATTAGTGTGGGATCAAATGTGATTATGAATGTGTCTTCCAACTTGACAGCGCTACGTAGGACTGAAGCGAGCCAGTAGTTTTTTCACATTTGAACTGCAACACGCCTTATTGGATTTTGACGCAAAAAAATTTGTTTCTAAAAATATAACTGTGCTGCTGCAATGTTACTATTTACCCCTTTCAAGTGGTTTATTAAAACATTAATTATATTCTATAGATATACTCATACAGGATTTCACAGACTGTCCGTAATTGACCAAACTGAGCGACTGCTCCATTCACAATTATTTAGCCTCGACTCCGTGCGGTATTTACTTTTTCAGACGCGAACATTTCTTCCCAGAAATAGAACTACTCTCCTGCGACTCAACTTAACACCGCTCCACCCCTCAGACTGATGCTTTGTCCTAAATTTAATAGCATAATCCTAATGTAACTAGTCCGGGTTTCCACTTACACGCATTAATTACAATATCTCTTTGCATGGCGGGTAATAAGCTTCATCAGTCGAAAATTATTTACAAACTCGCCTACATCTCCGGAAATTATTTTTCCACGGAATAGATATAGCATTTATTCAGTACAAAGTTTGGTCCTGGCAACGGAAGTGGGAGTCGGAACAAATTTTGTACCCGTAATTTATTTCGCATTACACCAGCTTAAGTGATTTCGATTTAAGAGGTTTTCCATTCTGTCAGCGTGGCGGAGTGAATGAGAAGAGATATAGAGAGAAGATAAGTGTTGTGTACAAAACTTGGGGAAGCCACGCGCCGTACTTCCAGTGAAAACTTGTTAATAAGGCGAATTATTCACTATTTATGCAAAGCCCATTTTACTTAAGCATAAAGAAAAATGCACCATACCTTCTGCTTTAAATTCCTCAATACATGTTTGTGTCGCTTGCAGCTTTGCTTCAGATTCTTTGAGTTTTGTTTCAGTAGCTTTAAGCGTCTCATCAATTTCTGCCACACTTATTTTAAATTTCTTTTCTGTTTCTTCTAACATCTTTTCAGTTTCTCTCAACCGTGATTCATTTTTCTTTAACCTTTTTTCATAATATGTTGCTTGGTCTCCGAGTTTTTGTTTGGCTAAAACTAATTCAGTGCTAAGAGCTTCATTCCTTTCTTTGAACTCACCATTTTCTTGATGGTATTTCCTCTCCAATTCCATATATTCTCTTACTTTGTTTTCTGCTGAAAGGAGCCTTGAAAGTAGCCTTTCGTTTTCGGCAGTCTTCTGCTCTGTCTGCTGATTTAAAGCCTTCAGATTGTCGACCATAATCTGACTCTCCTGAAGGCTCTTACTCAGTTTCTCATTGCCATCTTTTGTTGTTTTAAGACTTGTTTCTAAATTATATACTTTTCCTTGTAGTATCGATAGCTGTTTCTCAGTTCTAGTTTTCTCTTGTTGAGTTTCATTCTGAAAGGCAATGAATTTATATTTCTCCTTAATAATTTCTTGTCTTAGTATCTCGCACTTTTCTTCTGTAGCTTTAAATTGACTTTGACTTTTGCCTTTGTGTGATTCTAAAAACACAAATAACAAAATAGTAACTTCGAAATGAAGTTGACTTCAACTGTATCTAAAATATCAGTATACACAATGTCGTTGATTAGACGATACCATTAGGATTCGTTAAGGCGCGAAGACGTATGTAGTTCTTAAACATACAGAGCTGCTGGGTCTATATATGTCTGCAGGCAAAATATTAGTCAGCTGTAAATTATGAGATTTTGAATACTCCAGAAAGCTGTGTCCATCGGAAAAATATCTTCGCGCCCCACATGAAAGTTCCTTCAGACAGACATTTTTTCAAGCGTTTGTTGATGCGTGTGACAAAACGCAATTGACCTGGTAGCCGCACTCATTAATGTCAAAAGCACCAAAACAGGGCTCTATTTATTTGAGCTACGAATTATTTGAACGTCATACTCCATATAGCAGTTAGTGATTAATTGGATGACATGTCTCGACATTTTAAACACATTATGTAGTAATTAGAAGTGGAATATTTAACATTATGAAATTATAATGTACCTTGAAGAATTTTCTCAACGCAAATCTTCCAAATGTTGTCTTTCGACGTCTTCTGACGCAAAAGGGCTATTTTCTTTGAAACTTCAATCTGCAGTTCATTCTGCAGTTTCTCGAACTGAGTTTCCAGTTTGAGAACTTGTCGCTTATTCCGGAAGAATGATTTTAAAAGTACAATTATTTGGTATTAATTCTGTATAATAATTATAAAAATGCAAGACATTTTGTAGGCGTTATCCCAAATTTTCAGTAGAAAATATGTCACATATGTAAAGGCACTGAAATGCCGAATATTACCTATTAGCCTTTTAAATTGATTTTCCAATACTTCACAATGAAAGCTTCGCCTGTAACGCAAATGTTTGCTGCAATAAGATATAATCTGGGATACGAAACTTCAGGCATATGTTTTGGAGTAATTTAGCACATATTACTTCAAAATATTGCACCAACGCAACATTCAAAAATGTCTCAGTGATACCATAAGAAAATCACTTGTCGTAAATTTGAAATGTGAATAGACGAACATTGGCAAAAAACTTAAAGATCAAAGTCGGCCAATTTATACATGATTCAACTTATGTAATAGAAAAAAGAAATTTTTTCAAATTCATATATTTTTTTCTATTTCAAGGACTATGATTTTAAGGGCGAAATTTATTTCATAGCAAGGTGATATTAAATTGAAAGAAATCATGTATGATTTGAGAGATTTTAGGGTTTTAAGAGCTATAAGAAGAGCCAATTTATTTTTTTTAGTTGTTAAAATTCACTCCCTATAAAAATTACTAAACAAAATAGGTAAACAATTGCATAGTATCACATATTTTGAATTCTAAGTTTTATTAGCAAAGAAAGAAAAACGGCTTATAGGATTACACCAGTACTGGGATTCATGCAGCTATTGCGGTAGGAAACAAGAAACCATGTCGTAAAAGCTATTTAAAAGTCGCATGAAAAGAGTAAATTATGTTGCTGTGTTCAATGTGACATTTTGATTGAAACATATTTCACACAGAATCATATACTGTGCAGCTTTTCTCGATGCCTATTTTCTGAGGGAAGGTGAAAGGGTATGACATTTTATAATAATATTATAACTGAGAAGTTGTACAGTTTCTTCTTAGTATGCCTCGAAGGCGCTTCACATTAACTCAGGGTATGTTAGATTTCATGAAGAACAACAAGTTCGTCTTGTAAGGGAAATGTATTACATAACGGTAAATTCACAATCGGTAAAGCCAATTCAAATGTCGAATCTTGGTATAATATGCCTACCACATTATGCTGTGAGGTTATTTGATGGTTTCCTGCAACGGACTCAAAACGACTTGGATGAGTTGATTGGGCAACCAGTTTCTGTAACGGCTTAAGCTGAGCAGATGTTGCAAGCAGTCGTTCCCTCGGTTTAGGTGGAGTCTTTGGAGGAATTCTTTTTCCAGAGGTTCTTGGGCAACTTTCTGTCGTTGTCTTCACTGTCCTTAGCTTATGTTCATTCTTGGCTTCTTTCACTATAAAATGACACATAATAGAAAGTTGAACAATTGCATACATTAAATAGCAGTGTGCAGAAATACATTTTTATTTCTAAATTGGGCATCTTAGGCAAATTTGGGAGTTAAACTATGTCAGAAATAAATTGCAATTAATCCTTGTTGTTGTTACTGTATTATGGATCCGATCCTCTGTCCCTTTCTCTCTTTGGTCTTTTGGCGATCGGACTTTGTTCTCCACATGGTTTCTTTGGGCAACCTCTGTGACTTGATACAGCAATAATCTGGAACCTTGAGCTTAGTTTTAAAGTAGCGCTTTGGAAATATTCGAGATTACAATTGCAGTTCAGTTACAACTGTGAAGGGGAACTTGAAAACATCAATTTAACAACTCATTCAAAAATGTTTACACTCCGATAATCTTACTGGGTTATAATTATGCTATTTGTTTATCTTCTATCCATGTTGACAGAGTTTCATATGTTGTTGAAAAAAGCGAGAAATTTTGTCTTAAAGCTAAAGGAGGCTTAAGTTTTAAGACGCAACTCGTCGATTTGACGCGTCTTTCCAAAGCAGAAGATATTTAGCGTATTGTCATGTCTGTTCAGTGATAAAAACAATCGATAACAACAAATTTCTTAGAGGCTGTATCTTGCTATAGGTTGAGCAACCATCAGTTACAATCTATCGAACGACTACAAATACAAGAATACCGTCGTATGTTATACTTTTGTTAATTAAAACTTAAGCTAATGTATACTTTCATATTATATTATATAAAAATTAATCAATGTGGCGGAAGGTTTAGGTCGGTGTAATCTATACTTTGTTAATGAATGAATTTTTAATGGAGCTTGTACGTTCTATAAACTGAGAAGCTTACAAATGTCATATTTTACCAGCGATTTCATTTTAAATGCACACATTTCTATATAAAAATTTACTAAGAAATGATGCCAACTTTTTCTTTAGGAATACTTACCAGCCGGAGCTCCTGTGAGTTTTTGATTGATTTGTGTCTGAAAAGTTTTGTTTAAAGCATCCTGAAAATTCTTAAAATCGATGGACGATTTCTGGCTGATGAAACACAACAACATCTCGTTCCTTTTAAGTTTATCCTTCCAGGAGCGAATTTGTTCATATTCTCGAGCGTTCAGCACTTTTTTTTCAAGAAGAAGAGTAAGAAGACCATGATCAGGATCTAACGATTCTGTCAACCAAGCGTAGTTTTGACGAATGAGGCGAGAGTGTTCGGACACAGATTCATCACCTGCATGCATGCAAAACATTTAATTAATGTTTTTTGAGTCTTAAACTTGTGACAGGATTTAATGTAAAAGGTTCTAATCTAGTCAAATGACTTCTATAGCGCCATTATAATAATGCCAAAAGCGAGTTGAAAAAAGTGAGTCTTTATTTAGACCTGAATGACATGAACGAGTGCTTGCACAAGTCCGCCTCCGGGCCACAGCCGAGAGGGAGGAGTCTTTCCTATGTCGCAGATTGGACAAGTCGAAGTGAAGAAATTCAAAAACCGCAAGGGTAACGGCCTGGAGTGACTATTACTCTCTTAAGGAATATCCCGTATGTGAAGCTGAGCTGATCTGCACTTAGTCTGAACGTGGCTAGAAACTGACATGGTTGAAACTAACATGATGAAATGAAACACTACGCTCAAACTGGGTGCACACTGAATGCGGTTATTAGAAAACCATCAACTAAATAGGCTTAAGGCAATCAAATTTACGGAGTTGCTGGCTTGTGCCAGTGGAAGGAAATTCGGTTTTAGAAGGATTCAGAAGAAGTTTAGTACTTTGCCATCCATGGCTGAACATGTTCTACCAGATTTCAGAGCAACTTCTGCATCCACATATGCCCGAACAAATACTAGTAATTTTAACATTAAATGCATTGGACCGTCAATAAGAAATACTGTACCTTACCTTTGCTCTTTCGAAATTTGCCTAATTTGCAGTTATTTAAACTATAATTTATGTAACACCCTAAAAGATATTGAAAAGTACTTTGCGTTAAGTTGTATACTATTAGCGTTAGTTTGAATATTGCGTTTAGCGGTCATGAAGATTTTGACGAAAACCACATCTTTTGTCGCAAATAGTAAAAACGTTGTAACTGTTTAGTATGTATCTCTGCGCGAAATGTTTAGAAAAATTCTTAGTTAAATCTCACCTAAAATTTTGATATATACCTTAAATTAGTAAATTTTCACATGGAAAATTAGTCATATCGCCTGAATTTTAACGTGATACCTTTTGAGTGATCTATTTTGCATCTCTGGGAATGTTATTCCCTGAAATTATAAAATTGGAAAACCTATTTATGGGACTACATAACGGTCTTGAGTCGATTTCTCGCATATTAATTTTTCGGACTTTGTGAAGGTTTTCTCATACACATCCATACGATGTTCCACACGATCTTCCCCATACGGCAAATGTTATAAAAAGCTACGAAGTAATGCCCATTTATGACAACAAACAGTAATCCCCAGTAAAAAATTAAAGTTGCTAGGTCTATATTTGTTTGTGTTGAATTTTGAGATGACATTTTATTTCAAGCAGTTTCGTAAGGAAACAAAAACTAGTTTCACTAAAGATTTATGTGCCTGTAAATGTAAACTTGATATGAAACTAAAATTACATGGAAAAACCATGCATAATTTAAGCAGTATGGTTGCATTAAAATGTTTAAAAAACGCCATAAATTATTGGATGGCAGGAGCAGCTTAATTTTTAACTGATTTGGAATCTGCTACCTATGTTTCTACAATAACATTGCTAGAAGCCTAATAGAATCATTTAAGCAAGCCAATTGCTTATATTATTTAAGCAATATTATTGTTTAAATAATATAAGCAATTGGCTCTCTTAAATGATTCTAATAAATTTCTGGCAATGTTATTGTAGAAGCAGAGGTAGCGGATCCCAAATCAATTAAAAATTAAGCTGTGACTGCCATCCAATCATTCATCACTTTTCGAAGAAGGTGATCACCATACAAAAGTTATTTTCATTAGACGCTTAAAAAAGACTTGTCCAAACGAACGCTAAGCTTATCACAGACTGGTACAATTATGTTTTCTAATGGAATTTTATGACTTTCGCTGTTATACTTACAATCTTTTCCAGTTAAGATGGAAACTACATGTTCCTGACTTGATTCTTCTAGACCTTTCACAAATTTGTTGAAATTACCAAAGCAGAATTTACTAACGAGCGCCAATAATGTCTCGTTTTTCTCGTGTTTAGTTAGTTTCGCATTTATAGTTGCCATTTCTCTGTCTGTTAATAAACCAGCTTCGTATAGATGATCCATCAAATGGCCGCCTTCAACGTCAAGATTATCAATCAATGTCTTGTAGTTTCTTTGGATCATAAGCGAATGTTCAGTACCCAGGTATTCATCTAAAAGAAAAAAGCACAGCACACGTAAAACCTTTTGATAGGTAAGACGTCACGATTTCTTAAGGAACCCCTTGATTAATAAACAGATGCAAATGTCCAATAATAACTACAACCAACATCGTCAATTCGTTTGGAGCTTTCCGTTTATGACTATTTTTTACATGGAAATAGCGCATAGACAGAATACACTGACAAATATTATTATACGCTGTGCAAGCATGTAACGGTTGTTAGAGCTGGCAATATGAGGTGATGTTTTTATCATAATAGTGTCCATCGGCGACACCAGCTGCTCAGACTTAAGAATGATACTCACACGAATCACAACAATATGAAATTTCACTTCCACTCGCTTCCGAATGAAAGAGCGTTATATAAATATCCCAATTTACATATGTATGTGGATTTCAAGATAAGGAATAAAAACGTAATATATATGATAATTTAAATTAATTGGTGGCCATTTTACAATCAATGCAGTAGGCCTATATTGATGTCGACCATGCTATCTTTCTCAATCGTTTTAAGCACTGGTTTGGTGTACTAGGTCTGGCCTAAACTGGTTCCAGTTATATCTTAAATTGTAATGCATTGAAGCAGTTTTCTCGCATTAAGTAACGAAATGCATAATTAAGTAAAACGGTCACAAATTTATTTCTAAAACACTAAATGCCCAGATAGCACAATATCTATGGATTGTGGATTAATGGAAGAGTTACTGTATTCACCTAAGTGATCGCGCTGCTCAGCAGAAGTAACTAGAATTTGATATACGTGTTGTTGATTTGTTTTCTTTAGCGATTGAAGAAAACACTCATATACATCGGGTGAGTCTCTGATAATGATATTCAGTAGTTCTTCACTCGCTCTTATCGGAGTGGAATGAAGTTGTTGAATGTGTTCGAGTTCTTTTGCGGTTAGCTTTACATCTTGAAACATATGAGCAGCGATTTCTGAAATACTCGTTAAGTTGTTCAGCAGTTGGTTGTATTGTCCCCGAATAAGGTTTTCGTGTTCAGCTGCAATTAAATTGTTTTATTGCTAAATATGCTAACTTATAATATAACTTCTAGATATGTGTAAGTTTAGTAAAACGGAACATTTCTACGCTACCTCTGAAATATGATTTTAAAAAGCAAATGTAACGATTGACAAAAACATCTATTGTTCTTAAGAGGCCTATTTATGATGTAAGCCTATTTAAGGCCAATAAGCAAAATGCGTTTTCTATTGTCGTGTGCAATAGCATGAACCAAGTGCGAAAATAAGGGGGTTGTTGTCTGGTATGGTGTCGTATAATAAATAAAATGGCAAATTTCTATGATATTAGCCTGAAGATCACATAAATTTGGTTCTGTAATATTCAGTTAAATTTGGAACAGATGTTGACCTTAGAGTCCTGCGGAATGTAGTATCACTGTTTAAACTAAATGAACATAATATTATAAATTTCCTCTAAGAAAATTATCATGATAAATGAAGTAGGCCTACCTGTTGGCGTCGATTCTTCTCCTGGTTCCACTAATATGCGCTGAACCGAATCCCACAAGTGCTTTAGTTTTGATGTAGACGGATTCATCGTGGTTCTATTGGCACTGAAGGTGAAATTGAGTAACACCTGTTTTTTACAGTCTACTTCTTGCTTTATGGGAATGATATTACGTAGTTGTAAACTGATAAGTTATACTGTGTTGAGGTGTTTGCAGTTGGAAAAGGCGTCGGCCTTTCAAGCCATGGTCAGTGATAGAGTTCTGGTGCAAAACGTACCTTTGATAATTGTTGTCGACAGATCTTATTAGTAAAGAAACTTTATCCAATATTTTCTTGAATAGCTGTGTTTGCATTTGCGCTTCACATGTAACTCAGGATAAACCTATGACTGTTGATAAAGGAAGCTTATGGCAAATGCGCTAATTAAGGAATTTCTTTAGTGCTATTATTATTATTATTATTATTGTACTTTTGTAATCGGTAAATGTTTTTTCTGAAGTTCTTTCATAAGCAAGATCACAGTTCATAATCCGTAAGAGAACACTTCATCGGATAGACTTAACGGGTTTATTATTCAGCTCGAACGCACAATCTGACGAATTACGCTCAGCTAGTTGATCGCCATTACTGATGTGTTACCAAAGTGAATAAAAAATTACAATGAAACTCGATCTGCAAACTGTGTACACTGTTGGTAAATGAAGCAAAATTTATTTGAACATGAACAAGAATGACTTTCAACAAAGTATTAAACATTTATAAGAGTGCATAGACTCCTAGGTAATTATCTAGGAGGAGCCCTTGAACAGTGCATAGTCCAACGTTTATTGACGTACAGTCAACGATGTTAACTTTATTGCCAATGAGTAAGTAAGTAAGTAAATAAGTGAGTAAGCAAGTAAGTAATGCATTTGTTGACACGCCATATGTCCATCGTCTGAGCCCTCGGAGAAATGTACGTCGCAGGCGTAAACGACAGTCCCAGACTAACTCCGGCTTATGCTCGACTAGCGAATTAACTCGGTACGCATGACCCGGTCCTAGCGTGCTCCGCCTGGACTTCTCAACCAGTCGTAGCAGGGCTAGTCCGAGTTTATAGAAAGAAAACAAAACGGCGGCTGTCTCCATTCTTCGCCTTCGACGAAATTTACGACGTTATAGAGAGTTAAGAGACCATCACTGTGTGTCTTCTGAACCACTTAAGACCCAACTCGTTAAAATTCTATTAAGATTCCACACTTGACGTGTTTGAAGAAATTAACGATGGAGCGCCATCATGTAACAGAGTAAAAGTAATATGGCAATCGTCAACTGCAGATTTCTGCGGTTGAAATACGTGTAGTTATCAGCAGATTTCTCAATATTTCCAAGCAAAACAAAATCGTTACAGTTCTGGGCCTTGACAACTAGGAACAGTGTAACGTGTGCATTGTTACCACGTCGATTCGTTGTGCAGGTCGTACTACTATCAGCTGCGTCAAATTCGATCAATACGGCGTAAGCTATCGTTCAGCGCTTCAACAGCATTACTTCACTCCTTCGTCCTGACGCGGCTGGACTATTCCAACTCTGTCTTCGCAGGTTTGCCAAAATCCCGTCTTCGTCAGCTCCAGTCCATCCTGAACTGTGCCGCCCGTCTAGTCGCTAATCTACCGAAATTTTCCCATATATCAGTTTATATGAGAGATACTCTGCACTGGCTACCAATTGAAGAAAGAATCAAATTCAAGATCCTGCTCTTTGGTCGGGCCTCGTTGGCTGGATACGCTCCTGAATACATACGAGAGTTGTTTGTGCCGGTCGGTGCCCATCCGGGTCGTCAGTCGCTTCGCTCTTCATCCCGAGGAGATTTACAGGTTCCTCGCTGTGGTACATCAGCACGACAACACCGTGCATTGTCTTGCATGGGTCCTTCTCTGTGGAATAGTCTTCCTATAAACATTCGTTCTATTTCTGTGAATTTGTCCCAAGAAACATTCTCTTCGTTAGTCAAGACTTACTTGTTTAAATTAACTAGGCAGCCATGTTCACAGCGCTTTTGAGAGGTTCTTAAAATGCGCTATATAAAAGATTAGATACATTCATACATATATACTATGAAAGAAAATAACACCATAGCAAAACACTTGTTATCGTAATTTTGAAAATTTATAAAACTTTAAAGCTAAGCACAGAACACCAGCTTATTCAAGAGCACCGCGTCGAGTCAGAGGATTACTGTCCAAAGGTACCACGTGAAGAGTCCGGATTCTAGAAGACCAGACAGAGAAGGAGAGAGATGAGCTGTTTTGGTGGGTTGTGGTTAGGTTGAAAGAAATTAGAAAGCGGCGGAATGATTGGATAAGGGTAAGACTTCTTTTGCAAATAATGGCTTAGGAGTCATAGAAGGACTTCAGACAGATGACGGTGGGTGAACGACGGAAGGGATGTCTCTGACGGCCTGACTCCGTGGATTCTGATTCGGCACCAAATGTTACCCAACATTTTCGCTCATGATCACTTTATTCGAAATTGTCGGTAATTAATCTGGTATTCATGTCGCAGCTTTTGTATGGCGCTGAGAACTGTCACTGCGTGTAAATTACAAGACTCTGAAAAGTGTATATTTGTTCGACTGCATCATAAATTGACGAATTGCTGCGGCAAAAGTCAGCAATAGCAATGGTTTCTCTGAAATTTTGACTTTGTGGAGAATAGACCAACTGGAATTATAATTTACAAGCGCACCAGCAAGTCTAGCCTAACAAATAATTTAAGATCATAAAGCATTGATAAATTTCTTTTCATGATAAATTTCTTTTTCCTTTCGCCAGATGGCCACAGTCAATTTCTCAGGAAATTTTGTCCGATTCGCCAGACGGAGGTTACTTCACAAAACTGCTAATTTCATGATTCTCTTTCAAGAGAAGCCATCTTGGTAACGTTTCTGAACTTATCATATTGTCATCCATAACTTAAACAGCAATTTTTGTCATTTAAATGCAAAACACGTAAATGTTTACGTTTTTTATAGCGACTGTATGGCCTCGACGGTGCTCATTTTGCGATGAATTTATCGGGTGAGATTCTTCATCAGTGCTTCCCATTTTAATGGGTGCCACGCCGTTTAATGTTTTTCGGGCTAAACCAAGATTAGAGGGCATTACAAATAAAAGAGAATTCTTTTGAAGACCTACCAAAGGTCAGCATTCGATCGCTAAGCTGAACAAAACATTTAATGAATATACCTGCTCGTAAGTTTAGTTACTAACAAAACAATGGTTAGGGGGTGTATTTTGTGGAATAAATGTCATTGGTTCCATAGATACAATTGACCATTTCTCAAATCCACTATCTATCAACCACATTCACTACACCACCACCACCACCAACATCATCTTCATCATTCTTTAGACGTTAAAACTATCCAGAGAATATTGTCAAAGACGATGTTTATAAATAAAAAGCTGTAATCAAATAGGTAAATGTTTGGAATAACTGATAGAACTGCACAAGAGAAATCATTCGTTTATTCGATCCGAGAATTAACGTAGCGCCCGTATGAAATAAATACATCGTGGACAAATGGACACGGGTAGACTCGCTTTGATCAAGTAGGGTTATGATTTCCAGTCTGAAGTAAAAGAAGAAGCGCAGTCTCTTAAGCTAGGCCTAGAGTACCTTGGGTTTGAAGTGTTTGTGACTTCTGTTTTCTTCGTTTCGGCATATGAAAGTGGTTGGCCTCTTTTTGCCGCCTGATCTGTATCGAGATGTACGGTCATTGTGCTCAGTTATAGTTGAGTTGGATAAGGGCGCAACTGTTGTGGAGCCGAAATATCTACATAAAGTTTGAAATCCTAACCTCTTTTATTATTATTATCATCATCATCATTATTATTATTATTATTATTATTATCATCATCATCATCATTATCATTAACATTATCATTATTATTAGTTTCATTTCTTCATCTATTATTACTACGACCACTAAAATAAACATAAAAATAACCTTAATTGCAAGAAAAATATTATTATATCTCGCTTATTTAAATAAACTCAAAAATCAGCATTCGTGGATCTTTGGGTATCTTTTTCTCACAGTCCCATTCATAGTCAGCCACAAGCAGTCGATTATTTGTCTGATCCAGAATCAACCATGTCCTCCCTAATCCATGTTTTTCTTTTGACAGAATTTCTCGTTTAAATTCCAAATCTGAATCCAATAACAAAACTCGACTGTTGTTATGATCAGCAACCATCACTAATCCATTTTCATCGACGGCGAAATAGATTGGAACATTCATTTGTCCGATGGTCGATCCCTGTTTTCCACCGAATGATTTCTTAAGATTTCCATCTCCATCCACTACACACACTCTGTGCAGTTCATCACCATAATCACTACAAAATCATTATTCGCCAGTTTTACAGCATGCCATGGATTACAAATTCCTGATGACAGATTTATTTCACGGATTAATTGTCCATCTGACGAATATTCATTTAATTTGTTTTTCTCGAAAACAGTTAAAATGACATTCGACTCACCTATAACACACAGACCCCATCCCCAATCGCCTCCTGTCGACCAATTATTTAATAATTTTCCATTTATATCAATTCTCAAGATTTCTTTCGACTTCCCATTGCCTTTGTAATCTATGATGTAGAGACATTTATTTCTGTTGCAGGAATCAATTTCTCTTGGATTAATTAATTTCTTCAAATTCCATCGACGACTGAAACTCAATTTCATCGAATCGTAAACTTCAACTTCTGAACTCTCATTACTTACAACAAACAATTCTTTGTCTAAGATCGTCAATACACATATGAATTTATTTTTTCTTTTTGCGGCTTTTGTTCTGATCGTCTGAACTAAATCTGGATCTGATGTGTATTTAGCCCTAAGCTGAAGTTCAACTGAAAATTTAAAAAATATCTATCATTTACTTACAAATCATGTCAAATGTTTCCAAATCATAGCATGCTGCTTTTTAAGAGGCTACGATGACTACAGTGATAACCGCGAACAGCCAAATTCAGGCCAACGAAGTAGTACAAGCACACGACAATGCAGAAAAAACTAGAGTGACCGAAAAAACACATTAACAAATACAACTAGACAATCGAACAAAGAGAGGCAGAAACGCTGAGAAAGACCCAAAATGGTAATCGTAAGGTCAAGATTTCTAGAGCGCCCGAAGAAAGAATAATATACTCATTACTTTTATATATGTACATACAATATATATTCATATATATATATTCCATAATTAACAGGTCTAAACTAATCAATCATGGGTCAAAAGGACTGTATTCCATGATTCCAACATTGATCTCTCAGCCAGCCAATGTTTTTATAGGCTCATCTTAAAAATTTAGGACGCCCAACTTACTTTCCACCCGTCCAACTCACTTCCCTTCAGCTTCAAAGGTAATAAGTTCGTTGGAACATTAAATTACATTCTAAATGATTTGTGACGGAAAACCTGCGTCCATCTAGCTTGGCGTAAGTAAATGTCGCAACTTATAATCAGTGGACTTGAGAGTTACGGAGGATTTAGATGATTGTGGCACTTCTAGCCGTTCGCAATTGTCTAGAAGGTGACGGGGTTTCATGTAGGTTAGTACTGTCGTTATATTCCAGAAGTTTCTGGCATTCGATATATAGCGCTTGATGTCGTAAGAATACGATTTAATGGACAGCCAAGCTATCTGAGGCCTGCGATCAGAAATTTATGCTAGGGCTGTCTTACAGTGAACATCTTCTAATACAGTATGAAGTGGCGACGCGTGCACCTTTGTATGTAGGCATAAAACGTATGAGGCACCATCTGCGTATACACGAACCGATCAAACTTCGTTTTGCTTATGTTCTACGGTTTGCCAGATAAGAAGGTCTTTAAAAATTACAGTTTTTCAAAGTGATTAAGAAGACCGTATGGTTAGTTACAAATTACAGTTTTTCTCGCATTAATTAGAAGTTAGACTGTTTAACGGACGAGAGGCGAGAGTGCGTTTAGATAGACCGATAATAATGTACGCTGATGCTTTCAGTTACGAGTAGTACAGAACATCATCTGGAATCTTAAAGCGATTGCTTCCTGATTTTCGAAACAGAAGTACCTTGCTGCTTTCAGATACCAGAACATCAACTGGAGTCTTAAACCGCTTGCTACCAAACACTCGAAACAGGTGTGGACTCCCATTTAGGGTGGCCAGCGAGTATGTCCGAGTAACGTTAATGGAAGAAGATAAGCAAGTCGATGTGAAACAAAAGGGAAATCGACGAAAGCCTCTCCCGCTGTTAAGGATAGTCAGTGACGCCTCTGTGATACTATTGTAGAGTGGTCCATAGGTTAGTGAATTAAATCCGTCCGAATGCCATCAGTGAGAAATGACGTCCACCAATAACGTCAACTGTCGGATTCCAAGGCCGGCTGAGCTGAATTTTCGTTATATGGGTAGCCAAATTAAATCCATCAGTGAGACGGAACGAATGCACGAACCTAGAAGGCCTGTATGCGAAACCTGGAGAAGCCACTAGCTGCAATAACCAAAGAAAACGTGTAAACAGGCTTACTTGGTCATAATTGCGCAAAACACACTTCACTGAAACAAGCAAGAAAGAAATACACCATACCTTCTGCTCTAAATTCTTCAAAGCATATTCGTGCCTCTGGTAGTGTTGCTTCAGTTTCTTTGAGTTTTGTTCCAGTAGCTTTTAGCTTTTCATCAGTTTCTCTCAAATTTAATTTTAACTCTGGTTCCGTTTCTTCTAATTTCTTTGCAGTTTCTCTTAGCCGTGATTCAGTTTCCTTCAACTTCTGTTCGTAACATGTTGCTTGATCCCCGAGTTCTTGTAAGCGGCGTTCGGCTGAAGCTAATTCAGTGCGAAGAGCTTCATTCCTTTCTTTGACCTCAGAATTTTCTTGAAGGTGCCTGTTTTCTAGCTCCATATATTCTCTTAATATCTTTTCTGAATCTTTTTGTAGTTGGTAAAGTCTACGGATTTCAGTATCAGATTATCTCAATTTCTCTATCGATTCACTAAGTTGCATTGAAAGAAGTCTTTCGTTTTCGGCAGCCTTCTCGTCTTTCTCTCGATTTAGCACCTTTAGTTTGTCAATCATGAGTTGACTCTCCTGAAGGCTCTTATTCAGTTTCTTGTTGTCATTTATTTTTGATATAAGACTTGTTTCTAAGTGATATACATTTTCTTGTAATATCGATTGTTGTTTTTCGGTTCTAGTTTTCTCTCGTTGAATTTCATTCTGGAGGGTAATGAATTTGCTTTTTTCTTGAAGAATAACTTGTCTCAGTTTCTCGCACTTTTCTTGTGTGGTTTTATTTTGACGTTGACTCTTGACTTTGTATGATTCTAAAAAACAAATAGCAAAATATAGTAACTTTGAGAGAAAGTTGATTTTAACGGAATTTAATAAGAGCGACATCCATAAGATCGTTGAGCTGATGGTGACATTAAATGGTTTGTTTCCGCATTCGGCAAGGCGCGCAGACGTAATGGCCTATAGCTCATCAACAATCGACATAATCTAAGGTTTTGCGGTCTATATGTGCCTACAGTCAAAATATTAGTTAATTCAGAATTACGTGATTTTAAATAATCAAAAAAAGCAATGCATACATCGCAACATTTTTAGTGTCACACGAAAGTTTCTTCAGACAGATCTTTTATTCACCAGCACTTATTTAGTGTGTGTAAGAACACGCATATTACTAACTCGCCGCACACATTAATGTTAAAAACATAAAGAAAGCGCTCTATTTAGGTAAGCGACATATTGTTTGGACTACATGCTCCATATAGCAGTGACAAACTGGATTATTTGCGTGGATTTTGTCAAATCCCAGTGTTAAAATGTTTTGCATTGTATATGTAACATTATGAACTATCTTGTACCTTGAAGAATTTTCTCAACGCAAGTCTTCCAAATGCTCTGGTTTAACGTCTTCTGACGTAGCAGGACCATTTTGGTTGAAACTTCGGATTGCAGTTCATTCTGTAGATGCTTGAACTGAGTTTCCAGATTGAAAACGTTCCTCTTATTCTGAAAGAAGATTCTCGCAAGAAAAATTATTTGATATTATTTCTGCATTAATAAAAATGCAAGACACTTTGTAAGCGTAACCGCAAAATTTTCATAAGAAGCATGTGTTACCTGTGTAAAATACTAAATATTACCGAGTAGTATTAAACGTTTCAGACGTGACTGCTGAGATGCGAGTCAGCTCAGGTCAGCAGTCACGTAGGTTGCTGACTCCTCTTTCTGTATCATTTTGGCAGATTTTCGTCTTAATGGGGAACTTGCTCGATAATTTCTTCCATGTTTGGAGATTTGCTGTTGCTAAGTTTGCTTGTCGTAATTAATCTTCACTTCCGCCGCAGATTTCGAACATTTCGGAAGGCATTTTCTACACATATTATATTGGCGTGCTTGACTGCATGAGGAGGGAAGGGTTAAAGTGTACGGTCGAGCTTCCAATCTATGGGCTCTTTACACTATATATGCGCCGACCTGAGCTTGAACCTTAGTATTGGACCTGTAACAGAACGAACCTTGACTTCCAGGACAGCCATCCGGAGGCGGGTGCCGGGGTGTGGCACTTAATGAGCCGCCTCAAAGCCCCGAACTTTTGATTTGAAAATGAGTCCCCGTGTGGCCCCGTACAACCACATTGTTATAATAACAATACACTTACTGATTAGTTCTGCAACTTCTTCTAGGTGTGAAATGAAGGCGATCCTTGCTAACCCAAAGTATGTTAGATTTCATGAAGAATAACATATTCGTCTGTATGTAAATTGTAATAGATAACGGTCGATACCTAATCGCTAGAGGCGATACAAAAGTCGGAACTTGGCCAAATATGCTTACCACATTATGTCGTGTAGTTCTTTGATGGTTTACTGCAACGGATTCAAAACGACTTGGGTTAGTAGGTTTGGCTACTGGTATCTGTAAAGGTTTAGGATGAGCAGATGTCACAGGTTTAGGTGGGGTCTTTGGAGATATTCTTTTCTGAGGGTTTTTTGCGAACTTTCTGTCTTTATCTTTACTGTTGTTGGCTTATGTTCGCTCTCGGCGTCTTTCAATATGAAATGACACATAATCGTAATTTAAACAAATACCCACATTAATTACAGCGTGCTTAAATACATTTTATTTTTAAATTAAGCATCTTTGTCCATTTGAAAGTGAAGCTGTCTCAGAAGTACATTGCATTTCATTCATGTTGGGGTTGCTGCATCACGGTCCGATTTAAAGAGTGAAGGGGAAACTTCACAACAACTCCAAGAACTCATTCATTAAAGGTATAGACTCTTTCCATCGCATTGATCTTCTGCCCAGAGGTATTCTCGCAGTTGCTTTCCACCATACGTTGTCCTCTGCATGATGACTGAATGTCACAAGTTGAGAAAACTAAGTGACAATTCAAGTCTTAAGTTCTTAAGACTAAGAAAGCGAAACAGTTAAGCCACAAGTCGTCGAAACACAGCGGTGGCTTGCATGATTTGCAGCGCATTTCCGTTTGTCCACAAGGAAGATATTTGGCGCATGATCGTCTTTGCCAGTGATAAAGACAATCATCCACAAACAATTTCCTAAAGACTGTTACTCAGTCTGGGCTCAGTAAGCACCAACTGCGATCTATCGAACGACCAAAAATATGAATATACAATTAAAACATATTAATATAAGCCTTCATATCATATAAAAATAAATCAATGGGGTGGAAAATTTAGATCGATGTAGTCTACAATTTGTTTTAAAAAATTAGTTTTTAAGGGAATATTGAAATACTATTAACAGAAGAGCTTATGAAAGTTATATTTTACCAACGATTCCGTTTTGTATATATGAATTTCTATAAAAATGTTAACTGAGAAAACGATGCCAACTTTATTTATAAGATTACTTACCAGGAGCAGCATTTGTGAGTTTTTGATTGATATGTTGCTGAAGGGTTTCGTTTAAAGCATGCTGAAAATGCTTGAATTCGATGGAAGATTTCCGGCTGATTAAAGACAGCAACATCTCGTTCTTTTTAAATTTTTCCCTCCAGGAGCGAATTTCTTCATAATCTCGACCGCTCAGCACTCCTCTTTGAAGAAGAAGTGCGAGAAAACCATGATCAGGATCTAACGATTCTGTCAACCAAGTGTAGTTTTGACGAATTAGGCGACAGTGTTCGGACACGAATTCGTCACCTGCATGCAGTTAAGAAAAACTTTCTTAATTGATGTTTTTCGAGCCTTAAACTAGTGGCAGGATTTAATGTTAAACGCAAGGTTCAATTATATATATATTTGTGTGTGTGGGTGTGAGTGGCATCTGCAGAGAGCCCAGAGTCCTTGCGTCTTATTCTGAGTATTGGATCCTCAAACCCGATTCCAAATCCTTGATCCTCGAGTCTCAGTATAAGTCTGAATCCTTTTGAAGCTCAAGACCAAGACGAGTCTTAAATCTTCGAGTCACTTATCCTATTTTACCCTCTGATTTAGTTGCCTATTTTATTGCTTTTACTGACTCCTACCTCCCATATTTATGGGGTTATGTTTCCAAGGGCATATAACACTCCGGTGAGAGTATCTCCATCTTTTCGGTTACTAAATTCACCTCTGTGGTCGCTCTACCTCAACAGAAGTGGCTAACATCTGATATACGTGATGTTGATTTGTTTTCTTTAGCGATTGAAGGAAACACCCATATACATCGGAGGAGTTTCTTGTAATGATATTCAGTAGTTCCTCGCTCGCTCTTATCGGAGTAGAATGAAATTGTTGAATGTGTTCGAGTTCCTTTGAGGTTAACTTTTCATCTTGAAACATCTGAGCGGCAATTTCTGAAACACTCGTCAAGTTGTTCAGCAGTTGGTTGTATTGTCCCCGAATAAGAATTTCGTGCTGAGCTAAAATTGCATTTATTTCTTGTCAAATAGGCTAACTCATAATGCGACTCCTAGGTATATGTAAGTTTAGTAAAACAGAACATTTTAGCGCAACCTCAAATTATGAATTAATAAAGCAAATGGAATCAATGACAAAATAAAAGCATCTATAATTCTTTAGAAGACTATGATGTAGGCCTAGTGTACCTATTGTAGGCCAATTAGCAAAGTGCATTTCTATTGGTTTGAGCAATTTGTATGAATGAAAAGGTGAAAATGACTTTGCATTAGAAATTAGTGTTGAAGTTTGTCTTCTGTTAAACGATGTCCTATAACAATTATTTTTATGATCTAGGCCGAAAGATTACATATATTTGGTTCTATAGGCCTAATATTCAGTTCAATTTGTAACATATATTGAACTTAGAAAGCTGTTGAAAAAATAACAAGAATTTTTTCGTTTAAATAAAATAAATATAATAATAGAAGTTTCTGTAAGGAAACTGTCATAATAAATGAAGTACCTGCTAGCTTCGTAACTTCCTCTGTTTCCGTTATTATGCGCTGAACCGAATCCCACAAGTGCACCAGTTTTGTTTGAGACGGATTCATTGTAACCTTGTCGGCATTCAAGATGAAATCGACACACTCCTATATGTGACAGCCTGCTTCTATCTTTATGAGAGTGATTTTATGTAGTTGTAAACTGATGCGTTATACTGAGTCTTCCTGTGTTCGCACTTGGGAAGATCATCTAGTTTCACAGCCAAGGTCTGCAAGCCTATGCAATAATAAGAATCACTGGAAAACTCATGATAAAACAATCAATCTTCATTACTCATGATACATTTTAAAAAAAACCAGAATAAACGACAAGAAGGAAAATACCATTAAGGTTTGAATTTATAAAGTATTTTATTGTGCAGCCTTTAACACTTATTCCTAAGATAAGATAAGATATATGCGATAGTGGTTGTTTTTTCAGTTGCTTCTATTTCATTTTCCATAAAATCTAATCAAATTGAAATTGTTCATCAGCCATGGTCAAATGCTTAGCGTAATGTGAGCCATAAGGTATAACAATTGTACATAGCGTTCTCTTAGACACAATATTTTGAAAGTATTTTCCATTTTATTTAAACAATTTTAATGTTTGCCTAACAACTTTTATTCTAACATATACTTTCATTTGAATCTCAATTTTTCCTTTTGGGTGAGCTATAAATCTTTGAAGTAAATAAACGCGCTGATTTTAGTTCGATTTTGGTAACCTCAACTTTGTTATTCAATATTCAATAAACTCAACGTTTCTCAGTTTTTAAAAAGTTTAACGTAATGATTTTTCTCGGTTGCCTCTAAGATGACTTGAGCTATTAACAAAAAATTGCTGAAAAGATCATTTGGATGAATAATTAAGTTCAAATTGTCGGTAATGATTTCCAACAGACTTACATTTGATTCCAGTTTTGCAACAAATTTTTAATTGATTATGCGTTTTGCGCCGTTGTATATGTCCGCTTTCGAAAAATCGATTTCAAACTTAAGTGAGATAAATTTAAGACTTTTTCACTTTATGCCCATATTTGTATCCATTTTGAATGTACTATCAAACACTATATGTAAAAAAACCGTCTTCCTTACTGTCCACTGTCCATAGTCGATACTCAACGGAAGTTCTCTGACCGATATATATCTTACAATGCACCTAGTCAGTAAAATCAGTTAATCCCCACCTGCATTTCACAAAATATTCCTTCCTCCACCACTCACTTCACTCACCCATCATCATTTGTCTCTAGCACCTCCATTTTGCAATTATCAGAGTTTTAATTCAAACTGAAATACCAACTATTCCAGAAATCATATCCTGATCCATCCAATCCGCTGTCATCTCATTTCTTTCAGTCCGATTTCTCTCACCCTAAAAATAACCCATCAAAAATAGTTCCTCTATATCTTTCATTCTCTGGTTCCAGGCAACAGGATCATTTTTCATATGGTATCGCTGGACAACCTCTCTGACTTGAGGTAGTACTTGTGAATAAGCTTATACACTACGATAGCGGCGCTATAGAAAAATAGATTTGCCATCCGCTTAGCTTTTAAGAAGCCCTTCAAAAATTTTCGAGTTCGCAATTTACGAGTCATTTTATTGTCTAATTCCTCATGATTATAACTCACTTTCAATGTCACTATTCACACTGCTGCACAATGAAAAGGAGGCAACTCTCACATAGACCCATACTATTCTGCTATAGGCTCTAATTATACCTTTAAGGCATGTAAGAAGCAATGCTAAATCAATTTTATTTACCTACATTATGAAACAAAGGTATACTTACCAACATATTCTGTGCTCAGATGTATAATTCTGACTGTGTCTGTGTCATCTGCGACCTCAATATTAGAACGACCCAGTACAGGAATCTCAAACTAAAATAAACCGAGGGCCATTTGAAGCCCCGGAAGTTTAAGAGTATCACAGTATGCTACGAAGAGTCAACACATCTTTAAAAAACTATAATGTGATAGCATGTGCTTACGTTCGTTTAGTTATTCCTTCCTGCACTCATTGGCAGTGACCTGCATAATTCTAAGCAACGATGTAAGGACTAATATCCTGAAAGCTACGGGTCTCATTTGATGATGTTTGCCTTGTAAATTTGCCCATTAAAGCTGAAATTCCGGTTGTATTTTTAGCGCATCCTGTTTAACTAGAAGCTATACGTGTTAATACGTCATTAGATTAATTAGGGCAAAAGGTTACTCAGCAGTCCAATCCACCAGCTAAAATAAAAAAATGTTATAGATTGATTTGCTGACATATATTTGCTTCATTTAGAAATTTTACTAAAGAATGAAGGCAAGGTAAATTTAATACATCAAAATAGTGAAAAATCTACTGGCTCACTCCTGAATTTGAAAGCCATAGCGATTCAGTCTTCTAGTTTTAAAATGGAGGTTGCAATTTCAGTTTCAAATGTGTCGTTTTATTTTGATATTTCTTGTCACAGTGCTAGATTGAGGCAGTTGATGGAGCGACGAATAAAACGGAGGCAGCCAAGCAGGGTGGACCAGTTGGCAAGTAACGAAGAGAAATCCTTATTGCGATGCATAAAATGCAGAGGAAACGTTGTTGTCAATGTAGACATTGACAACTCTAAGCGGGAACATGTGTTGTCATTGGTGACATCCAAGACAAGACAAAGATGAAGATAGTGCAGAACTCAAAGTTTACTTACTGTATTGTACAGCATTCCAAATAGGCCTACTGGAGGGTTAACAAGTTCCATTAGGCCTTCACATATAATCGAAAATCGAAAGCGTTATAGTAGAAAACAATTTGAGATAATTCTTGCCTAAATCGACGTTTAAAATAGCATGTAAATGCACACGGTTGTCTATAACGGCCATATGCTTCGATCCTGTTCACTGTTCGATCGGCTGTGAACATTCAACACCGATGCCTGTTTGTTTTGGTGCCACGTCATTTAAAGTCGCCTTGTACGGACCGTAGTTGACAGATATTAGAGGGCATTGCAAAAAACTAAATTCTTTCTAGGTTTAGCAAAGTTGTACATTCGAGTGCAAAGTTGAATAAACCAATCTAACAAAATTATCTGCTCGTGAACTTAGTCATAAACTCAACAATCGTCAGGAATTTCCTTTCTGCAACCATTGCAAGTTGATCTAGAGATATAATTAGTCATTTCTCAAAACCACTATCCGTAAAAACACAAACAAACATTGATTGCAAGTCACAATATATTTCGCTCATTTATCTAAACTCAAAAATCAAAATTCGTGCATCTTTGTATACACGCTTCTTAGAGTTCCATCCCCTATCAGCCACAAACAGTCGATTATTTGTCTCATCAAGAAGAATCCTCGTTGGATGTCGTAATCCGTGATTTTCTTTTGAGAGAATTTCTCGCTTTAATTCTAAATCTGAATGCAATAACAAAATTCGACTGTACGCATTATCAGTGACCATCACGAATCCATTTCCATCGACGGCTAAATATTCTGGACATATCACTTGTCCATCGCTCGATCCACCGAATGATTTCTTAAGATTTCCATCTCCATCCACTACACACACTCCATCCGCAGGATAACTATTCATGCTATAACTGACCACGAAATGACCGTTGGTAAGTTTCATAGCATGCACTGGAAAGATAATTCCTGCGTCTGATGATAGATTTATTTCACGGATCAATTGTCCCTCTGGCGAATATTCATTTAATTTACTTTTATGAAAAACCGTTGAAATGACATTCGATTCATATGTAACAGACAGACCGTATCCATAATCGTCTTTTGTTGACCATTCATTTATTAATTTTCCATTTGGATCAACTCTTAAGATTTCCACCGAGTGTGCATAAGATCCTCTGTGATCCCAGATGTAGAGACATTTATTTATATTGCAGGATTCGATGGCAGTTGGATTAGTGAGTTCCTTCAAATTCCATCGACGACTGAAACTGAATTTCATCGAATCGTAAACTTCAACTTCTGAACTCCTTTCGCTCACTACAAACAATTCTTTGTCTAAGATCGTCAATCCAGTGATTCTTTTATTTTTATTTTTTCTGTCTTTTGTTTTAATAATCTGAATTAAAACTGGATCTGATATGTATTTATCCTGAAGTCCAACTGAAAATAAAAACATATCTGTCATATACTTACAAATGATATCAAACCATAGAATCATATGATATCAAATCATACAATCCTGCTTTTGAGGAGATGACGATGACTACACTGAAAACCGCGAAGAGCCAAATTTAGGCCAACCAAATGGAACAAGCACGCAAACATGCAAAGAATACTACTACAGTGACCGAAAAACACATCGACCAATACAACTAGACAATCGCACAGACAGGCAAAAAGACAGAAAGAGACCCAAAGCACGTCAAATGCATCACCTTGGCATTCGACTAGTAGAGGAGTATGGATCGCCGGTATTTTCGAAAACTCTTCATCGTCCATAATTGTGCATATAACTGACTACATAATATGAGAATATATCTTTTAATTCTGGATTATAAATAAAACACGATACCGCAATCTTCTAAAGCTACGCTTCTCAGATGAACTAACTGACAATTGCTTATCAAGATTCTTCTGCTTTTGATTTATCCCTAAAGGGTTTGAATTTTGACATTTTATGTCTTGTCTGCAACTCCATTTTAGATCTTATTAAATATATCATGAAATAGATGCATAGGCTATATAAGAAAATTCACAACTTTAAATATCGAGCTATTTTGAATTGGATAGTGGGTGACAAGCAGAATTTCTGTTGACCAATAAATTATTTAAAGGCGTTATCTTGTACCGATTAATCGTCTCTGCTCTTGTATCTGGCTGATGAGGTATTCCTTCTCTTCCATCCATGAATTTCTCTCTTCTTCCTGTTTGTGCTCGAGGTCCAAAATCTTTGCTGTGCAATCTACAACAATATTCCGATGAATATCATAAAAATGCACAAATTTAACCAACGAGAATTGCACTTCTGTAATAAACTCCCGCCATAATTACGACGATTATCTGATCCATCATATGTCATAACTGTGGCAATCTTAGCGCAGGTATTTACTCAAAACTGAAAACACTCCTGTTCCCCAGAAGCTTTCCTGAATCTTCCTCTGCCCCTTGTCTCTCTTTCCGCTTCAATTCCAAACACAATCCACCGTAGCTGTCTGATTGTCTACGTGCCTGACTCTTGGACCTTGAACTGGAACCGAGCACTTCCTGCTCTCTATACTGTCTTGACTATAAGCGACTGTGACTTAGCTTTGCCTGGGCGCTCAGCTTTTACGATTGCGATTACTTTTTTGGGATAATATGCTCATTATTTATATATGTAGAAAAATATATATTCATATATATGCCATAATAAACAGGTCTATGCTGACCAATCATGGGTCAACAGGACTGTATATGATCATTCTATTTCATTCGTTTTCCCGATCAGTCGTGAAAGCGAATGAAAGGATAGCCATGCAAACCAACAATTTTATTCGCTCACCTTTAAATTTTGGACGCCCAATTTACTTTCCGCCGGTTTAGCTCACTTCCCTTCATCTTCTGGATCATTAAATTCCCCACCCACATTCATAAAGAAATTGTAAGGAAAACCTGCGTTCGTCATGTCTCAGGCTAAATAATAGCCACCCACTGCGTTATTTAGCTATCTAAATTTATTGTGTTATCTCATTTTTGTAGCAACTTTCAATCAGTGATCTGCGAGTTGTGGAGGCTTAGCTGACTGTGGCACCTCTAGCGGCCCGCAGCTGTGTAGAAGGTGACGTGATTTCATGTAGGGAATATTGTCGTCTTTCGAGAAGTTTCAGGCAGTAGATGTCTAGCGTTTGTTGAGTTTACATGGGTTCTTGGTCCGATTGCTATATTAAGCGGACTTTCGGGGATTATTTGATCATCTTCCGAAGATTTTATCATAAGTCGAGTGGATATAAATTAGTCGATTTGTCCATCGAAATCGGTTCCAGTTTTGGTTGTCTTAATCAAATCAACATGTACTAAGGCAGCCTCCCTGCTCTGAGTTACCAGTTTGGGTCTATGGCCATCGCTTTCATGCACATTTTAAAATATTTCTATTAAAAACTTTGGCTATAAAGTTTAATTTTGCACCAAAACTAGGAGTTGCCAAGAGAGTTAACGCACAAAAATCGGTCTGAACATTTCACTTTAGACACGCTGTTCGATGTATAGCGTCAGAATCTTGCCGTTTTAGTTTGTCTCGTGCATAGTTCTTGGCTAGGAGGCCACGAAGCTTCGTAAAGAAGATTTACATTATAACGAATCTCTTCCGCTCTGATCATCTTCGCGCCAATTCCTCAAATGTCCTTTTTGAGAAATTTTATGTCATCATGTTGCTCGTCTTTATTTACGCTTTCTTGTCCCTGGCTCTCCTGATCTTCTCGATTCCACAGTAATTCACTCCATCCTCTCCAACATAGTCGCTCCCTCGCTGCCTCTCAATAGCCAAATGGAAGGAAATTTTTTGTTCTCATATTATTCGTGAGATAGCGCCGGCGTTTATCTGGCCTAGTATAAATGCACTTAATAAATCACCTGTTTACACAGTTCATCACTAAATCCCTACTCTGTCGAAATTAGTCGCTCCATCCTTCCCGATTCACATTTCGGTGGGACTTTGCGCGCGTTACAAATTCTCGTAATAATAATAATAATCCTTGCCTTCCGATAGCCAATTGGAAGGAAATTCTTTTCTTCTCATATTATTTGCGAGATAGCGCCGGCGTTTATCTGGCCTAGCCTAAATGTACTTAATAAGTCACCTATTTAATCTTCTTCCGAGTATCTAAGAGTAGCTAATTTATGGCGCTAGCAGATAAAATATGCTACTTAGGCCGTAGCAGTAGGGCGCTCGCTAAAACTCTGACGTAGGCAAACAACAGCGAAGCATAACTCGACTCCGACTGGAATTTCTGTGTGACTGCAGGATTCAAACATGTCGTAATATCAATAACAATAATGTTCGAAGAAAATGTGTTGTACTTTGCACATTTTCTTCTTGCCAGAAATGGATGACATGTACAGTGTAGACATTCCACACGTCATTTTTACTAGTCTCCGGATAATGTTTTGTCCACTTAGGGATCATATGTACCTCGATAAATAATAATAATAATAATAATAATAATAATAATAGTAGTAGTAGTAGTAGTAGTAGTAGTAGTAGTAGTAGTAGTAGTAGTAGTAGTAGTAGTAGTAGTAGTAGTAGTGGTAGTAGTAGTAGTGGTAGTAATAGTAGTAGTAGTAATAATAATAATAATAATAATAACAATAGTATTAATGATAATAATAATAATAATAATAATAATAATAATAATAATAATAATAATAATAATAATAATAATAACTCTAAGCTAAGAGGTCGAAAGGATCCGAGTTAATGAGCAGCCAAGCTATCTAAAGTCTGCAACGTACAGTGCATTTCTTTCCTTGTACCGACAAACGGCTGAGCTGTATTCTGCGGATTGGGCCAAATTATTTTTGCTTCCGGTTTATGGTTAGCGAAATTTGAATGCTTTAAAGAAATTATCTTTTGTCAAAGTGCTCGAGAAGACCGTATGGCCAGTTACGATTTACAGCTTACACGTTAGAAGTTAGACCACTAAAAGGACGGGAGTGCATTCAGGTAGATTGATAATAATAAAGAGCGTTGTTGCTTTCAGGTACCAGCAGATCCATAATATTTCATCGGGAATCTAAAACCGCTTTCTGCCGGTTCCCTTGTTTTGTTCTCGGCGAGTCCGTCCGAGATATGTTAATGGGAGAATATAAATAGACGATTTGAAACAAAACTTATATCGACGGAAGCTTCTCTTGCTGATGGCGTTAGTGAATTAATTATGTATGAGTGCTAAGAAAGAGAGGGACTAGTCACAGCGCTCTTGGGCGACATTGCAACCATATTCAGCTTTCATATCACCCACCCACATTCATAAAAAAATTAACTGGAAAGTGTGTTCGTCATGTTTGGCGCTAATTAAAAGCCACCCACTGCTTACTTTTATTTATCTAAATTTATTGTATTTACCTATTTTTGCAACAAGTTTTAATCAGTCGACCTGCGAGTTGTGGAGGCTTAGCTGACTGTGGCACCTCTAGCGGTGGCGTTAGTGAATTAATTGTCTGAGTTTCAAGAAAGGGAGAGAGCAGCACTCTTGGGTGACATCACAGCAATAATCGGCATTCAAATTCGAAGACCGGCTGAGAGGACTTCGATTTAAGAGGTCATTACGTCAACGAGACAGCATAAATGCATATAGCGAGAAGATAAGTGGTATGTGAGAAACTTGAGAAAGCCACGTGCCGTAACATCCAGTGAAGATGAACAAATAAGGCGAATTCATCACGAATTATACAATTATAACTGGAATATAAAAAGAAATGTACCACACCTTCTGCTCTGAATTCTTCAAGGGATGTCTGTGTCACTGTTAGCTGTGCATCAGTTTCTTTAAGTTTTGTTTCAGTAACCCTGAGCTTTTCTTCAGTTTCTCTCAAACTTAATTTTAAATTTGGTTCCATTTCTTCTAACTTCTTTTCAGTTTCTCTTAGCCGTGGTTCAGTTTGTTCACACTTCTTTTCAGTTTCTCTTAGCCGTGATTCAGTTTCTTGTAACTTCTTTTCAGTTTCTCTTTGCTGTGATTCATTTTCCTTTAGCTTTTGTGCGTGTCGCGTTGCTTGGTCTCCGATTTCTTGTTTGGCTAAAGCTAATTTAACTCTAAGGGTTTCATTCAATTCTTTAACCTCAAAATTTTCTTGATGATGCTTCCTCTCCAATTCCATGTATTGTTTTACTATACTTTCTGATTCTTCTTGTAGCTCGTGAAGCTTAGAAATTTCAGTATCAGATAATTTCAATTTTTCTATCGCTTCATTCAGCTGCATTGAAAGAACCCTTTCTCTTTCGGGAGTCTTCTGCTCTGTCTGTTGGTTTAAATCCTTTAGACTGTCTACCATGAGCTGGCTTTCCTGAAGGTTCTTCCTTAATTCCTCGTTGTCATTTACTGTTGCTTTAAGACTTGTTTCTAAATTATATACTTTTCCTTGTAGTATCGAAATCTGTTTCTCAGTTCTAGTTTTCTCTTGTTGAGTTTCTTTCTGAAAGGTAATGAATTTGCATTTTTCCTGAAGAATTTCTTGTCTTAGTTTCTCGCACTTTGCTTCTGCACATTTAGATTGACTTTGACTTTTGACTTTGTGTGATTCTAAAAACACAAATAACAAAAGAGTAACTTAGAAACAAAGTTGATTTCAACTACATCTAAAATATCAGTTTACGCGATGACGTTGATTAGATGGTGACATTACTGTTTGCGTTCGCATTCGATTATTATTATTATTATTACGAAAATTTGTAACGCGCGCAAAGTCACACCGAAAGAGGCGCGGATGTGAATCGGAGGCGCGATAAGGCGCGAAGACGTGTTTAGCTCTTGAACAGTCAGTTCCCTGTAAAGCTGTTGGGTCTATATTTTGCTTACAGTCAAAATATTAGCTAGCTCACAATTTTGAGATTTTGAAGAATCGAGAAAGCAGTATAAATCACTAACATTTCTTCGCGTTACACGTAAGTTTCTTCAGGTAGAAGTTTTATTCTCCAGCGTTTTGTTAATGCGTGTTACAACACGTACTGTACTTACTCGTCTCATGTATCAGTGTCTTCTTCTTTGCTTCTCCTCCGTCAGGCCACCGCCGACGATGAGTCCTCAACCTGTCGTCTCCACTGTTCTCTGTCGCTGATCTTGTCCCTTGCTTCTCTCATGCTTATTTTCATTCTCTCCAGATCTTCTCTTATGTTCATGTATCAGTGTAAAAAGCATCAAATCAGAACTGATTTGATTTTAGGCACACATTATTTGAACCACTTACCCCTTATAGCAGTTAATGATTAATAGGATAACATGTTTGGATATTTTCAACACAAAATTTAAAAATTTATATCGAAATATTTAAAAATATGAAATTGTCCTGTACCTTGAAGAATTTTCTCAACGCATATCTTCCAAATGTTGTCGCTCGACATCTTCTGACGTAACAGGGCTATTTTCGTTGAAACTTCAGTCTGCAGTTCATTCTGAAGCTTCCTGAACTGAGTTTCCAGATTGAAAACTTGTCGCTTATTCTGAAAGAATGTGTTAACAATTATTATTGTTTGATATCTTTTGCATTAATAAAAAATGCAATACATTTTAATTGTCATAAATTTCAACAAGAAAAAATATGTTACATATTGTGAAAATATTGAAATGCCGAATACTACCTGTTAGGCGTTTTGTTGATTTTTCAAATGCCTCATAGTGAAAGCATAGTCTATAGCGCAAGTGCTTGTAGCAATAAGAAATACTCTGGAAAATGTAACTTTAATCAAAGGTTCTGGAATAATTCAGCACAAATTATGCCAAAATATTGCACCACAAAGTTTCAAAGTATATGGCAGCAGCTCAGCATGTCTCAAAGTTACCATAAGCAAATCAGTTCTCAAAAATTTGAAATGTGAAAGTTGAACATTGATGAAAGACTTGAAAATCACAGTAGGCTAATTTATACATGTTTCAACTTATTTTCAAATAGTAATCTTTTTTCAAATTTCAAGGATTATAATTTTAAAGGCTAATTTTTATAGCACAGTGATGTTACAATTAAAAATCAGATATAATTTGATAATTTTAAGGTTTTAAGTGCTACAAGATGAGTTTATTGATTTTCTGATTGATAAAATTAGCTCCCTATAAAGAAATTATTAAAAGTGAAAGTGCATGCTTAGGATAATTTAAAAAAATATTTATAAAGTGTAAAGCAATATACAATTGACAAGTGGGAATATTTTAGTGTGCGCAAGTTTTAAATTATTGTGTCTTTCCTTTCTTAGCATGTTCAAAGAAATCACACGAATAAAATTTGTGGGCAAATGGAGAAAACGGGCCAAATTCATTACCAGTTAGTAGAGCTGGGAATCGAGCAGGTGTTGTAATTGAACTGTTGTTAATTCATTACGCGAATCAAAAATCGAAATATTTTATGCTTGTTATTTCCTCGAATTACAGCTAAGCTATAAGTCGGGCGAAATAAAGATTCGAAGATCGATTCGTAGTTTCGCACAGTCCTGTTGACGAACAAAGTACTTTTCGGCAAAATAGGTAAACAATCGCTCCGCGAATTGCATAATATCGCATGTTTTGTATTCTATTTTTAAATGGCAAAGATAGAAAAAAAGGATTTATAAGATTACAGGAGTACTGCAGTTTTTGTGGCAATTCTGGTAGAAAACGTGAAACTATATTAACGTTCGTATGAACTTTTAAAAAATTGCATGAAAAGAGATAGGCCTAATTGTTTCGCTGTGTTCAATGAAATATTTGATTGCAACACATATCACACAGAATCTTAAATTATGCAGCTTTTTACGAAGCCTACTTTCTCAGGGAAGGTGAAAGGATTGTTATAACATTATTATATTATTATTATTGTTAAAATAATTATAGCATTGTTATAATAATTTTATAACTGACTAGTTCTACAGCTTTCTTCTAAATTTGCCTCGAAGACGCTCAACGCTAACTCAAGATGTTTAGATTTTATGAAGGACAAGAAGCTCGCCTTGTAAGTGAAATGTATTACATAACGATCGATACCAAATTGGCAGTGCCAATATAAATGTCGGAACATGGCATAATATGCTTACCACCTGATACTGAGTAGTTATTTGGTGGTTTTCTGCAACGGACCCAAAACGACTTGGGTTAGTTGGTTGGGTCACTGGTATCTCTAAAGGTTTAGGTTGAGCAGATGTCCCAAGCAGTCGTACCCTCGGTTTAGGTGGAGTCTTTGGGGGGATTCTTTTCCCAGATGTTCTTGAACAATTTTCTGGCTTTGTCTTCACTGTTCTTAGCTTAATTTCGCTCTCGGCGTCTTTCAATATAAAATGACAAATAATCGTACTTCAGACAAATGCTCACGTTAATTACAGTTGCATAAATACATTTTAAAATCTAAATTAAGCACCTTAGGCAAGTTGGAATTTACGCTTTCTCAGAAGTAAATTGCATTTAATCCGTATTGGGGTTACTGCATTATAGAACAGATATTCTTTCCCCTTCTTTTTGTGGTTTTTTGTCAACCGGACTTTTTTCTCCACCTGGTATCTTCGGAAAACCTCTGTGACGATGCAGCGCTCGTGAATAAACTGGTGCCTTGCGCTTAGCTTTAAAATAGCGCTTTAGGAATTTTACGATTACGATTGCGATGCAATTGCAAATGTGAAGGGGAACTTCACAACAACACTTCAACAACTCTTTTAAAAAAGTTTAGACTCCGATCATCTTATTTGGCATATTTAGCGTTCTGTTGATCTTCTGTTCATGTTGACTGAATGACATAATTATGTTGTTGAGAAAGTGAGAAATTTTGTCTTAAAGCTAAAGCAAGCGTAAGTTTTAATCCACAAGTCTTCAAAATGGAGAGGTGGGTCGTATGAATTGACGCGTATTTCCAATAGTTCATACAGAAGATATTTGGCGCATTATCATGTATGTTCAGTGATAAAAACAATTATCCACAAACAATTTCTTAGAGACCTCTACTCGCTATAGGTTGAGCAATCATCAATTACGATCTATCGAACTACACAAATACAAGTCTATGTTAGACTTACTGCCAATTAAAACTTACGTTACTCTACAGCTTCATATTATATTACATAAAAATTAATCAACGTGGGGTAAAGTTTCGGTCGGTGTAATCTATTCTTTGTTAATGAACGAGTTTCAATGGGGTTTGTACAGTACATTCAATAAACTGAGGAGCCTATTAACGTCTTATTTTTCCAGCGATTCTATTTTAGATATACACATTTCTATATGAAATTTGCTGAAAAACCACGCCCCCTTTATCTCTCGGATTACTTACCAGCCGCAGCGCCTGTGAGGTTTTGATTGATATGTTGCTGAAGCGTTTTGTTCAAAGCATCCTGAAAATGCTTGAAATCGATGGGAGATTTTCGGCTAATTAAACGCAACAACATCTCGTTCTTTTTAAATTTTTCCTTCCAGAAGCTAATTTTTTCATAGTCTCGACTGCTCAGCACTCCTTTCTTATGCAGAAATGCAAGAAGATCCTGATTTGGATCTAACTTTTCTGTCAACCAAGCGTAGTTTTGACGAATGAGGTGAGAGTGTTCGGACACGAATTCATCACCTAAGTCATATGCAGTGCAGAAAAACATTTTTTATTCATGTTTCTCAAGCCTTAAACTTGTGGCAGAATTTAATGTAAAGTGCTTTCTAATCCAGTCTAATGACTTCTACAGCGCCGTTATCATAATGCCCAAGGCACCAGTCGATGTTCACTACACGTGAACACTGCAATCAACATTTTAAACCGTTGGAGAAGCCGAGTCAAATTCCACTAGGTCAGAGAAACCAGAAGCCAGGCCGTGGTGCGTAAGCAAGTTGATAGAGATGCGTCTTTATTTATACCAGAATGACACGAAACAATATTAACAGAACGAACTGAACGGGGCAGAGATTTTCAAAGCTTCGTACCAGTTACCGAAAAGGCAAGAAAGTCCAACACTATTCGATCATATTTTCTCAAAATTCTGAAATTCTAAGAATAGATTCTGTAATTAGATTTTCAACTACTGAATTAAATATCGATATGAGCGAAACTAATTACCTCGCGTCTTTGATGACTATTTCATATATTTCCCACAACTTCGTACCTATTATATCAGATTGCTGAGCAGCTTTTGCATGCATATATGCGCGAACAAATACTAGGAATTTTAGCATTAAATGCATTGACCGTCAATATGAAATGCCTTTGCACTTTCGAAATTTGCCTAACTGCAATTTGTGTAACACCCTAAATATTGAAAAGTACTTTGTGTTGAGTTGTATCCTATTAGCGTCAGTTTGGTTTTTCCATTTTAGCGGTCATAAAGATTTTGACGAAAGCCACATCTTTTATCGCAAATAGTAAAAACGTTACAACTATTTATTAGGTACATCTCCGCGCGAAAAGTTTAGAAAAAATTATTAGTTAAATCTTACCTAAAATTTTGATGTGTAGCGTAAATTAATATATTTTTACATGAAAAATTAATTATATCGCTTGAATTATAACTTGAGACCTTTTGAGTGATCTATTTTGCATCTCTGGGAAAATTATGCATGGAAATTGGAAAAACTTATACAGTTATATAGGTCTATGTAATGGTCTTGAGTCGATTCCTCGCAAATTAATTTTTCCGGCTTTGTGAAGGTTTTCTAGTATACATCCATAAATTGAATAGCACGATCTTCAACATACGGCAAATTTTATACAAAGCTATCAATTACCATTTATGCTAACAAACAGCAATCCTTAGTATAAAATTAAAGTTGCTAGGTCTATATTTGCTTGTGATCAATTTTGAGGTGACCCTGGTTCAAGAAGTTTCGTAATGTAGCGGAAACTAGTTTCATAAAGAATTATGTGCAAAGAATTATGTGCTTTGAATGTACACTTGACATGAAACTAAGCATACACGGGAAAAGCCATGTATAATTTAAGCAACAAGACTGCATAAAATATTAAAATATATAGCGCTTATATATTCTAAGCAATAGGCATGCTTTAAAAGTAATAAAGTAAAAGTAAAGTATCCCATATCCCACAAGTGAGATGTAGGAGAGGCGCTCATTTCCTTTCTTTAGGCCCTCGAGACGGCAGTGGACGAATCCCAAGGTCCTGGACACGGGGTCAGTGCATTACAGGACTTGCCGTTTACTTCCCAGCTTATGCTGATACCAAATTCTACTGCTTGTTGGCAGAGGCACGGTGTGTGCAAACAACTTGCCCAGGGTCGTTACAAGGAGTCGAACCCGCAACCGCCTGATCATTGACCAAACGCGTTACCGGCAGACTATCGTGCTTTAACAGAAGACCACCGTGCTTTTAGCAATGTTAATGTAGAAACACAGGTAGGAGATACCAAATGCCTGTCATCCATTGCTTCATCGGTTCTTTAAGAAAGTGATCACTATCACAAAAGTTATTGTCCTTAGACGCTTAAAATACTTACCGAAATGAACGTTAAGCTTATAACAATCTGCCACAACAGTGTAGACTAATGAAAATTGATAATTTTCGCTATATACAGGGTACTTACAATCTTTTCCAGTTAAGATGGAAACTACATGTTCCTGACTTGATTTTTCTAGGGCTTCTACAAATTTGTTGAAACTATCAAGGCAGAATTTACTGACAAGGGCCAACAATGTCTCGTTTTTCTCGTGTTTAGTTGGCTTCGCATTTATAGTCGCCATTTCTCTGTATGTTAATAAACCAGCTTCGAAGAGACGATCCAACAAATGGCCGCCGTCAACGTCAACATTTTCAATCAATTTCGTGTAGCTCATTTGGATCATAAGCGGATGTTTAGTAACCAGGTATTCATCTACATGAAGAAAACACAGCATACGTAAAACGTTTCTGTAGGTGAGACGTCACGTTTTCTTAATGAACCCAATGATTAATAAACAGATGCAGATGGATTGAATTACTGCCTGCCCAATAATAACTACAACCTGTGGACTGACCTTCTGGATATTGACCTGATTGCGGCTTGGCTATAGTGCGCTATCGGTTGATGCCTTGTGCATTAGACACCGGCGCATTAGGAGTTTCTAATTATTATTATTATAACCAATATCGTCAAGTCGTTTGGAGCTTCTCGTTTATGATTATTTCTTTTATCGAAATAGCGCATTGACCAAATAGACGAATATTATTATACGCTGTGTAAGCATATACATGTAACTATACGCTACGAGAAACAGCTTGCTAATATATAAGTGACAGGTGCACAATCACAATGGCTTCATATCCGAGAAAGGGCCAGGCAAGGTTTCGTCCTTTCACCATATTTATTAAACATCCTAGCAGAGATGGTCATGAGAGAAACACCTAATGGTTTTCAAGGAGGGATAAAAATTGGTGGTAGGGAGGACTCTAACCTTACATATGCCGACGACATTGTTTTGTTGGCTGGTTCGATGGCAGAACTACAAGAGCTGGTTGATCGTTTTGATCTGATTAGCCAGAAGTTTGGATGTTGATTAATTTCGACAAGATAAAGATGATGGAAATGGACGGTGCCACCTACTGTATCAAGGGCCAAGGTGAACAGCTGGGACAGGTTCATACATTCCTGTATCTTGGATCTCTCATCACAAACGATCCAGAATCCACTAAGGAAATCAGAGCTAGATTGAGTAAAGGTAAAGGAATCATGGGAACATTGAAAAAACTATGAAAAAGTCATGGTTTACCAGTTACAACTAAAATTAAACTTTTGAAAGCACTGATATGGCCAGTTGCAACTTATGGCTGCAAAGGGTGGACAATCAATAGAACAGAGTAAATGAGGAAAATTGATTTGAAATGAAGGGACCGAGGCAGATACTGAAGTTTTCTTGGATGGCAAGGAAAACCAACGAATGGGTGCTGGAACAAACCATCATGAAACGTCAACTGTTAAGTAACATCAAGTCAAGAAAGTTGACATACTTTGGTCATATTATGAGGAAATGGAGACTGTTTGGAGAAAGAAATAATGCAGGGTACAACGTCTGAATCGCGAGCACGTGGAAGAGCACGAACAGCCTGAATTGAGAACATAAGGTCTTGGACAGGATTAACTATGAGTCAGTTACTGAGGACAACTGAAGATAGAAACATCTGGAGACGGAAGATTCATGGTGCGGCAGTGGACGAATCCCAAGGTCCTGGAAATGTCACTTCTACTCGCTTCCGAATGAAAGAGCGTAATATAAATATCCCAATTTACAAATGTATATGGATTTCAAGATAGGAAATAAAAACTTAATATATATGGTTATTTAAATTAATTGGTGGCCATTTTACAATCAGTGCAGTGGGTCTAAATTGATGCTATCTTTCTCAATCGTTTTGAGCACTGGTTTGGTGTTCAAGGTCTGGCCTAAACGGTTTCCAATTATATCTGAAATTCTAATGTAGTGAAGCAGTTTTTTTATCGCATTAAGTAAGGAAATGCATAAGTAAGGAAAACGGTCACAAATTTATTTCTGAGACATTTATTGCCCAGATAAGGCAATATCTATGGATTGTGTTACATTAATGGAAGAGTTACTATATTCACCTGAGTGGTCGCTCTGCTCAACAGAAGTGACCAGCATTTGATATACGTGATGCTGATTTGTTTTCTTTAGTGATCGAAGAAAACACTCATATAAATCGGGGGACTCTCTGATAATGATATTCAGTAGTTCCTCGCTCGCTCTTATCGGAGTAGAATGAAATTGTTGAATGTGTTCGAGTTCTTTTGCGGTTAGCTTTCCATCTTCAAACATATGAGCTGCGATTTCTGAAACACTTGTTAAGTTGTTCAGCAGTTGGTTGTATCGTCCCCGAATACGTTTTTCATGTTCAGCTGCAAGTAAGCTGATTTGTTGCTAAATATGCTAACTTATAATACAACTTATAGATATATATCTAAGTTTAGTAAAACGGAGCATTTCAACGCCACCTCTGAAATATCATTTTAAAAAGCTAATGTAACCAAACAGAGATTAAAAGCATCTATAGTTCATAGGAGACCTATTACTGATGTAAGCCTACTGTAGGCCAATAAGCAAAATGCGTTTTCTATAGGTGTTTGCAATAGCATGAATGAAGGGCAAGAACAGCGCTAAATTTGTAATTCATGAAGTTGTCGTCTGTTAAATTGTGTCGTATAATAAATGGCTTATTTCTGTGATATAGGACTAAGGCTTAAATATATTTGGTTCTGTAATATTCGGTTAAATTTGTAGCAGATGTGGAGCTTATATACTCGAGGAATGTAGTAACAAGATTTGTTTAAACTAAATAAACATGCTAATATAAATTTCATCTTGGGAAACTGTAATAATAAATTAAGTACCTTCTAGTTTCGATTCTTCTCCTGGTTCCGTTATTATGCGCTGAACCGAATCCCATAAGTGCACTAGTTTTGATGGAGACGGATTCATTGTGGTTCTATCAACATTCAAGTCAACATTGAATTTGAGTAACTCCTGTTTGTAACAGTCTGCTTATGGCTTATGGGAATGATATTATAGGCTTATAGTTGTAACCCAATAAGTTACAGTATGTTCGGATGTTCGCAAGTGGGAAAGGCATCGGCCTTTCAAGCCACGGTCAGCGTTAGAGTTCTGGTGCAGAGCATGTCTTTGCAATTTGTTGTCGAGAGATCTTACTAGTCAGAAAACATTATCCATTATTTTGTTGAATAGCTGTGGTTGTATTTTCGCTTCACGTGAAACTCAGGATGAGCCAATGGCTGTTGATATAAGGTCTATGCAAATGCGTTAAACAAAGAATTTCTTTAGTGCCATTATTATTGCACTTGTGTAATCGGCGAATGTTCTTTTCAGAGTTTCTTGCAGAAGCGAGATCACAGTCGATAATCCGCAAGAGAACAGTTCGTCGGAGAGTCTTTACGGGTTATAACTCAACACGAACGCATAATCTGACGAATAGACGCTGAATTAGTTAATCGCCGTTATTGCAGTGTCACCAGACTGAATAAAGAATTATAGAGTGAAACTCGATCTGCAAACTGTGTTGGTAAATGAAGCAAAACTTGTTTAAACTTAAACAGAAGTAACTTTGGAAAAAGTAATAATCATTTATAACAGAGAATAGACTCCTAGATAATTATCTAGACCTTGAACAGTGCATAGTCCATCGTTTGTTGACGTACAGTCAACACCACTTCTTCCTCTTATCTCTCTCTCTGCTGAATAATAAACACCAGACACCGTAGCTGCCACGCTGTATCTCTGCCTAACTTTTGGATCTTGACCTGGAACCGAACCCTTTTGTCTATTGATTTTGTTTTGGCTGAGCGCCTGTGAATAAGCTGGTCCTCGTGACGTGGACTTTGTTGCGCGCTGTAGAAATGTCGAAATTACGATTATGATTACGAACGATGTTAAACTTTATGGCACCGCTGTCGTATGCACGACGCAGGCGTAAGCACTAGTCCCAGACTTACTCTGGCTTACGCCAGACTAGCGAATTAACTTGATAGGCATGACCCAGTCTTAGCGTGCTCCGCCCGGACTAGACTTAGTCCACTTCTCAACCAGTCGTAACAGGGCTAGTCCGAGCTTATGGAAAGAAAACAACATAGCGGTTGTCACCGACAACAAGTTAGAGAATTAAAACATTGTCGCTATAGTGGGCGTACCAAGAATGCTTAGAAATTTGTTTCAACCATCTTTGCTCTGGACGTCATTATTTATGAATATTTATTATTCGATCTGAGTATGATAGTTAGGTTATGACCGTCTATGATAAACCAATCAACAGCAGACGTCATTTCTTATGAATATTCATGTATGAAACCTTGTACGAATACTTATATGCAGCCGTTGCTGCGCATCGCTCATTCAAACGGGCAGCGGTGGTGAAGAATCACACCCAATTAATTCATTGAAAATAAGCATAGGCGACGCCATACTGTCGCTATATAAAAACCTGTATATTTACATTATTCAAAAGTGTACATTCGAGTGCTAAGCTGATACAAAACCAAACACCACCCATTTCGGTAGATTGGTTTAACATATAAGGGAGTGACCTTATATGATAAACCAATCTAACGAAATTACCTCCTCGTGAATTTTGTTATAAACTAAACAGTGTCGATGAATTCAAAGCTGTAATAAGTCATTTCTCAAATCCACTATGCATCAACGAATTTAATCATCACCATCATCATCATCATCATCATCATCATCATCATCATCATCATCGTAAGCATCGTAAACATCGTCGTCAAAAGCGTAATCACCATCATCGTCATAATCATTAACATCATTGATGAGATGGCATAAAACTGTCAACAGAAATAAAAACGGCAGAATATTGCCAAAGACAAAATTAACAATTATGAATCTGTAATATTTTCATTAAATCACAAATGAAGCTGAATAATTAAACAGGAAATTTTTTTTACATATTTTGCTTGTTCGCCAGATGGCCTTTAACTTCTCCAAACGATACAAGCCTATTCATGTTCCTTATTAATAATTACCTTTAGCTCGCAAAAGCCTCTATACCTTAATTTGCGTCGTAGAAGACGAAGAATTAAAAAAATTCTGTCCTGGGGCGATTTAAAGATTTCGAATTTTTTTAAATTTTCTGCGCGCTTAGTGTTGCATTTTAAAATGCAATTGGTTTACACTTTGGTATATACCGAATTAATCGTATATCAGAGCTTGATCAAGTTATTATTATTATTATTATTATTATTATTATTATTATTATTATTATTATTATTATTATTATTATTCAGTTTGAGGTTTCCCGTTTGCCCTACAGAAAAAGTGGTGGGGTATCCGTCCCATCGCAGTCGGATACTCTTGACCAAAGTTGACTTTCCATTGTGTGGGGCTACCTGGATAAAATCATGTATATTCATCTCAAATGACTCGCTATTCTTTTCTAAATATCCGCTCACAGTAAGTTAATTATCCCTTTCATAAAGTGAATTCCGGAGTTTTGATACAGCGGTAGGCTTTTATAAACACTTTCATACGTCCGAAAGCGAAAGCAAGATATCAAAATTTCACGAGTGTGCTGCAAACGCAATGTCAAGCGCACAAACTGCTAAAATGTTCGTAAATATTGCCCTAATTTTCGTAAATGTTGTCAATGAAAGTCGCATAATATAGGCCTAGTTGTAAAGAACTTCGAGTTCAGCATTCATAGGGTTTATCAATTTAACATAGAGAATTTTTGCTATCAGTTATGATATTTTAACTTAAATAATAACACATAACTCGTTGCTAACAGTTATAAAACGTATGAAAATTTCATTCTAATAGGCGTACAGTACAGATGCGCGTACAACGTCATGCAACAAAGGTTCGAAGTCTAGAAGTCGGGATTTGTATATTATGTAATGCATATGGATTCATGAAACGCTTACCAGATTAGCACGACAAACTGAAATGCGCTTAATAACTTAATCGAACTGCACAGTAATGAATTCATTTGCAAAGAACGACTAGTCAGTCACGTGTGTTAGAACTATAGATGGCCCGCATGCTTTATGTCATTGGTGGAGACTTCTGATCATCTTTGGACACTGTGTGAGCCCAACGCACGTAGCTGTCGAAAACGCTCAAGCCTTTGACTTCACTGAGTTCCAGAAAGAGCAGTCTGGCGTGGAGCAAGTTTACATGTTCCCCGCCAAGGCGAGCATTGCCATTTCCCATTCTTCTTTTCCTTTAGGCAGATGAAACAGAACCCAAAGTCAACGCAGTTGGTACATTTCAAGTGTCCGCAATTGTCCTTGAGCTCAATAAATAAGCCGCATTTTGGACATCCGCGAATGCTTGGACAGTCTCGATATTTGCTTATTTTCTTCGTAGGACATGTTTCCAGGGTTTTGAGCCTTCCATCTCTTCCATCGCAGCCTGCGTTACCACATTTTGTATTGCAGATGGCACCTCTCCAGATTTTCAGACACCACCAACAAAAATCGAACCACTTTCCGCTGGATTTGGTGCACATTGAACATCGGACACAACTGCCGGTGCCCGGAGCACGAAAGCACCAGATCTGGCAACCAGGACACCTCTGCATTTCACTGGCCTTCTTCAGGTAATTTTCAGATATATTTCTCTCGAACTCGTGCATTTCTTGCTCGGTAAGACTAGCGACATGACGAACGAGGAAATATTCCCACTCACGGTCACACGATGAGGATGGACAATAGAACTTATATCGGCCGTTTTTGAGTAGATCTCTACAGTATAGTGTCATCGACAGTGGTCCTAAAACATCACCCACTTTCAAAATGAACGAACACTGTCATTCTTAAATTTCCTTTCATTGATAGTGAGACGCTTTCATTAATTTCTAGTCATAAAGCTGTTGGGACTACCGAGGGCTTGCATGCTTTAAGTCACTGTTCAAAATTTGTGGTCAGCTGTGTGTGCTATTTTCAACAGGAAGTGAGTACAAAATCCAGCGAGAAATATTGGCTTACATCGGTCGTGCCGTGCTTAAGACAAGTCTATCCTAACACGATTTTAGACTGACCTATTTCTATTGACGTCTTATTCGGTTTGGCTTACTTTGAAATGAGACGTAAGAGTACGTCCGGTGTTTGCTTGCCTTTGCTTTGGTTAAATTTACAGCTGTTTATCGGATGGACCACCATTTGTGTGTGTGTGAAGTTAACCGATCCAGAATATCAGGTTGCACCAAGGTCGTGGTGTAGAACTTAAGAGATTTCTATCTCGAGGTAAATAAATTGAGGCGTGGCCGCCGACTGCTCTTGTAACGCGGAGTGTACGGTTTCGAGTCTTCCCGAGACGGTTACAGTGCAGGGACTGTATGCAAGTCCTCCACTCACAATTGCTCAGCGCCATTGTTTGATGCATAGTGGAGCTTATTAAATGCAGAAATAGTAATAGGCATGATGATGATGGTGCTGATGATGATGATGATAATGATGATGATGATGATAATAATAATAATAACAACAATACTACTACTACTAATAATAATAATAATAACAACAATAAGAATAACAACGACAACAACAACAACAAAACAACAACAACAACAATAATAATAATAATAATAATAATAACGACCTCATATGCCGCTGTCTTTCTAAGGCCGGTTTCCCAGCCATCAAGGAACCCCCGGGCCTGTCTCGAACTGATGGCAAGAAACCCGATGACCTCACACTGATCCCTTGGCGCGCTGGACGTAGCCTGATATGGGACGCCACGGTTATTGACACCCTAGCCGCCTCCTATCTACCAGCAACTGCAGTAACAGCTGGCGCAGCGGCGGAGATGGCAGCTGCCAGAAAGAACACGAAATACAGTTCACTCCTCAATTTTCATGATTTTATCCCTTTCGCCTTTGAAACCCTTGGTCCCATAAACAACACCGGCTTATCCTTTATCTCTGATTTGGGCCGTTGTCTTTCTCGCATTTCCGGACACGCGAGAGATACTAGCTATCTTTTTCAACGGCTCTCAATCATCATTCAACGTTTCAACGCCGTCGCCTTTCTCAGTACCTTCTCTCTGCCAGAGTCGGATGAGATGTAGCCGTTCCAGATGCTCACTTCTGTCTCCGGACTAATTTTTTCACCACCTGAGGGATTATACCTACCTCGGGTAAATCAAAAAAAAAATAATACACGTGTGAAAATGACAGGAGTCAAGGCCAAGCTCTTGTAACAAAGAACTTCGAATAAGCCTGTAATGGGCAAATAATTATTTTTAGCAGTCATCATTTTATATTTATGAACTGTTATTTTGAAAGTACTTGGCCTGAGCCTACGACCGAAGTTTTGTAAAAATTTATGAACTGTTATTTTGAAAGTACTTGGCCTGAGCCTACGACCAAAGTGTTGTAAAAATTTACCACATACCAATTACATGACCGCAGGGCATCTTAGCTCGAACAGGACTCTCATCATCCAAACCAAGCATATCTGGTTCTGTTGTAGTAGTTTCGATGCATCCAGGCAACGGAAGAAGTTCTCTCTTCGCTGTTTAAAACAGCCAATTACAATAAGCAGTTTACATTCGTGCTCATTTCCTATAGTACTGTTTAACATCTTCTTTAATTAAACTTTTGTTAAGCACGGAGTGTTCAGAATTATATGATTATTGTATTCTTCAATTTGTGATTGTCAGCAGGGAAAAGACTTATCAGCAGGAGCAAAAAGTGTAGGACTGTGCATCCTCGATGACAAACAGTCTGAACCAGTCAGGGGAGTTTCCACTTACAAACTGCACCCTGGTTTTCTTAGATCCAACTAATATAACATTAAATATCGAGCAAACGATGTTGCAATAATAATAATAATAATAATAATAATAATAATAATAATAATAATAATAATAACTACAACCTCTTCTGACAAAAAGTTGAAGTCGCATCTCCGATATTGGGTTGTAGCATAGGACTGCTACTGAGGACTCTGCTGGGCGCCGTTGGTGCCAGAGAGAGCAATTACAAGTCCCTGCTTCACGCAACATTATGCGCAAATTGGTGAGTCCCCGAGCTTGACTCGGTTCGACCACTTGTTGAGAGACGGTCTGTCAAATATTTTAAATGTGGACCTTAGTGAAGACCATTGGCATTATCCGCCTTCCTTGCTGCGAGCATCAGCGAACTTCAGGGTTGCATTCTGCCACCGGATTCGGCTGATATGCCAAACGAATTAATCATGCATGGCCTTGACAGGTGCGAAGCGACCAACGGGAGCAGCATCACAACGAGAAAAAGTTTGGGATACTCATTGCATAAGCAAGGCCTGCACGGATCAGCTTGTCCGTTAGCGGTCCGTGCGATCGCGCTCGCCTCCTTGCCTCAAGAGCACCACATTCCGGTGATTGGTTACTGGCTCACCCTGTATCTGCTTTGGTTGGGACTGCGTCTCTCAGACTAAGAGGTACATTTGGCAATTGGGGTGAGACTGGGCACAACACTTCGCGAATCGCACTTACGCCACCACTGCGGGGGAAAAGTCGACGTCAGCGGACTACACGGCCTGATTTGCAGAGCAGGAGGCGGCAAACAACAGCGGCACAGTATGTTGAACGACATCATTTGGAGAGCGATGAACAGAGCCAAAATTCCTGCACAGAAAGAACCTCTTGGCCTTTCGAGAGAAGGCGGAAAACGCCCTTACGGTGTGACGCTCATCCCTTGGTCGCGTAGTCAGTGCCTAGCATGGGACGTCACAGTACCGGACACCTATGCAACGTCTCATCTACCTCACACATCGGTCAGAGCAGGTTAAGCTGCCGACTCCGCAACCTCGTCCAAAAGGATGAAGTACGCCATCACTCGCTCTCGGGACATTGCCATCATGCTCTGAAACCTCTGGAGCTCGCGATTATTAATTTAATTTATTTTAATGAAACTGTCACATAATAGCGGAATTGACTTCTTGTGCGTAACAGATAATAATAATAATAATAATAATAATAATAATAATAATAACTTCTGTCTCCTGACTAATTTTTTACCACCTGAGAGATTATACCTACCTCGGGTAAAAAATAATAATAAATAACTTCAACTGCGCCAGTGTCTAATGCACAAAGTGTCAACCGATGGCGCGCCAAAGCCAAGGCACAATCAGGTCAATATCCAGAAAGTCATTCTAGAAGACAGAGAGGCAGCTTACGTGGATAAGGAATTTGAAAAAGGTAAATTTTACCTTGAGAACGATATGACAAAAGCGACTGAGCAGACACAGAGAGAGAGTTCCAAAATTTAGGTCCAGTAACTGAAAAACCCCGTTTAACCAGAACAGCTTTAGTCCAAGTTATGACCAGAGAAAAACAATCAGATGACCTTGCAAAAAATGGTAAGTCTGGGGAATAAGGACTGATTTTAAATATTGTGGTTGGCCACAGTTCAGTGTTTTATAAACTGTAAGTCCCAATTTGAAACAAATCCTTTGCTGAACGGGAAGCCAATGCAAAGATTTTAGCACAGGAGTAATTTGCTCATATTTTGAAGTATATGTTATGGCTCTAGCTAAGGAGTTCTGAACTCTTTGGAGTTTCTGCATATTTGACTTTGTGATACCAGCAAGAATTGAGTTGCAGTAGTCAAGGCGACTAGAGACCAATGCGTTAGGCAAGGATTTTCTAGGAGACATGAGGACATAACGCCTAATTCTGCGTTTATACCTGAATAGAACTGGCTACGTAAAATAACACGATGAATTGTAATTAGTGTTGATTACAAAAAAACTGTGCAATTATTTGATCTATAAATTCTATATTTCTGATAAAAAGTTATCTGGGTTTTTCGAACAGACCATGAAAAAATGATTTAAAGTTGTTAAGGACTGTGCAATTGAAAAAGCCATCAGATGACGCCCACTAGCCGTTACGTGAAAACAGCTAAAGTCATCATCACTTTTAAAATCTATAAATAAGGTCGCTATAGAAAGACCCTGTAAATTTATATTTACATTTTTACTTATTTTTTGGTTACTGAAGCAGTGCGCAATCTACAATAACAGATTTATGTAATTGATAACGGAAGAAAATGCACGTTTTATTTAGGCATAAAATTATTACATATTATTAGAATATAATAAGCATATAGTCGAGCAACCTAAGAACGATAACGTAAGGCAAATAAGTTTGCTAGGTGAGGAATGATGTTCACCCCAGCCACATTTATGGAGCAAAATGATGAAAATATCGAGCTGCACTTCAAATTATGACAAATCTAGCACCCAAACTAGACAAAGGCTCGAACTTGATTGCTTTAGAAGTTTATGCCTATGCGAACCCTACTAAGTTGCATACGAGAACAGAATTAATTCACGTAAGGAGAAAATTATTTCATGTAAAAATCCATTCGTAAAATTGTTGACTAAACGGTGAACTTAGTTGTAACACTGCTGAATCGAGAAAAATATCGCATATTTGTTCAAAGAAAACTTTCAAAGCATGCAACTTTCTAGACTCTCCCGCTTTATCTCGCTGCAACTGTAATTCAATTAAATACATCACCAGCTTAAGTTCATGTGTGGAACATCGTTTCATAATATTAGTATGATAGCACGTTTTCAAGAAAGGTACAGAAATTAATTGGAGCAAAAATTAAAATGAGAGTTCTGCATTATTTAACCAGTGGAATTTTAGCATTGACTTCGTTATTTATAGATTTTTAATTTTAAACAGCAACGAATTATAATGCGTCTTAATTCGCAAAACTAGAGGATGGTATCACAAGAGTAATACGAAATAAGTTTTTGGATTGTGGCGTCTTGAGCAACGTCATAAGGCAAGGATTTTACAGCGTATTTTCAACAGAGATATTTTTAGTCGATTGCCAACAGATGCATGTGTCGGTCGCATTTGGCGAGTATAATGACTAGGTGCAATGGTCTGCAATGTTAGCTTGAGCCATCCTTTTGGTCAACGCCAGATATCTACGTACCCGTTGCTCTTTACAGCTCACATTCAATACAGACTTGTGGACATTTCGCTTTGCAATGGTTGCCTTATGCCGCTCTCCTAGATGCCATACGGAAAGTTTTTCGCGTTTCACGAGTTTCCACCGATGCAGGCGTTTCAAACTGAAATATTTTATGATTTCGCATTTGAATTTCGACCTCCTATTCAAATTTCTGTCAAAATGAATTAGACGCATCAGCAACTTTGCCCATGCACATACGCAGCGAGTCATTTCAAACTTTAGGCTAGAATGAGTGGAGTGAAGCAAGACAGATAGGGCTGCAGTGACAGAAAAACAATTTTTATTGAATATCAATATAAACAGGACCGAATTGCACCTGATAAACAAAAATATTAAAATCAAATACTTTTCTAGACAGTATTATTGAACATCCAGGCTTCTAATAAAGTTGGGTTTGAAAACTGATCTAAGATCTAAAAAATGATCCAAAATGTCCTATATCATATGGGATTTACCAACGTTAGAAGAAGCACATCTTTATATCGGCTATCAGAATAAAGCTAGCGATCAAGCACTAAATATGCCGGGACAACAGATCCCATCGAGCCAAATGAGCAGGGTAATAAATGGCCCATTGATATATCGATATAAAATGTGATTTACCTGTCTTCGTCTTCTCGCAATCTTCAATCGCTGGTTCTTTGCTCTTCAGCAAAGCTTCCATTGCGTTTCGCTCAGTGTCCAACTCCTGCCTCAAGTTCATGTTTTCGACTTGCAGTGTCTTGCTTGTTGATTTCTGACATTTCAGCTCTTGTACAAGTTTATCGATATTGTCTTGAAGAGTTCTGTTCTTCATTTTCTCTGTATCCAGTTCTAGCCTAAGTTCCTCAGCTGTTGTCCGCTCAGTTATACTTGCCTTCTCTTGCCGTGAGTAGAATTCTTCTGAAAATGTATTCGATAATATTAAACCTGACACCTTCAATTTCCTTTTTAAAACTATAATATCGCAATCTAATTGCATAACACACAAAGCAAACTGTTAGCAAACTAAATTGTTTGCGAAAAAAGAAATTACAGAATTTCCATAATATGCTGTGATATCGAAGCCATCATTATAACACAAGCGCATCGTAACTGATAAACGTTAAAGAATGCATATTGTCTGTTGGAATAGAAGCCACTTACCTTCAATCACCCCAATCAAGTTTTTATCTTCCCAAAACTTCTCGAACTCCGATTTCGTGAAGCATAACTTAAAGGAACGAAATTCTCGTTCAATTTGAGACTGGCACTGTTGTTGCAATTCCATTGCCCTAATAGATAAGTCCAAAAATGCCCGGCATATATCGCTAGCTGATCCTTTAGCCATTATTTTCTGGCAATAAGAACTGTAAGATTGTAAGCACGACAGTTGTGAATCAATATCACCTTCTTCCATTTCGATTTCTTTCAATTTGCTTTGTCTTATTGAACAGAGGCTTTGCAAAAGAGAATTCGCCTGTGTATCTACAAACTGTTTCAGCTCATCTCTTCTGTTCAAAACATCCATTTCCAACCTCTCCACTTTCTGCTGCATATCCTCTTTTATCTTGACGAGTTCATCTTTTTTCACCTGAGTCTGAGAGCTGCAATGATTTATTGTTTCAGTATTTTTTTCTATCTGCTTACGAAAGTCGTCCACAAAATTGCTAACATGAGAACCTTCGTGATTTCTATGACCATCAATGAAGCATACAGCGCATTCCACGGTTTTGCACTCAGCGCAGTATATTTCAAGAACTCTTTGCTCATGGAATTCACAAACACTTAATGCTAGATTTGCCATTACATTCTCGTCACTTTCTTGGTGCTCATTTATTGGCATCAACTTATGATTCTTTAATAACTTTAATTTTCTATGATGTCTGCAGCATTCTTCGCACAACTTCTGCTTGCAATCAGTACAGTACATGTCAGCTGTAGGTGTGTCCTTTCCCGTTTTCTCATTATCCTCCAGACATGCGTCGCATAAAGGTGTTGATGATGAAGATGGGTTCAAAACATTTGCTACTTGTATCAACTTTGCAATGAAAAAATTATTAGGTAGTGCAAGAAACCCTTCTTGAGGAATCTTAAACTGTCGCCTACAGATTGGACAAGGCATCTCATCACCAGGTCCTTTGTTCGTTGAGAGCCCGGTCTCTTGGAGACATTTCATGCAGAATGTATGAATGCATGGTAAGGCTTTTGGATCGGTGTAGACATTCGTACATATGCAACAACTAATTGTTTCGTCGAGTTCTTGCTTTTCAAATTCAGTAATTTTGGAATCTTCGGCAGCCATTTTACTGCCTGAATTCTAAGGTCGATAACTCACTGTCGGTTTTGCAATTCCCACCGCAGCGTTGTTGCCTTAATTCGCAGTTGTAATCGTATTTTCGTGGATTATTCAACGCCTAAAAAGATTGGTCCTGGGAACCCACTTATTCGCATGCGTTTTGTGAAAAACAACATCGGTGTGGCAGGTATGATCAGGTTTGCTTCCAAATTCCAAATTCAACGTTCAAGCAGGATGTTGGAAAATAGGAACATAGCTCACGTAAGTCTGTACTATTTAAAACGGTGTGTCTAATACACCGATCAGGGACGGAGCGCATAAAGATTAGAAACAACCACGAGGAGCAGTATTCAATAGAGCAGTCGAGAAGAGAGGGGTTAAAACGTGGGATCTACCTGGACCGCAAAGTAAAGACGGACGAGTGAAGGGCTATAAGTGGAGCTCACACACCTAACCATTGAGCGATTGCGGGCTATATGGAGTTAATAACAGGAGTACATGAAAAGAGCCACGTAATTTCGGTATAAGTAGATATGCAGAAGAATACACGGAGCACTCCGTGGAGATGGATGTCTGCCTGTGGTGCTATCTTCCATAGGAGATAGAGTCCACAGCTTAGTGATCTTTTATAGGATACCGTTACTATATACCTTTAACACATGCATAAGCAGTAGATAATCCTGATGGAAGTAAATCGCTGTGCTAAATCGATTTACACAATCTGCAAAAACATTATAGAAGAGAAGTATTATTAGAAACAGTGCACTGCCTCACAATATCATTGTAAATTAGTATAGAATGTCATAATATCATGTTGAAGTTGTACCTATGGGTATTCATAACATGCAGAAATCATTTAGCGTAGCCGATATCCTATGTCAGCATTCCAATCAGCCTTTATAAATAAAATTGTGCAACATACTTATTGTCACTAGGCCTTGAACAGTACTTATTTTTCGTTCCAAAACCAGAGTTCGTATTAAAATTTTAACTCTATGGTAAGATGACTAACAACTGTTAGCCTGCATGTTAATTGTGATCATTCCAATAAAGGTGTAGACCAATCTTTGTTATTCAGTTATAAGTTAAGTAGTGGACACTGGACAAGCTGACAATCTGAATTAAACTGACAGCGACGGAGTTGTTGATATTAATGCCGAGAGACGGAGACCCATAGCGTACATTAACCCTCCTCCAATTGGTCATGAAAGTCACGTTATTGCATGCCTGGGATCCGTCTGGACCCCAACGGTTAGAATGCATGCTTCAAGTGATATTTACATTCCAACATCAAAACAGTCTAAGTTCTTCTTGAAACATAGTAACACAATAGTTATCATTAAGTAGGTCCTAACTTGTTGTAGAAACAATATTAATTTTATTATTCAAATCAGGTAAATGTGATAACATTATAATAAATGTAACATGTTTCATCGAAGCAAACTGTTCAATTTAAGCTTACTTTAATTCGAGAATTTAAATTGAATGAAGAAAGTTATCAAGCTAAGCACAAATCCTGGTTTAACGAAGGCTACCTTCTTCATTTAATCTGTTTAGAAGTCGTCTGTTACGTACGCTTGGCGCACATAACGCCAGGTGTTGAGTGATCTATGCAAACATTTCTGCTGCAAACAGTGCACTCTTGTTTCTCCTCTCTGTTAGCACTGCAAGGACAGATGTGGCAACAACGCTTTCTGGAGGGTTCGTTGCTGTTAAGGTTGCCTTCCACTTCAATCGGTACACCCTGTATGTTGGCACGCTTGATAGTATTTCTCGCTTGTTGTGATGCATATAAGACAGCAAGATGACAGCCTTTGCCTTCTTTGGAACATAAAAAGCCGAAGTGTAATTTTTACAGAAGCCATAAGTTGTTGATTTTTCTTCTCTGATCCTTTTGGCTTGCATTTTATTTAGGGTATCCGCCTTGTTTTTGCAAATTGTTCCCACATTCGTAGTATGCTGTTCAAACAGCGTCTTTACAAGAGGCAAGCTGATAAAAAGTTGTCACCAATGATATTACAACCCGTCTTTGTTCATGGCTTGGTCAAACGCAAGACACCCCAGCTCCCTGTTTGACGCCTCTGTCTTGATTCGGTTGCCTCCCCAGATATACTTTTTCTTTCAGTGGAAATGATGTCTCGGAATCGCATACCCACCAGACTTTTGTTCCGGATTTAGCTGGTTTGCTGGGTATGTATTGTTGAAAGGGCACTTTCCTCTAACCGGCACCAACTGTTCAACCATGGTGATGTATGTCCCTGGAATGTAGAACTTTGGAAGTTGTGCCACAAATAGCTCCAAAATGTACCTAATTGGAGCCAGATGATCTATTGCCCTTCTCTGTTCTCTAGATGCCTTGTTAATAAAACGAAGAAAACGCAATATATCCTTGAAAACGATTGACCGAAATTGTTGCAGTAAAGATTGGCCGTCCATGTTCGCTTGACAACATGTACCACAGAGGTCCCAGTTTGGCTCTGTATGTTCCAGACAGAAGAAGGAGACCAACCAACTTAATCTTCTCGGCTGTTGTAAGCGGAATTCACTTCTTGACATTCTCTGGATGGGCAACATCCAAAGGGAGATGAATCTCTGAGCTTCTCAATTTCTCATGGACAATAATATCGAGCATAACCAGAGTAATAAACAGATGAAATGCATCCAGAGGTGACGCTACCTTTCCATCTCTAGTGATTCCGGGAGGAAGACGGATGATATCTTGTGGACCACGTCTATGAGCAGCCAGAGGTATCATCGACCGCAAACAACCACTGCGGGCTGTCAGATCAGTTACAATGTCTTCAGCAACAGGTCTCGATTATAACTGGATCTAGCACCACAGTGACACCCACTTCGGCCACGTGCTGTGCCACGAGTTGCTGTTCTGCCACGAACTTTTGCTGCAGGAAGTGCAGGGTCAAAGTCATCACTGTCAGTTTCTTCTTCGTCAGACACGTGATCAACTTCATTTTCTTCGTCAACCATTTCCTCGCTGCTTTCTTCGTTGCTTTGAAAGCCATCTTCTTCACCATCGAGTAGTATCTTTAGCGCTTCAGCAGCATTATAAATAGCGCGTCTTTGAGCCATTTTACACTGCAATGCCTAGGAATGGCTGCTTTACATTTATGTGCTCCATCATTTCCTAACAATGGGTGTCTAGGTAATTTTATTTACGTTTTCTCACTAGATTTTCATTTGTGGGGTCTAGTTGGACCCTTGAGATCTCTGAGGTCTCTATGGACCCCATATGAAGATTAAAATTGTTTCCTTTGTGAAGTCATTTGCTGAAGTCATGCAGCTGTTGATTGATAAAGGGATGACAATTCATGAAATTATAGTGTTATATCAGCTAGGGAACAAAAGTTACACATATTCTAAAATGGCTGGGGTCCGCTTGGACCCCAGGTATGTGCATGAGGGTTAATTAGGAGAGATGCTGATAGTGTCTACGACATAAAATGATGATAGTCAGTAGAGCATGGGTACAGTAATATTACTGTGGGTACTGGATAGAACTCTCATAGCAGGGGCGTCGCAATAGATTGTGCAGGTTGTGCAAAGCACAAGGGCCCACGAGGCAAGGGGCCGTCTGAGCCCCCAAGGGGCCAAGGCCCGGTTGCTCATTTACTTAAAGCAAAATAGCCAAAGTTCAGTTTTGCACAAGGGCCCACGGAAGGTTAGCTACGCCACTGTCTCTTATACATAGTGTCCGACAGCAGGCCTAATTCACTGTATCTTTGCCAGACAGTAGGCCTATAATAATTGTAGAATCATTTTGAAATGCCAAATAAAACGTCTAACTATAGGCCATTCCTCTATATGAAGCTATATTACACTGGATCACACGAAAAATCTTTTCGCCTGCTACTAGGCATATGTTATGTGTACTACACTAAATCGAATCTGCTGATTCCAAATCTGAAGTCAGATTTTGTGTAGCACGTCAGGATCTTAAGATATGCAGCATACATGCTAATAATTATGCAAACTCTACAGAACTAGTATTTCCTTAAAACTGTGTAATTATGCAAACTCAGAGTATTCATAACAAGAAACAAAATGTTATTCTTTTATAACTTGAAATTAAAATATGTTTTAAAATGTAATATAAATATATGTATGTTACTCAGATGAAAGCATACATATCGAAATTTTGTCTCTAGCTTAACTCTATACGAGTTCAAAAGTGTTTTAGACACTTGCTCTTGCGCTTGTGAGTGGCCGCTGTTGCCCGCTGCAGAAACCAGCAGTAATCGCCCATCATGTTGGAATTGCATTGGCCCTGATATCTTGCTTCAAAGGTGGAGATGTCTTGATGGAATCTCTCTCCATGCTCATCGCTTACATCACCCAAGTTTGGTGGGGAAAATCCAGATGGGAATATAAGAAATGTATTTTTAGTGACATCCGGCAGCCGAGTTGCTTATATGCTGTTAGCATGTTGCTAACGAGTTCAGCATAGTTCTCAGCTCGGTGATTCCCAAGGAAGTTTTGCACCACCAACGTACATGCATCCCAAGCGGCAAATTCCAGTGGGTTGAGCTTGGTTCTAAATACAGTATCACGCATTAGTTCGCGGATTTCTGGCCCAATAAAAATTCCTGCCTTCAGCTTAGCATCAGTTTTGACGGCTCCAAATTTATCTCTCAGATACTGGAAGCCTTGTCCAGGACGATCCATTGCCACTACGAAATTCCTCATGAGGCCCAGTTTAATGTGAAGTGGTGGTAAGTACACTTTCAATGGATCAACCAATGGTTCGTGTTGCACGTTGTGCCGACCAACAATGTGCTCAGATCTAGGAGGTCACAGTTTCACTTTGTAATGGTTGCTGTCATCACGACTGTTCCACAAGCACAAAAAGCACACATGTTTTGTGTAGCTCAGCTGTAGGCCTAGAATAAGTGCTACCACTTTGAGGTCCGCACAGATGTTCCATTTGTGGTCTGAGTAGTTGATCACTTTCAAAATGACTTTCATTGAATCATATGTCTCTTTGAGGCCTACAGAGTGGGCTATAGGAACAGACGGCTTTTCGTTACCATTGTACACCAACACAGCTTTCAAGCTCGCTTGGCTGGAATCTATGAACAGTCTCCACTGATCAGGAACGTATTCGCAACCTAAATTCAGACCGTTCACGTCAGTACAGAAACATATATCATTTTCCAGTTTGTAATATGTAGCTAACTGTTTGTGACGATAACGGAAGTGTGATGTTGTGGTACTTTTTTCAAGCAATTTCCACTCCCCTAGTCTGGAGGCTGACAGTTCAGATTTCTCCTTTAACAAAGATAGGTCCCTCACCAGATCATCTAACTCATCTTGCCTTATAAAATGCGGCCTACCCTCTTCCAAATCTTGATCACTGGATTCATAAACAGTAACGTCATCTTCTGTATTACCATCAGAACTGTCCGTTTCATCAGCACCCACAGCAGGCGGAAATGGTACTGGATTCTCTTCATCATGCGGCACTGGCTTTAGAGCGGACTCGCAATCAGGATAAACGAGTTTAGACATATTTTTCTTGGAAAATCCAGCAACTTTAGTAATGCAGAAATAACAGTCTACATGATGATTTCTTGGCTCGCGCCACACCATAGGCACAGCAAACGGCATTGAATTCCTTTTGCCATTCAGCCACTGTGTAAGCCCAGAGTAGCACACGGTGCAGCAGACATGAGGTGCCCAACTTTTATCCTCGTCTCCGATTTGACATCCAAAATAATACTTGTAAGCAAACATCACTCTCTTAGTTAACTTCTTGCGCTGGTCACAAAGAGTATATTTACCACAAACATAGCAAAAATTGTCTGGATGGTTAACACAGCCTCGCCTATTCATTTCAAAATTAAATCTCACACACTAGTTACAGCTATATAAGAAAACTTCACCTTCGTTCTACGCAATCTCGCCTTATATACTGGTATTGATGCTGACGTCAGCTCGCTGACATGCACAATCATGTCTAGCGGCTGCTGCAGGCTTGCTGTTAGGAATATTTCAGGCGACACTTGCAAGCATGCACGTATCACTGGCAGCAATCGTGGAGACACATACAACAGAATGTACAGACATAACCGAAAACGAGCCCTTACGTCATTACTTGAATGCATGTATAACTTAAAATCTAGACGTGCTGGGCAGATTCTGACATCATATTTGGAATCAGCACATTTGAATCAATATAAGGCACATGCATTACTTTCAGTAGCAAAATCGTTGTGATCCAGTGTAATAATAATAGTCTGTCGTGGTCGGTTGATGGCCTTGTGGCCCTAGGGACATGTCTTGATTACGGCGTAACGATGTCGTCGGCAAACCATACACGCCCAAGGAACAATCGTTAAAGAGAGATAGGCACAGAAGGAATTCCTTGAAAGACAGGCGCTCGAAAGCCTGTCTTTAGCTAAGGATGCTGCCAGCCGACCGACGTGCCAGGTCGAATGTAGGAGACAGGAAACTCTCCGATATCATTCGGTCGTGGCTTGTCGAATGCCGGTTGGAGGACGCTGCCTGTCGACAGTGGATTGCGACAGGTCGAACTTCAGCATAAAGACGTTTCCAGCGCCTCCTGGAGCTACACTTCTGACGATTCGAGCTCCACGCGGGAGCTGCTACTCGGTTTCCGACGGTGGTTCCAGTTCAATCCGGCGTTCACCGCCTCACGCGACCCTGGGCGTCAACACCGGCGCAAGGTCGTTCCAAGGAAACTTGTCGGACATCAGCAAAGTGCGTCGTCAACTCAACCAACCTTTCTTCCGGTGTAATGAGACACTAACCGGTCAGTGACGGAAAACGCAGTTCTTTGCCGTTTCTTACCTTCAGGACGCTTCCACAACGGGAACAGCAGTCACGTCGAAGGAACTTCGAATTTTCGCCTAGCCACTGGAAGACCTTGGGAAGGGAACGACCATCGACAAGTGTCAGTAATTTGATTTAGTATCTTGTTTTGGTTTATGTATATTATTCTAAGCGTTTCTCTTTCCTATGTTAAAAACTGAAAATAACACCATGTCGATATAGTTTTAGTGTCCCGACAGTGTTCTGAAACTCTCCTGCGAGTTTGAGACAAAGCATAACTCACCATATTCCACGAATCCGTGACAAACGCTTGAAACGCCTCAAACAGGCAATGCATACTTAAACTTGTATTAAGTTACTATAATGCTCTTCTGCAAGAGGTTGAAAGAGGCTAGGAAATAACTGAACACGATGATCAATTGTTGACCATATCTACCTGTAACTGATACACTGGACTCATTGTGCTGTTCGGTCAATTCAAAGTCACCAGAATATCTTCCTCTTACAAGCTGTCGACGGATTTCTTCTTCTAAATGCAATATGTAGCAATTAATTTGTAAAACAATGTATGACACCAGCGTTATTGTACACTGTGATTACTTAAACAAACGCAACATCTTTCGTCCCACCTTTAACCCACAGCTTTGTTGCGTTGCAGTATACAGGGTATGGCAATTAATTTGTAAAACAATGTATGAAACAAACGTTATAGTACCCAGTGATTAAACAAATGCAACATCTTTCGTCCCAACTTTAACCCACAGCTTTGTTGCGTTGCAGTGTATAGCAATTAATATCTTAGCCAATGTACGAAACCAGTGTTATAGTACAGCAGGCGCCAGAACAAATTGGCTGGAGAGCCAAGCCTATGGAGTCATGCGGAGTATCATCACATGTGTGAAATTTCAGCCTCAGTAGTATCGTCTGGGCTAAGCCAGACTTCGGTCTGAAATTGCATGCTTCTAAGTAACGCGTGATCTGATAACCCACGATGCCCTCAATAGCCTTTGTAAGGCAAGCGAGGCTTGGTGTCAGTCGATAGTTGCTATAATATCTTCTGGATCCAATCCTGGCCTCTTCAGTAATGGTATAATCATAGCGCGCTTTCAATCCGCTGAAATATTCAGTCAATGATGCACTGCAAAGCCTACAAGAACAGGTAGCTTGTCAGCAAACCCTAGGAGAAGGAGTGCTGGAATAGAGTCAAGTGCGACAGGAGAAGCCATTTTAACTCAGCACCGGTGACCATGTTGAACCACTCCACGCAGCAATAGGTTGTCGAGAATGTAGGTACAGCTGAGCCTCCGTCGTTCAACTGACTTCAGGCATTTTCTTCGTCATATGGCTCGAGTACCACTTGACATAGAACGATGGACTCTGCGAGACTCTGCACGTTCATATTCTCTCAGTAACGCTAATGCGTCTATTTGTAGAAGGCATCGTTTTCCCGCAGAAGCCGAATTCATTCATTCAGTTTGGTCATTCCACGTCTTCTCAAACCGCTCAGTTCATCTTACTATCCGGCACAGCGCATGTCATTTCGAATCAAACATGACTTTATGTGAATACATCTGATGCGAAGAGTCCTTGACGGCAGCAGATAGTTGATGATGGTTAAGTGTCCAGTCATACAGATCGAACTGGGTCTGTTCTAAAGAGACCGGACTCTGCGGAAGGCTGGCGAAAAAGATGGCTGCCCAACAGGCGCTGGCGAAAGTCATTTTGATCCAGAGATGTGAGTTCTTTCATGAATGGGCAGAAGTAGAGAAATAGGTTAGTCTATGTCAGGAGGCCGTGCCGCAGATTGATGGAGGCTCCTCAGCATCTGTAATAGGATCGCAGTAATGCCATAAGGATCGAACAAAGTAGTAAATTCAGAACTTGTGAACGGGATTCGTTAGCGTACGTATCTTCTGACATATTGGAGTATACAGTCTGTGCGTCTCCGTCTTCGCTTCCAAGAATGGTTAGTGGAAAAATCATACTTGGCTCTCCATAAAACACTGGACATGTTTTGTGGTTTAGAAGTAAATTGGGAGGACTAGATAAAACTATTTTACGCTTATGATTCGCCAGCAGGTGAATCTCAGCGTTATCAGTATAACAACTACAGCGTCAACAACTAAGATAAAATTATAAATTAAATAAGAAAGGATTTTACCTTTGAAATACGTTTGCGTCTTCTGGAACTCTTCGGTGGATATTGTTACTGCTGTCACTGCTATTTTCTGTGAACGAGTCAATATGCGATTAAACAACAATTCAACGGAATTCCTGAGACGTCCTAAGGTCAACGACTCGTGCAATTGTTGTAATTCTTCGATTGTCTTGCAGTAGATATAGAGAACTATGCTTTGACCAGTCCTGGCAGCAATTACTTTGATCTGAGCAAGTTCAAATATTCGATTTGCTACCTCAATTGGTCTGTCACTTAACATGTTTGCCATAGCTGTCGAAATTTCATTTTCGGTCTCGGTGACGTTCTCTCCAACAAGAGTAGCATGAACTCTCACAACAGCTAAAAAGAATCAGACAAGTTATTTCGATGGCAGAATAAATATTCATGGAGGTAGATGATCTGCATAACAGATAATATGCTATCGTCAATGACATTCTTCATGCTGTTTAGCGCCAAATATAATATTCAGGTGCCCGCTGACGACTAAACAGATGATGGATCAGGATTATTGACAAAATCTCGACTGCAAATGTGCTGCTTGAAACTCATGTGTTGAGAAATATGCAAATAAATTATTCGAGGTGAGAAATTTTGAAAATATACTTTTTAAAATTAAAGTGGTCACTCAGAAGAGATGATGATGTCATGGAGACCTATTCAGAAGGAACAGTGGATCGCGATTTGTACGTTTAGTCTCTTAGAGTCATTCCGAAGGCACAATTTCCGTTTGCAATAATCATTCTGACTTGGAAAATAGGTTGGGTGCACTCAGTGTTAAATGCGTTATCGTTACAGCGTAAGAAAAAAGAGAGGAAATTTTGGGCAGTTTAGACGATACATTAGAAGTGTGTCATGTGAAATGTATATCATACACAATGTTAGTAAATATTATTTTATCATAACTAATTAAATACTTATATCAGGCTAATTTATGAATTCACCTGAATAAGTGGGTAGCAAGAAAAAGAAAGGTCTCTAATTGTTTGCAGTATGATATAAGAGAAAAAGAAGGGTCGTACAAAGCTGGTGGTTGTCAATACCATAAATGAGAACCACTGTGCGAAAATATGTCGCAATGATCGAATTAGAAAAGTTTGGAGTTAGGGATTTATTACAGGATGATTCGCTGGATACTTATGTGAAGGTCGCACCATTGTTGGAATGGAGCAGAACGATAGTTTTGCCGAATTGCTGATAAATTAATGGTTGCATATTCCCAGTTGCAAATTGTCACCCAGCAGCAAATTTTCTTGAGACATATTTTCTTTTGCTGAATTAATGTGGCTACGTTACAAGTTGAATACTGAGTTAAGCCCAAATGGCTTGTAACGGCTGGCAGTGGATCTTCTGCCCGTGCACTTTAAATACGTTGCTGACTTAGTAGAAATAGAGTCGATTTATAAATGGGCTATTAATAGACTAGATCTTTGACTTATACATAAATATTTAAAATTCGTAAGCCCACAACCCACAATTCAACAATTAGTCAAAGAATCTATAAATCACAGTGGCAAATGTCTAGCATGTTCATAAGATAACCAACCTAAGCCAGCATCGAATCAAGTATGATTTATTATTATACTTAATCTAAAATACCTCCCTAGTCGGCATGCTCGCACAAACTTTTTCTTTCGGCTTGGTAGTCTTTGGTAGTCGGCTCTATCGACGAATGGTTTGCCATTCCATTGGTCAACGGTAGTGTTCTACGACGGCAACGGTCAATGAAGAAAGTCTGGCGCCTCCTGAACTTCGTTACAGCCGTCTTTTTTGCCTTCGATTCTCCTCAGCTTAGCTGGTTTTCTTGTCAACTCTGGCGTCGACCTCAGTCTTTCCGTAAAGCGTTCACTCGCTTCGAACCAACCACTACCGAGAGCTACGACCCTCTCTGGATGTCAGTGTCTTCGCTATTAGACTATAACAGTCCACTAACAAAGCTTCTCACAACATTTCACGAACTTTGTTCGATTAAACAACTTTCGAATCGTTCATTCATCGATAGAACCGTTGATCTCACAGTTCGTTTCGATTGATTCAAAGGTATCGGAGATCCTTCGCCCAACGTCCTACAGCTTCGACGAACTCCATACAGCTGAAGATGTCAGCGTTGCGCGTTGCCGCGCATAAGTAAAATCGTCTGCTTGCTATCAAACGACCAAGTCAACCCGTTGTGCTTAAATCTATTTAACTGAAGTGTCTGCTTTCCGTTTAGTCCAGAGCCTTTCCCCATGATCCAACATTAATTATTATGCTCTACAACGCTGGCAGATACTAATCTAAACATATACATATAACTAGATGCTGGACATTCTATACTTATACATATCTACACTATACATAAAGTCATATATTCTCTATAAACAAGCAAACCAACACATCTATGGTGGATAAAATGCAAACACAAGGAGAATTGCAACATGGCACTAGAACTTGTCATATTCAAGAGATGTTTCCGAACATGAGGACCTTAAATGGCGTTGCGCCCATTGAAAGGGGCAGCGGTGGCTCACCCGATTAATTCATTATAAATAGGCAGTTCGAAGCTATAAAAACGTGTACATTAACATTTACATTTACCAAATGTCAAGGCAATGTTCAGGGAGTTTCGGATAGATCTTGAAAATACAGTATTTCCTATATTTAAGCAAAAGGCCGTTAACTCTGGCTACTCTGACGTGACAGAGATTATTCGTCTTCGTGTATAAGCATTTTTTTAAATTAACGACCTCTTTAACCCTTGGCTGTCACAAACTCAAGTACCATGTATTTAATTCATATATATATATATTATGTATATATGTACATCTGTTGGAACTATCTGAACATGGTAGTACTGTAAAGAACAACGTACTTGGAGAGAGTATAGAATTATCATTTATGTTTATTCTATTAGACAACAACGTATGTGGTAAATGAAGATCATTCTGTGGCCTAAGCCGCAGACATGGTATTCGTGTCTTTAACAGTCTGAAAAAATAACTGTAAAGCGTGTAAAATGTATTATCTCCTTCTTCTTATTTACCACTAACAAGGGCCTAAAATGCGCATTTAGGAATAATCAGAGAGTGGTATGGAGTTTTTGCCTCCGAACTAAAGCAAACTGAAAGTTATATTTCTCAAAAGGATTACGATTTGTTACTACAGTTTCAATTAAAGTGACCAGGAATAAAATAACGTCGAAAATGGCAATTAGCCGCTGTAGCTAGAGCAGAGGAATGCAATGAATTGTTGATCTTACCTCCACCTTCTTTCAATATCGCTGCAATGTGGCTTTGGTTTGTCTGATGAAGGCATTTGATTGTCTGAAAATAGTCGCGTAAACTGCGTCGTTTCAAACACTCCAACAGCGCTTCGTTTTTCTTGTACGGATTTGGTTCGGATGAAATTGATACCATTTGCCTTCTGTTAATGACCTTTGAAGAGTACAGAAGACCAAGGAGTTCGTCACATTCCAGAAGATCAAATAAACTTTTCTGGTTGGTTTTCATTATCGAAACTTCCTTCTCAGTTAATGGCCAGTCTCCTCCAATTTCAGGTTTATATTCTGAAAAATTAACCAATCTCACAATATTAACAAGTCGTTCAATAAAGTTAAGAAATTGGAATGCAAATATAAGGTTTCGCATTTGAATTTTAGGCTACAGTCATATTTCGGGCATAGGATATAGATCTTGATAAAATTATGCGTTTGGTATATTGTTCTCATCGGTTTGTTAAGCATCCGAAAGGTATTCTTCACTTGGAATAGGAATTGCATCTTTGCAACAAACCAGAACCTTACAGGACAAAAATGTGTAAATCATTTAAGAAACCGAAAGAAAACATTAGGGCAGAGATGTTTTGATGCAAGAATTGTAGACATTTGGAATGTTTTTGGATGACAGTACTGTCCAAGTGGACAGCCTTAAAGAAGCTAAAGTGAAATGGCTATTAAGCATTCCAGGTTAATTTGCAGTGGTTCAAATGCACATTTTATGTCTTTTGAACCAATTCAAAGCCCAAGTTATGCTATGTTTTTAGCCTCGCATTCATGGTAACTGCAACGCGACGGATTTTTAATTGGAACCTTAGTTGCAAAAACTGTCCGAGTTCTGAAATACATCACACTGACTGTAGCGGGAATAAAACGTCACAGTACACCAAGCATTGCGATGTATATGTTTGCGCGTCAGCAGAGTTACTTAAACTGCACAATCATGGATCTAAGGAGCAGCGTTGATGGAAACATAATATGATCTTTTCAATAAATTCGATATTTACCTCCATTTTCGTTTAAATAATTTACAATGTGTTTCTGCTCTGTTTCTGTGAGCGCCGTTAACAATCGATCCCACTGATGTTCTTCCAAAATGTGGTTGAGCAATTCAGAGTTTCTTTTAATAAATGTTTTACAATGTTTAATATCTATGTATTCTCGGTTTTCAAGTGTTCCATTGCCAAGTAGTATGTCCAGGAGTCCTGTGTCTGGATCTATGTGTTCCTCAAGAAATCTTCTGTGAAGTTCAACTGTCTTTTCCGCGACGTCCATCATTGTTTGGCTTGTTTCTGTCGCCATTTTGTTTCATATAATACACATACTACTGACAATAAAAGCAATAAAAACAATTTTAGGCAGATTCATATTTAAACATCAGTGCGCTGGTTTTGACAGATTAACGTCAGTCTAAACCGGTGGTTTTGTGTTTTCTGTATTTCAGTAACAGCTAAAATTATAGCCACCTACAGATAGCCTCGGTTACAATTATAATAAGATATCCTTTTAACAACTCTTAAAGTAATTTTTTGCTTCTGAACTATTACACTTACCTCGTGCAAATTTCTAATAATAATTTTAATTACGAGAGCGAAGTTTTTCCTGTGAAGACTCGACTGACAGGTAGATTTTGATTTTTCTTTCCATCTTTTTCTTCTAATAGGCCTATTGCTGCCGGCAGTGGACTGGCACATATTTTTGAGTTTCGCATCTACAGATGGTCAAAACCAATTCCTCTGTGCTTAAGCGGTGTTGCCGTTAATATTTATTTACACTACCCTGAAAGTTTAATCTCCGTATTATCTGCACATTTGTCACTGAGTCAGTCAGTTGGTTAGCAATTAGCCCAATAAATTTCTTTTAAAATGAAAGTATAATTGCATTTTCAAAGTTATAGTCAGATTTACAATTCCATTGACAAAAAAGAAATAAAAACACTTCAAAACTCCACGAAGAAAAGAGATTGAAGGAATGCTTGTCTCGATTATATTTCTTCAAAATTTGTCCTGTATTCTGCATAATTGGTTTAAGTCAGAAGTAAGGCATCTTTCAGATTCTCTGTGGTTAAATATTTGCTCGAACTATATTATTAGTATCCACAATAATCCGTCAGTTCAACCTTTCGAAACGACAATTTGTCGAAGACTTCCGAGCTCCAAATTTCAAAACATAATTTTAGAAATCTCTATTGATCCAGGTGTTTATCCATGACTTACTCACGTACGGCTCGTGTTTCTCCGGCACACAGCTCCCAAACAGTCAACCTACGGTCAAGCCCAGTTTGTCTTCACTCAAATTATGTACTCCAGTTGTGTCAGGTGATGGCGATGTTGTTGTTCTGTGCGGTCTCCACAGTCAATAATTTAGGAAGCCAGCAATCGGTACACTTCCTCTGGGTGGGTGGTCGTAGTCGACCATTGGCGAATGTCATCTGAACAAGGAGGCATCAAAATACTAAATCTTTGAAGTCGAGTACATTTGGAGCCGGCTGAATTAAAGCTATCTTGACTCTATCAACTTATGAAAATACTGTAACAATTGTCAGAACAATGGGCGCAGATAGATTGATTGGCATATATGTAGATGAAGTGTCGTCCGAAATTTGCATCAGTTAGCTACTTAAGCCAAGTCTAAGGGTTTTTGGAGTTTATTCCTAAAGAATTAAGTCTAACTGTAATTTATTGTCGGCGACCTGCCGAAGTTGCGAAGCGATCGTGCTTCGAATCCTAGATTCGCCCGATTTGCATCGTAGCGTTATTAATAAAAACATTGCTCTAGTGATATCTCTTTTATATTCCCTTCAAATATGTGTCCTTGTGATATAAGGACACATATTCAATGTGGTCTCCGGATACGCACCACAGATCGGATGCACGAAACAGGAAAAGAACACTTTCCTTGAAGATATGGAAGCATTGATTAGAGATATCCAAAGCACGGAGCACATAGTGGTAGGAGCGGATATGAACGGACATGTGGGAACGGATGCTGCAGGCTATGAAGGAGTACACGGAGGTAAAGGTTATGGCGATAGAAATGAGAAGGGAGAAATATTCAGAGATGGCACATGGATTGGATTTGGCCATCGTTAAAACAAACTTCAAACAAATAGAGCATCGAAAAACATACCGCAGTGGAAGATTTGCAAGCCAGTTCGATTACCTGTTGATGAGACGTGAGAATAGGAAAAACCCGAGAATGCAAGATGATTCCGAGAGAGGCAGTAGTCAGCCAGCATAGAATCCTGGCTATGAATATACAAGTGCAGAATCGACGCCAGAAAAGAAATAAAATCAAACAAAAAGAACACATCAGAACATGGAAACTGAAGGGAGATAAAAGAGATATCTACAGACTGGAAGTGCAAACACGATGTACTGAAAGAAAGGTTGTTTGTGAGGCCTGCGTCGCCAAGGGGTCGCCGGTGAACACAAATCTCCTTTCAGTATCTTGGTGGCGAGCGGTGCTATTGATAAGCGGCTTAATCTTCGGGGGTCTTAGGCCTTTGACAGCACACGAGCTCTTTGATGGATCTGTCCGAACGTAAAGAGACGTAACGACGATTATTTCCTTTCACACGTATATTACAAGTATGTACACGGTATTTACAGCAACTTCCGTAACATCAGAGTCAAGTGATTCGCATCGGTCTGCTTAACTTCGCGCACCCGTTTATGAGTTGCAGAAATATTTTATTTCTGCTCTCGGTACCTAACTCCTGCTGGACCGTTATCCAGGGAATGCCCTCTTCGCTTGGCACCATTGCTTAATTTCCCCCTCCGTCTGTCAATCATTCAACTTCTTCCTTTCCCCATCCGATTACAGTCCCTCTGTTCCGCCTCTCTCTCTCTCTCTCTCTCTCTCTCTCTCTCTCTCTCTTGCTCCATCGCGTTTACCTCCACCTGTCAATAACGGGCGTCCTATCCGCCATGATAGCCTCGCCTAACTGTTCCCCAGTGTTCCTTACAAATTAATTGCACAAACACATGAATTATCCGACAGAATATGATCTACAATTTGCAAAAACCTAAAACCCATGTTTTCCAAATTTGCACTACGCATGGCTAAGTAAGTAAGTAAGTAAATAATGCATTTGTTAACACGCATAATTATGTCCATCGACTGAGCGAGGAAACGTAGGCTTGCTGAAACAGAAGAAGTAACATGAGATAAACTGAAAACAAGCACGATAGAGGCAGCAAATAAAATAGGCGTCACGACAAGAGGTCAGGTTAGACAAGACGGAGAAACCTAGTGGTGGACGGAGGAGATACAGACAGCAGTAAAGAATAAGAAGACTGTTTTTAAAAAGTGGCAGGCAGATCGGCAAGATGATGCTCTAAAAGCAACATAGGCCTACAAGATAACATGTAAGGAAGCAAAGAAGGCTGTAGCAAAGTTTGATCGAAGGACGCGTTATGGAACGGGTCAAGCTACATGATAACCAGTTTGGCTTTAGACCGACTAGAGGCACAACGGATGCAAAATTCATATTGAGACAGAGGCAGGAGAAAATACTAGAAGGAAACAACAAGAGATATTGGACTTTTGTAGGTTTGGAGAAGGCTTTTGATAGAGTACCAAGTGAGGTCGTATATTGGAGTCTGAGGAAAAAGGGAGAATCGGAGAAAATTGTGCGACTGGTGAAATCAATGTACGAAGATGCACAGACTTCAGTGAGGAGCAATACAGGACACACAGTAAAATTTGAGATTCGAGTGAGCGTGCATGAGGGATCCTGCCTGAGTCCTCTGCTGTTCATCATAGTAATGGATGCCATATCAGTAAATGTGAGAAGTGAAGTATCATGGGATATGTTGTATGCTGATGACATCATAGTGACAGACGACGCAGCGACAAAGATACAAGGGCGTTTCACTGATTAGCAGAGGGTATTGGAGAGCAAGGGTCTTAAAATAAATATCAATAAAACAGAGACCATGGTATGCTCCAAAATGGATAAGACACTTGTGGTCAAAGACATCACAGGAAATGCATTGAAACAAGTAGAAACCTTTATGGTATCTTGGGTCGATAATGAACGCTAAGGGAGAATGATAAATGATGTTAAGAACAGGATTAAGGCAGCGTGTCAAAAATTGAAAGAGTTATCAGGTGTATTATGCGATGTCAAAATGCCGGTTCAACTCAAAGGAAATGTATAAAAAAACAATGATAAGACCAGTGATGATATACGGAGCAGGAGCCTGGACATTGATGAAAGAGGAGGAAAAGATGCTGGAGAGAACAGAAATGAGAATGCTGCGATGGATACTTGTAAATCTCACTGAAAGACAAGAAAAGGAACGAGTATATCAGACAGAAATTGGGAATGGCATGTATATCTGACAAGGTACGAGAAACCAAGTTGAGATGGTATGGTCATGTGATGAGGAGAGAGGGGGAAATCTGCATTAAAAGAATTATGAGAGCAGAGGTATACGGATGTCGTAGTCGGGGACGACAGAAGAGGAGATGGGAGACATGATTCAGTAAGCCCTAAAGCTCCTCAGACTGAAGAAAGAAGTAACTGGAGATAGAAACAAATGGAAAAGAAGGATCCGTGTGGCTGACCCCTCCCCTAGGAGGGATTAATTCTAGCCAGAAGGAGAAGAGATAGTTATTGATAAAATCAACAGGTTAATCACGACAGTACTTCTTTCGCCTACATTAAAGTTCTTTACGCACGAATCTCTAAATTGATTTGGTCCAAACCATGCGGTTAAATCGGTCTGTGGATAAATTCTAGTCAGAATTCACGTGTTAATCAAATCGAAAATGATGGAATATGCATCCGTATTCTACACAATTTATTGTATTGCGAGTAAGTCATGGTGCTCTGTTCGAGGAAATTATTGTGTTGTAATCTGTGTTTGGCTAATGTCCACATTAAAAATTAAAACATAGTGCATAAATTCGAACCTATTTAGGTAAAATTATGCTAATGTATACTAAGCACTAAACAATGAATAGAATTTGCTATCAAAATTATACTTTTCTTCAACGTCTCTTTCGTTTAAACAATACTCCAAGGTCTCGAAATGCCAAAAATGCCAACTTGACTCAATCCATGCTTCCTTATTAAAAACTGCTCAACTTGCTTGTTCCTACTCTAATCTACATCGTCAAACTCTCTCTCTGTCAACTGGTATTTTTCCTATGCTTTTCAGAATCTCAGTCGTCAAACTACTTCTAAGAACTGTTCTTCGACAAGGAAATCTTTCCCAACTACCGTCCTATTTAAAATTTCTCATTCCTATCTCAACTCTCAGAATGTTTTGTTTATGGACTCCTAATTGAATCGTTTTGAGCGGTTTGCAAATGCAAGTGGGTGGAAAGGTGAAGATCGCACCACGTACCTTAGCGCTCTGTTGAAGGGAAGAGCTTTGGACGTCTACTCCCGTTTGCCGCCTGAACAAGCTGAGAATTACGACAGTTTGAAGCAGACACTGCTTAAAAGATATCAGCTGTCGGAGGAAGGATTCAAGACACGGTTTCGGCATCACAGTGTCTCACAAGGCTGTATAGCTATCTCCAACTTTGAATCGAACTTTCGAAGGTGGCTCAAACTTATGATGGATTGAAGATGCTCATTATTAAGAAGCAGTACCTAAAAGAATATCCGAAAGATTTAGCCCTCATTTTGAAGGAGCGTCCACCAGGAAGACTTGTTCAGCTAGGTCAATTAGCCGAAAAGTTTACCGATGCACACAACGACAGGCTCTGGCTGAAAGGAAGCCTAACAGATGTGACCCAAGGGCGAGACACTGATACATCTAAGAAATATTATAAATGTAGAAGGCCGTCACATTTATCGAAACAATGCAATGAATCTCGAGATAGAGCAGCGGGAATGCAACGGTCATCAAACCTAAAAGACCGAGCTTGTTTCATTTGCGGGAAACGAAACCACCTAGACCGAAACTGCTTTCTGAAGTCGAAGGTTGCATCCATGGAGGTGGCTGAGCAGGTTCCGAAAGAGGCTTTTCAGAAGGTAACGCCCAGTTATAGTTCTATGATGAGGACAGGCCAGCAATCGCCGATGTACAATACACCAGATAGGGGCGATTTGCGAGATTAGGATTTACCGACGCACCGGATACACAGGTTAAGTCAGCAAAACATCATTGCTGCAGTTTGATTGCTGGAAGTGGAGTGGAAATGAAATCTGGATGTGTGCTACCAATTACCACAGAGGCATGCTTTACGCGGCAGTTGTCGAACAAAGCTGTGGATATGCCAATTAGCGAAGGACTGTTAGGTGGAAAGCCAGTCCGTATCTTGCGCGATACTGGTTGATCAACCATCGTTGTAAGAAGAAGTCTAATTGTATCGAGTCACTTAACCGGAACTAACGAGTTATGTGTGTTAATCGATGGCACAGTTATACAGACGCCGGTGGCAATTGTGAATATTGACACGCCCTTCCTGACGGGGTTTGTGAAGGTTGTGTGTATTGAAAATCCGTTGTATGATGTAATCATTGGAAATGTTGAAGGAGTGAAGGAGTTTGCACGGTAGGTTCAGGCCCCTGACCAGGTTAAAGTTGAAGAACGAACACAAGAAGTGGATAAAGGACTCGGAGTTGTCACAAGAAGCCAGTCGAACGTGAAGAAAAGTAGGCCGCTAACTGTGTTGACTGAGATTGACACAGATGTTTCAAGAAGAGATCTGTTAAAAATGCAGAAAATAGATGCGACTCTCCAAATGTTGGAAGAGGTTACAGGAGGAACAGCAGCCCAAAGAATTCATCCTCAGAAAAGATTTGTTGTATCGGCAGAAGAAGGATAAAAGTGGACAGGATAATAGGCTTCTCGTTCTGTCGAAAGAGATCTTAGGAAAAGAGTCATACGCCTTGCTCATGAGGCCATCATGAGTTATCATCAAGGCATACACAGAACGTATGAACGGGGAGTAACGAGTTTTTGGTAGCCGGGAATGCAAAACGACATTGTCAGGTTCAGTCCATCGTATTATGTGTCAAAGGATGGTAACCAAGGGACGAGCCACGAAAGTACCTTTGGAAAGGGTTCCGATAATCGAAACACCCTTCAAAAGAGTCGCAGTCGACACTGTTGGGCCAATACCTTCGCCGACTGATCGTAGAAATTGATACTCATTGACTCTGGTCGATTACGCTACAAGTTATCCGGAAGCAACTGTTCTACTGTTCTCAAGGATATCGAAACTGAGACCGTGGCGAACACATTAATGTCAGTGTTTTCAAGAATTGGTGTACCGGAAGAAATTCTCAGTGATCAAGGTATCAAATAAACGTCGAACATCATGCGGGAGGTTAGCTGCTTGATGTCCATGAAGCAATTAACAACCACTCCGTATCATCCGATGTGTAACGGATTAGTGGAACGTTTCAATGGGACTATAAAGACCATACTGAAACGAATGCGTGCGGATAGACCAAAAGACTGGGATCGGTATGTGGATCCATTGCTCTTTGCGTACCGAGAAGTGCCACAGGAAAGCACCGGACTCACCTTTTGAAATGTTGTATGGAAGAACCGTTCGCGGGCCCATGGTGATCCTGAGACAGTTGTGGACAAAAGAATATGATTCAGCGGATATAAAGACAACCTATCAGTATGTTCTGGATTAGAGAGTGTATTTCTATTTCATGTGGATGTTTGTGTGACATCATAACACCATGTAGGATCGTCAAAGTTTGGATGGGGATATAGCTGTACGTCGCCAATCCAACTGCTAGACCTATATAAAAAATAATGCCTATACTATTACGCACTTTGAACATTATTGTGAGTTTATTAATAATCTGTGAATCGTGCGTAATCCCCCACTAATATTTCTAGCTGTACATCCATATGGAGCCCATGATTTAGTCATTTCCGAAATTTTATACTTCAACTACGAACTTGGTTCGGATAAAGAATGTTGAACATTCATATGGAGCACAGACGACGACCGTGTAAAGCCCAGCTTTGTTCCACCTATGACGTCATTTGACCTAGATGTTGGCTTCACTATAAAGCGTATTCAATGTCACCATATCCATGGTAGGCATTGACATTAGTCTGGCAATGATTTCTTTATAGATTTGCTCAGAATAAAGCAGTATATTCAGTAACCATTAAATAATATGTTACTAAAGAACGATACAATGGTTTATCGGTTACCTGCGATGTAGTAACACCAAGTTAAACAATTTACACCTGTTGGTGTCCGCCAGGTGTTATTCGATGTTCCTGTTCTCCGGACATTGACACTCGCGCTGTATCCTGTACGCCTACCCGGTAGTATGCATAGGCCTATATTGCCTGGCGATAAGCCTTTAGCACAACAGCCTGCCCTTTGGGCAGCATAAAAGAGTAGGCCTACAGTCTAAATATAGAATCTAAATAACCCTCCAATCAAACAACGACTGGGTATTACCCAGACTCATTTCTTTAGGGCTTATTTGCTATTCCTTTCGCTTTTCGACTAGGCCATTGCGTAGCCTACATCATCGCATTTTTTGCGGTAGAATAGGCATTGTTAGTAACCAGATGGCTGTAATAAGCCTATAGAAATTGGACTTATGGTCCTCTTTAAATCGAAAACCTTTAAACTTGTTCACTTGAAATTTTAAAGAACTGATTAATTTGTCGATATCTCCTTCCTACTGTATGTGCGATAGCACCGTCCATACGTAGCGACCTTAAATGACGCGGCACCCAAATGGGCCGCGGTGTTGAAGGATCTCACCCGATAAATTCATTTAACATGAGCGTGGTCGAAGCCATATGGTCGCTATAGGAAAATGTATATTTACTTTTGGGCTACAGTTGGACTGGGCTACCGGTAGCGTTCCCAATGAACCAAAAATATACACATCGGCTATAGTTTTACAAACGTTTTAAACTAACTGTGCTAAAAGGTGCATCAACAAAGGTGGCCAAATATAAGTATTAATGTTAGATTGTGTGCTGAATTAAAATAGATCTCTTAAAGAATCAGAAGAGCAATTTGATCTTAAGTATTAAGTTTTTTTCTGGCAGGTTGGTCTAGTAGGGTGGGTGGTCTGAAGCAGAGAATGTAAATCCTCCTTTATCATTACAAATTGTACCAGGGAACCGGCCTATGTAAAACTAAAATCCTGTTTATAAAATAATTGAGTGTATTGTATTATGATTAATCGCATACACAGCTATTTATCCACTTCTTCCTCTTTTCAATCTTCCTCCTGTAAAATTTTTGTAACTTTCTTGTTTTCTTCCCTTAATCGTTTTTTGCTTATAACAGGGAAAATGTCTCTGCGACCCTGCGTGTTTTCAAATAACCTTTGGGTGCTATGTTGGAACATTTTTCCATTCTGATTAAGCCTCACGACTGACTTAGTAAATCTAAACAATGAATCTCTTTTAAAAAGAATTCATGTTGCTAAACGCTGACTGATTACATAAATGTAATTGTACATGTCTTTCTCTAGCGACCGTATGGCCTCAACCTCAATGAATGCATCGGATGAAATCCTTCAGCACCGCTGCCCGTTGCATGAGCGCCACGCCATTTATAGTTTCCGTGCTCTGACCGTGCTAGCCCTATTTTACGTTCGGGCGCCTCTGCGCCTCTGTGCGTGAAGATGACGGTTCGCACACCAGTAGTGACTGTATTTCAGAGATTTAAATCTCGGATTATCACGGTTCGTACACGGGGACCTTAAATGGTGTGGTGCCCATTCAAACGAGCACACACAGTTATATTCTACTTTCCAATGTATGCAAATGAACCATTCAGTCCTCCTCACTTCTTTGACCTACTTTAACTAATATATTTGCTTATGAGTGACGCTATCTCGCATTTACTTGCGGGGCTTTTGCCTATAAGAGTTCAAATGTCTCATCATGGATACACATTGATGCATACTCATACACCTAAGTCCTAAAATAGAGGACTGGGCATAAAAATTGCCGATCATATTGAAATAGTCGTCTGACCAGAGCATTACTGGGTATGCATGCATGCATCCGGCTATTTATTTAGCGCTTTTCAATAACCTCACAAGTGCGCTGAATATGCCTGGAGTAGATGAGATAAGGTAAAATAAGGTAATGCACGACTCAGTTAACATTTCTTTTCAGAGTCAGGATGATGCCGAAATTAAAATATATTTTAGCCGAAGCGCAAACAACCTTCTTTTGCTGCCGCCATGGCTTGTAACGAATCTTCGACTTCACACAGGGAACACAAAGTAAAGTAAAGCTATCGTAACCTATATGGAACGTAGGGGAGCCGATCACATTCTGCTCTTCGGTCACTGAGCCGACAATGGACAAAGCCCAATGTTCTGGACAATGGACCAGCGCATCGCAGGACTTGCCGTTTACTTCCCAGTTTACGCCGGTACCAAATTATCCTGCTTGATGACAGACACGATGTGCGCAAACAACCTGCCCAGGGTCGTTACACAAAATCTGCTCTTTAGATTGCAGACCTATGCAGGACACGTAGATGAATGCAAAAGCATTAGCAATCTGAAAGACGTAAAGATAAGTGATCGTTGATTTCTTACTCGCCTCTTACAGCAGTAACCATGTATAAAATCTATCGACTAGTAAGATCAGCTGCTTGATGAGCTAAGGCAGTATTTTCTCGGTCATACAGCTTTATCATCACTTGGTCAACATGAGCTACGTAATATTAATAATGCATTTGCTTAACTGATATTTCCTTAATTTTGCCAGTATGTTCGTGCCTAACAGGCGACAATTGATTGCATGAAACACCCTAAAATATCTTGCTAACAGCTGTATATAGAAATCGTTATTATATTGCAGGTAAGTAGCAATTGCGAGCATCCGAAAAATTATGGACAAAATGCATTTACTCAATCCCAAAAACCAGTCTGACAATACGAGCATGGCACTTTCTCTGAGAAAGTCACGATACAAAGCGATTTGTTGTTCAGAACTTGTTCTCCGAAAAGGGTGATTCTGACCCGATCGCTATATCGGCAGGCAGTCATGAGACGTGTCCCGTTCACCCCATAATTAATTAATTGTTACTGAAACTGTGCTGAATTAGTTAACTTTTTAATCTTTCTCTGCACTTTCAACAACTTAATCGGAATTATCATTCAGATGTATGAGGCCGCGTTAAACATTCCCTCTTTGCTAAACACCTGGCTGTGGGTCATTTGTACGTGGATGCTATCCATGCTTTATTCAGGGACCTCCGTCTGTGCAGCTTGCTCTTGTTTGTAAGATTGATGCCCTGACTCACGATATTCAACACTGGATGTCCTGCAATCGTCTTCGCCTTAATCCGGCTAAGACTCAGTTGATCTCGTTTGGTTCTAAACACAGTCTTGATCAGCATGACGGCTCTTGTTTACACGAAGCTTTTCCTTCTTTTATATTTTAGTGAATTGTTCGTAATCTTGGCGTTATACTTGACTGTAACCTTATCTCCACAAACCATGTCTCTAATTTGACTCGGTCTTATTACTACCAGTTAAGACGCTTATTAAGAGTTGTGCGTCGTTCTGTTTATTCCTCTGTCTCTACTACTATGAGTCATGCCATAATATGTGGTCGCATTGATTACTGCAACTGTGTGCCTGCTGGTTTGCCTAAGTATCGGTTGTCTTCTCTTCAATCAGTACTAAATTATGCGGCCAGGTTAATATCACGACTTCCTCGTTTCTCTCATATCTCTGATTACATCATTCAGCGACTTCATTGGCTCCCTATCCTATCTTGTATTCAGTTTAAACTATTGTCTCTGGTAATTAATTAGAGCTCGCATGGGCCAGGCTCAAAATTATCTTTGTGATCTTATTCGGCCTCCACACTGCAGTTCATCATCCCGTCCACTACGTTCTCTAGATAGTTTGGATCTATTTGTTCTTCGTGTTAAGTTCTCGCTTGTTCAGCAGAGGGCTTTTCATGTTGTTGGCCCATCTCTGTGGAATGACCTTCCACTAACGCTTCGTGCAAGGGTCACTGTTGGTGATAGAGTTCAGTCAGCTCGTTGTTTAAAAACGTTCTTATTTCCCAGGAGCTCTCACGCTGAAAGCACCTCTGAGTAGTTTGTTCTGTAAGAAGCGCTATATAAGTCATCAAATACAATACAATAATAATAATCATAGTAATAAAAGTTTAATTTTTTATCGTGTATGGTTAAATTTTGTTAATCCGAACTTCAGTATTATTGATATTATTATTATTATTGTAATTCAGTCACTTCGCTCAGCAGCGGCTATTCACAGTTTTTAATTGTCATGAATATATGTGCTTTTCCAGTTGCATTCTTTAAATTTTATTGAACTCAACTTTAGTTTTATTAATTATTATTTTACCAATGCATAAGTCCGCTAGAACCAGCAAATTTGTTGGTCAGCCATTTGAAGAATTCAATTTATATTGGAAAAGTGCTTTAGGTGGGTGTTTCATTGTTCACTTGAGTTCCTTTGCTGGATTTCTACCGCTTGACTTTAGGAATAATGCCACAGGCAGAGCTACATCACTCTGTTACTTCTGGACAAGATTTAATAGCTTTCTTAAGTAAAACCGGTAAAGCCTTGACTTGTTAGTTCTTATAGAAATTAAAAAACTTACAAAAGTGTAAATAAGATACCAAATTCAATTTAAAGATAAAAAATAAACATAACATTGGTTGCTAGTTGAAATCATACATTATTTCACTTAGTTATTTAAACTCAAAAATCAAAATTCGTGCATCGTCCCGATCGTTGTCAGCCACAAACAGCTGATCACTTGACTCATTCAGAAGAATTCTCGTTGGATATAGTAATCCGTGTTTTTCTTTTGATAGAATTTCTCTTTTAAATTCCAAATCTGAATCCAGTAACAAAACTCGACTGTTCCCTGTACCAGCGACGATCACGAATCCATTTCCATCGACGCTCAAGTAGATTGGAAGATTCAATTGTGCCATTGTGCCACATTTGCCACCGAAAGACTTCTTCAGTTTCCCATCGCCATCCACTGCACATACTCTATGCAGATCATCTCCATTCCAGCCGTGGCTGACCAAGAAATGACCATTGGTCAGTTTTATAGCGTGCCATGTATGATGAATACCTGAGTCTGTTTCAAAATTAATTTCACGGATCAATTGTCCATCTGGCGAATATTCATTTAATTTATTTTTCTCAAAAACAGTTAAAATGACATTCGATTCATCTGTGACAGAGAGGTTACCGCCATAATCGTCTCCTATTGACCAACTCCTTATTAATTTTCCATTAGGATCAACTCCCAAGATTTCCCTCGACTGAGTAGATACTTGAAAACTGACGATATACAGACATTTATATCTCTTGCAGGAGGCTATGTCCATTGGACGAATTAATTCCTTCAGATTCCATCGACGACTTAAATTGAATTTCACCGAATCGTAAACTTCAACTTTTGAACTCTCTCTACTCACAACAAACAATTGCTTGTCTAAGATCGTCATTCCACAGATCCAATTATTATTTATTTTTGTGGTTTTTCTTCTGATCGTCTGAACTAAAATTGGATGTAATGTGCATTTATCCTGAAGTTTACCTGAAAATAAAAGCATGCGTATCATTTACCTACAAATGATATCAAGACTTCCCAAATCACAGAATTCTGAATTTGAAGAGGAGACCACGACTACATTGATAACCGCGAACAGCCGAATTCAGGCCAACGATGTGGTACAAGCACACAATCATGCAGAGAAAACCATAGTGACCGAGAAAGATATCGACTAATACAACTAGACAATCGCACAAAGAGGGGCAGAAAGACAGACAGAGGATCCAAAGTACAGCAAATGCATTGCATCGTCGACTTATATCGGTGTATGGAACGCCGATATCTTCGATTACTCTGCGCTGCTCTTGTATTTGGTTGATGAGCTGTTCCTTCTCTTTTATCTACGCATTTCTGTCTTGTTCTTGTTTCTGTTTGAGGTCGAAAAGCAGTCTGCAGTCTGCAACAATTTTCCGATGAATGTCTTAAAATGTAACCATATATTGACAACGGGAATTACCCTTCTGGAATAGACTCCTGCTTGAATTACAGCAATTATATGACCCATCACAAGAACTCACCAACACTTCACCCTTGCAATTTCTACGCAGGTCTTTCACTCAAAACTGAAAACACTCCTCTTCCACAATTTCTATCTTGATTCTTCCTCTTCTGGTTCCTGCGACTTGGCTTTCGTTGGGCGCTGTAGAAATTTAGACCTTACGATTACTATTTTCAGATAAAAATTATGCTCATTATTTATATATGTACAGGGTGGGCCAGAAGTATTTGTTCAACTTTGAAGGCCTATAACTTAGGCAGTTTAGCAAGTAAGTGTATGCTTAATGCATCAAATTAAAGGTCGTTATATCAGCTATAAGTCCGACAAATTTCATTACGGTAGCTTGCACTACGCGCCATATAATTATTGTGTACTGCACCTACCTTGTTTTCTGACGTAAACAATAGTTTTTCAGCAAGACGGAGCTCCCGCTCATCGTTCTCGTCATACCGTGGAGTTTTTTGAACGCGAACGTTCCTGAGTTCATCGAACCACATAACTGGCCGCCTAATAGCCCTGACTTAAACCCCGTTGATTACTCAATCTGGGGTATCGTGAACGGATAGTAAACGTCGAGCATCTGAAGCGCGTCATCACTCGTTGCTGGACTGAGATCAGCCAGGAACTCATCAATGGAGCCATAGATCAATGGGCACGTCGCATTGATGCAGTCATTCGAGCTCGTGGAAGACACATTGAATATTTATTTGATTAAATAATTCTTGGATTTCTTAATGGCTATCAATAATGCAAACTTGCAAAGACTAATTTTCCAAGTATTGTGTTTTGCAAGATAGACGAATTAAAATCATTGTAAACTGATACATATTCAGTACAGTAGTTTTACGCAATTATTAATAAAGCTAAAAATATAAATTTTTGAGTAGTTGTAGCTGATATAACGACCTTTAATTTGATGCATTAAGCATACACTTACTTGCTAAACTGCCTAAGTTATAGGCCTTCAAAGTTGAACAAATACTTCTGGCCCACCCTGTATATACAATATTGTTAGAGTCGGCCCATGTGGAAGAGCCGTATGTAAGGAGTGTTGAAGGATGAACCGTCTCTTTTGGGGGGCGTAACCCGAGTAACCCTATAAAAGGGAAAGTTTCCTTCAGTTTGCTGAGCTTGACTAGTTAAGTATAGGCCGAGTCCGACGGGACACTGTTTGATGTTAGTATTCCCCAGACTCCGCTTATTGAGCTCATGTAAAGGTCCTCGGTGTGTTTGAGGAACCTTAAAGGTATTTCAGTAAAGTTGTTCTCTGGTGGAAAAGACTTCGACTCTGGGCTTCGAAACAGCAGTCGTTGTTCTTGCTGATGTCAGGTATTTTGTTGTATGATTTATAACCTCTCGCAAATGTGAAGAGAGATTTTATTTAAAACCAAGCGAGTTATTTTTCTCCTCTAGACCAGCTCCCAACAATATATATTCATATATATATTCCATAATAAACAGGTCTATGCTGAACCAGTCTTGGGTCAACAGGACTGTATGTGATCATTCCATTTCATGCGTTTTCTCGATCAGTCGGGAAAACGAATGAAAGGAAAGCCACGAAAGCCAATACTTTTTTGCTCATCTTTAGATTCGGTACGCCAAACTTATTTTCCGCCCTTTCAGCTCACTTCCCTTCATCTTCTAAGGTTATAATTTTTATTTCGATCATTAAATCACCCACTCACTTTTTTTAAAAATGTAAGGAAAACCTGGTTTCGTCATGTCTGAGGCTAAATAATAGCCACCCACTGCGTTATTTGGCTATCCGAATTTATTGCTTTATTGTGGCGGATCGGCCGCAAGGCAAGTCTCTCGGGAAAGAGGCAGAAGTAGCTATGACGCGCTTTAGGTAGCCACTGAGTGCTGCTCGTGTGTGCACGGTAGTTGCGTGAAATTTTTAGGAATTAATTTTTATTAAATTTAAGCTTAATCTAATAATAGCTTAATAATTAGGTTGTGCAAAATTATTATTGTAATTTTAGTAAAGTAACGCACAAAATTGTTGAAATTTATAGGTCCTTAAATGTTTGTTTTAAGGCAAGTAATGCGGTAACGGTTAGACACCTTTATTTACGTTTTATTAAGTGTGCCACTCTACTGTATAAGCAAGACTGTGTCAAAGGGGTTGCGTAAGAGGTATCATGCGTTCTGTTGCTATTGTGTGAAGGATGGATCGTGCCTTCACATATACGACAGTGCAGAAAGAGCGATGCGGGCCTTCTGAAAACAGAGTGAAGGATGGTTGCGGGTACGAGTCGGAGTGTAAGAGACCGGAAACAAACGCAGACTTAAAAAGCCCCTGTACGTAACGCAGATCAAGTAAAGACCGGCAACTAACGCAGTCAAAGAAAATAGCCGGTACATCATAGTCCGGGTCCGTTTCCAGATAATACCGGAGTCGACACGGAAGATATCGACTCCTCTATTTGCTTGTCGCCACACACTGATCAGAGGACTGACTGAAGTGTGGGGAAGGGCCCCTGTTGCGTAGGTTGGCACGAAGGTCCGTGTGTTTTACAGAAGGTTAGATAGGGGACCTTCTCTTGAGTGTTCCATAGGAGTAGCCTGCCCTCTGAAGCACTGTTGGTCGATAATTGCTCATTTGTAGCTGGGTTGAATAAGGGCGCAACTGCATGGAGTCGAAATATCGAAACAAATTTCTGTCCGGGTGTCGGTTTGATTTCCTAACCTTTTCTGAGAAAACAATTATTTTTTAGTATTGTGTTGATGTATTACTTCGCTTTAGTAAACACGGAAAAGTGTCTGCTTGTAAGAAAGGCTTTTTCGTATAAGTTCCCCTAAATACTTCCAATAAATTTCAATTTTGTTAAAATTTGATAATTCACTTTTTCATTTTATATATCAAATTTACTGAATATCAGAACCTAAAGTTACCTTGATTCAAATGAAAACATTGTTGTATTTCCAATGATCCTTTAAAATCAAAGCAACTGTCCAACTTTAAACGTTTTCTACTTCGAATTCGTTGTCAGTCAGAAATATATAAATTCATTTTCATTATTGTCTCTTAATTGATTATTTAAAATAAAAAGCCAAAATCCGTCTTTGGTCCAGTTGCCAGCCACAAATGGTCGATTACTTAAAACATTAAAAATAAACCTGCGTCGCCCCGTAATCCGTGTTTTCTTTTCAGCGAAATTCTCTCTTGTATTCCAAATCAGAATCCAATCACAAACTCGACTGTTATTAAAGAGTAGCCACCAATTGGAATCAATTTTCATCGACAACCAGATGGAATGAATTCATTTGTCCGATGATCCATCCACGTTTTCCACCGAAAGACTTCCTACGTTTACCATCTCCAAGTACTATGAATACTCATGTCATAATCATAAAGAGTCGAAGGACATAATTATGGCGTTTTGACAAATGCTTACTTACGTACTTACATACTTATTTACTTACTTACTTATATTTACACAAATCCCCATGACTACCATGAAATCAGTTTGTCAGTTTAATCACATGCCTTGAATTAAAAATGCACTACTGCTCGTTCAATGGACGCCATTCCATTTCGGATTCCGTGGTATAGGACTACGGACCATGCCAGGAATGTAGACTTTACATGTACAAATTTCACAAATCCATTATTTAATTTTTATCACTGATATTGTTATTATATTAAAATTAGTATTATTATTATCATTATTATTTCTTCTTCTACCACTACTACTACTAGCAATGCCGCCGGCGTTACCAACGCCACCACCAAACAACCCACCGTAGCCATCTGACTGTCTGCCTTACTCTTCGATCTTCATCTGGAACCTAACCCTTCCTGCCTATCGATTTTGTTTTGATTAAGCGCCTGTAAATAAGCTGGTTCCCGCCACTTAGCTTTCTTTGGGCGCTCTAGAAGTTACGAGTTATGATTGCGATTCAAACTATTACGATAATTTTTAAAGCGCAATACCTGAAACAGAAATGCGAATTGGAGGCACATTAATTTCAGTATTAATTTCTAAATATCCGTGTTTACAGTTATTAAAATTCAATTGAGCCGAACATCAGTTTTATTCATTATTTTACCGCCGCTCATTTTCTCCAGAACCAGCTAGTTCTTTCGTAAGCAACGGTGCCAAGTCAGGCATTTAAATTGGAATGGATGCTTCCATGTTCCATTGATTAATTTAAAATGATGAATTTTGACCGATTCCCTTCTAGCTTCACTTATCATAAATAAGACTTACACTTAAATTATAGCGTTATAGAAGTTCTAAGATTAAAACAGTACATTATTCACTTCAAATTTGCTTTATCGTAAAACTCTGGCAAATGCCTCCAAGAACTAGACAAGACAAACATTTTGTCATTCGTTCTTTTAAAGCATTTATAGAAGGACGTTTTGGAATAAATACAACACAAACGCAGCTAGACATCAGTGGATAATATTTAACAACTGTCTTAAATAAACGCTGTAATGCATTTGCCACCAAGCTCTTGGAGACATCTATGAAAGCAAAACAGCTTTGCCTGTTAGGCTATATGCTTTACTAGCAAAGTCTTAACTAAGACTTACACTTAAATTATGGCTTTATGGAAGTTCTAAGATTAAAACAGTATATTATTTTACTACAAATTTGCCTCATCATAAAAGTTGGGAAAAATGCCTCCAAGAACTAGACAAGACAAACATTTTGTCATTCGTTCATTCAAAGCATTTCACAACGCCGCTTTGAGAATAAATACGACACAAACGCAGCTAGACATAACTCCCAAAATTCTGAATAATATCTAATATTTGTCTTAAGTAAACGCTGTAATGCATTTGCTTCAAGCTCTTATAGACATCTACAAAAACAAACAAGCGTAGGCTAATTAGGGCATACAGTATGCTTCACTAGCAAAGTCTTATTAAAATGAAAACAAAAATAACCTTGATTGCAAGTTAAAATATTATTATATGTCCCTCATTTATCTAAACTCAAAAATTAAAATTCGTGCATTTTTGTACATCTTCTTTTCAGCGTCCCATTCGTTGTCAGCTACAAACAATCGATCTATAATTATTTCTACCCCTCCAAATCCATGTTCTGCTTTTGTGAAAATTTCTCTCCTGAATTCCATATATGAATCCAATAACAAAACTCGTCTGTTCCCTGTATTAGCGACCATCACGAGTCCATTTCCATCGACGACCAAATAATGTGGATAATCCATTTGTTCGATGGTTGGTCCACGTTTTACATTGAATGACGTCTTCAGTTTCCCATCGCCATCCACTACACGCAATGTATGCAGACCATCATTATAAAAACCATGACAGACCAGGAAATGACCATTGGTCAGTTTTACAGCATGCCCTGGATGATAAAAACCTGCGCCTGATGATAGATTTATTTCACGGATCAATTGTCCATCTGGCGAATATTCATTTAATTTATTTTTATCAGGAACAGTTAAAATTACATTTGATTCATCCGTAACAGACAAACGGTATCCCCTATCGTTTCCTGTTGACCATTTCTTAATTAATTTTCCATTTGGATCAACTCTCAAGATTTCATTCGACTGATTAGAGCCTTTGAAAGTGAAGATGTAGAGACATTTATTTCTGTTGCAGGATTCTATATCGGTTGGATTATTTAATTCCTTCAAAATCCATCGACGACTTAAACTGAATTTCACAGAATCATAAATTCCAACTTCTGAACTCTTCCAACTTACGACAAACAATTCCTTGTCTAAGATCGTCAATCCACGTATGAATTTATTTATCTTTTCCGCGGCTTTTGTTCTGATCGTCTTAACTAAAACTGGGTCTGATGTGTATTTATCCTGAAGTTCAACTGAAAATAAAAGAATGTCTATCATTTACCTACAAATGCAAACCTGTCCAAATCACAGAATTCTGAATTTGAAGAGGATACGATGACTACAGTGATAACTCCGGACAGCCAAATTCACGCTAACGAAATGGTACAAGTGTATTGCATCGTCGACGTATATCGCTGTATGGAACGCCAATATCTTCAAAAAAAACTCTTTATCGCAGATAACACTGGTCAACATAGAAATCGTTACTGACTGGAAAAGGCCCTAATGTGTAGCATCTTGGTGTGCTGAACACGAATATAACCATAAAAATTTTTTATTGGCTCTCGTTTTGAAAATATTTCATATAGTTCATTTTTTACGTTTCACCGTGTAAATTTATGCAGTAGGACTGCGACAATATCCTAAATAAGTCTAGAATGATGTAATATTCCACCTCATTGCATAATCCCATCATGGACACATCATGCACAGTTGATTACGTCATTTTCTGATGCAATGTAAAACTACAGCCAGTCGGCTGCTGACGTAAGATGACGTCAGCAGTGTACTATATAAAGCGAGTCGGAACGGTTGAGCATTTACAATATTACAGACTTTGTGCGAGACAGTTTAAGTTACTGTTTTATAAAACTATTATTACTTTATCCATTTAGATACAATACAGAACAGTAATGCCTCGGAAGTGCGTAAATACTGTGGACAACTTTTGTTACATTTGTGGGGAAGTGACATTTGCCAACCAGAAGAAAAGTATCACTTATCAAGTCAAGAAGGCATATCATGCTTACTTCGAATGCAAGGTTGGTGACCAAGACAAGCCATGGGCCCCGCATATATGCTGTGCTACATGTACAACACAGCTTTCACAGTGGTTGAATGGCAAAAGACCATCAATGCCGTTTGCAGTTCCCATGATGTGGAGAGAGCAAAGCAACCACGTAGATGACTGTTACTTCTGCTTGGTTCCTCCTCTTTCCGGTGGAATAACGAAGCAAAAGAAGTCGACAATAGTCTACCCAAACATTCCGTCAGCATTGAGACCAGTTCCACATGGTGATGGACTTCCTATTCCAGAACCTCCAGCAGAATATATTTTTCTTTATTCATCTGATGAGGACAAGGGTGAGCCGACATGTTCTTCTCCTGGTCCGTCAGCGTGCAGTGATCCCGACCCACAAGAATGGAGACTCTTTGTAGACTCTTCAACACTGAGTCTTAAGGCTGTGCTTTTGCACAATGGAAACCGTCTTCCATCTATTCCATTAGCGCATGCTGTCCACATGAAAGAGACATACGATAACCTAAAACAGCTACTGCATTCCATTGACTATAACAGGTACAAATGGCACCTGTGTGGTGATTTGAAGGTAGTTGCCATTTTAATGGGACTGCAGCAAGGATATACAAAATATATGTGTTTCTTGTGTGAGTGGGATAGCCGAGCAAGAGAGTTGCACTACGTGCGGAAGGAATGGACTCCCAGACAAAACATGGCAGTTGGACAGAAGAATATCCAGCAACCAGCTCTGGTCGAGGCTCACAAAATCCTACTACCACCCCTTCACATCAAACTAGGTTTGGTGAAGAACTTCGTGAAAGCCATGGACCGCACTTCGCCAGCTTTCCGATACCTGCATGAAAAATTCCCTCGACTCAGCGAAGCAAAGATTAAAGAGGGAGTTTTTGTGGGTCCTCAGATCAGAGAACTCTTCAAAGATGACCGCTTCAACAACTTGCTGGAGGGTGATGCGAAACAAGCATGGAATGTTTTTCGTCTAGTGTCTACAGACTTTCTGGGGAATGTTAGGGCAGAAAACTACAAGGAACTAGTAGAAGACATGCTCAAGCAGTACCAGAAATTTCGCTGCAATATGTCTCTGAAGATGCATTTCCTTCATTCCCTTGTGGATTTCTTCCCTGACAACTGTGGTATGGTTAGTGACGAACACGGCGAACGTTTTCATCAAGATATCGCAACAATGGAGCAAAGGTACCAGGGAAAATGGTCCACTACAATGTTGGCTGACTACTGCTGGACACTCCGCAGAGATGCTCCCGAACAGCTGTACAAGAGACAGGCAAAAAAATCTAAGAACTAGTCTATGACCTGGTTTTTACAAATATTAACTGTAAGTGTATCACTATTGGCATGCATTGTGCGATATAAAATTACTTCATTTCAGATTACAAAAAAACTAGAGCCAATTCGGCATTTTCACTGTCATATTCGTGTTCAGCACATACAAATTGATAAGAACTGACTAATTTCATTTCAGTAACATGACTTTTGTAAAAATTTGTTGTCCAGTGTAATTGTGCATGTAACTGACAGCATAAGGCGATACGATATCTTTTTCACTCTCTATTATAAAAAACACGATACCGTTATCTACTGAAACTACGCTTCTCAACTGAACTCACTGACTTAATTGCTTATCAAGATTCTTCTGCGTTTGATTTCTCCCTTACGAGTTTGGACTGCAACACACCTTTTATCGCAACGCTTATGTCTTGTCTGCAACATTGTTTTAGATATTTCTAGGTATATCATGCATAGAAAACAAAATTCACAACTTTAACTAACGAAAAGTTCTGAATCGAATATTGACAAACAGAACTTCTGTTGGCCGTTAGTTAATTATTTAAAGGCTTTATGTTGTACCGATTAATCTTGTTTCTGTTCGTGGTCCAAAATTATGGCACTGCAATCTAGAACAGTATTCAGTTGAATAGATCTTAAAATGTGACCATATATTGCCAACGGAAATTACCCTTATAGAATAAACTATTCATAATCAACAGCTCTATGCTGACCAATCATGGGTCAACAAGACTGCATATGATCATTCTACTTCATTCGTTTTCAGATCAGTCGGGAAATCCAATGTAAGGAAAAAGGGAATGAAAAGGAAAGTCATACAAACCAATAATTTTATTTGCTCATCTTTAAATTTTGGGACGCCCAACTTACTTTCAACCCGTTCAGCTCACTTCCCTTCATCTTCCGATGTTTTAATTTCTTTGGATCATTGAATCATCCACCAACATTCATAAAAGAAATTGTAACGAAAACTTGCGTTCGACATGTATGGCGCTAAATAAAAGCCATCCTCCGCGTTATTTGGCTATCTAAATTTATTGCGTTTACTCATTTTTGCAGCAACTTTTAATCAGTCGACCTGCGAGTTGTGGTGGCTTAGCTGACTGTGGTACCTCTAGCGGCCCGCAACTGTGTAGAAGGTGACGCGATTCCATGAAGGGGAATATCGTCGTTCTTCGACAAGTTGCTGGAAATGGAACAAGGGTTCTTGGATCGATTGATGGATTAAGCGAACTTTGGAGATTATTTGTCCATCTTTTGAAGATTTTATCGTAAGTCGAGTGGATTGATGATTGTCTGTTACCGCGGATATGAATTAGTCGACTTATCCATCGAAATTGGTTCCTATTTTGGTTGTCTTACTATATCACACCCGCGACCTTTAGTACATCAGATGTGCGACCTTTGATAATCTCTAACTGGTCGCCAAAATGGATTTTTAATCAAATTTGTTGAGATTTCTAGAAATTCGCTGTGAATGTCAGCGATCGGTGCGAGATTCGGAGTTCTGTATATTCCTTTCTCTCTTTTTTGCTCCGAAAAGTTTCAAAATTTTGCGACGGAATTGTCACGGATTCATTGAGTCTGATGGTGATAATGTTATCAGGTCTGCGTGTACTGAGATCGAACCATCAATGAAGAAGATGCCTGCTGATGTCGCTAAAGGGGACCGCTATAGTCGAATTCAGGTCTAAGATACTAATGTTTTAAGTACTAAATGCTTTAGGGGTTAGGTATTATAGACCTAAAAACCGTAAAATTAAGAGAATGTGGAAGGGCTTGCAGTGCCGTCCAAGTAATGAAGCACTGAAAAGCGCAGTTCAACCAACGGCGCAAAGGAACATGAAGAAGAAATAAATAATTAGGCCTGAAATTTGTCACAAAACCATAAGAAAAGAAAAACACTAGACCTAAATAAATTTTAAGACCAAAATCAACTAATTTAATTGTGAATATGGACAAAATTTATGTAAAAATGCGACAAGAAATTTAAAACCAGCATATTCTATCCCTGCTCCGAGATCCCAATGGGGGTGTCTTTGGTTGAAGCTTTTATGCAATTTTTTAAATATATCTGTTGAAAATTTTGCTTATAAAGAGTAAATTGTGCGAAACGACTGGAAGTTGCCAAGAAAGTTAATATTAATAAATCGGTCTGAACGTTTCACTCATCCAGGTTTGCAACCGACCACGATGGTCGTTGTATAAAGGCTAAATCTTGGGATTCAAGTTTGTCTCGTGCATAGTTCTGTGGCTGTGAAGCAGCAAGAAGCTTTGTAATGAAGGTTTGCTTTATAACTAGCTTTTCCGCGTCTTTCACATCTTTCACGCCAATTCCACAAAATTTTTATTCAGTGAATATGTATTGTTTGTAATATTGCTTCTTTTTACCTACACTCTTTTGTCGTTGGCTCTTCTTCTCCTCTTCCTATCGCAGTCTATCACTCCATCCCGTCTCTCTCCAACACAATCCCTGCCTCTCAGTAGCCAAGTGTAAGGAAATTAATTTGTTCTCATAATATTCACTAGATAGCGCTCGCTTCGTGTAAATGTACATAATAGATCATTTATTTATTCTGCATTCAAGTACACAGGAGTAGCTAAATTTATGGCCTACTTGAAATCAATTCTTATTCCCAAGAGTTACCGTTATTCTGCAAGGTCATCTGGTTGTCTTTCTCTGGTCATAGTTTGGACTAGAACTGTTCTCGGTGAACGTGCTTTTTCGATTGCTGGACTTAAATTCTAGAGCTTCCTCCCAATGTATGTTTGTTCTGTTCAGTTGCTTCTGTCATTTTGTTCTCAACTTAAAACTTACGTGTTTGTGAAATTGATTACACACGGTAGGCTACCTCTCTGGCTTGTGGACTGAACTTCTAGATACTGACCTGATTGTGGTTTGGCTTTGGCGCCATTGATGATGCCTTGTGCATTAGACACCGGCACATTAGAAGTTACTAGTTATTATTATTATTATTATTATTATTATTATTATTATTATTTACCCGACGTAGGCGCTTAGTTTCCATTGGGGATGAGTATGCCATTTCTGCTCACGAACTTGCAATAGTTCTTACCATACTGTGTTGTGCATGGAAATGGGAAGTTTGTAGGGTTATAGCTGAAAAGTGGGTGATTGTAACGGATATAGTGTGGATGTTTTTGGTTATAATATGGGTGAGGAGTGTGGTGCTTGATGCGCTTTGGTTTCAGATTGGGAGGAGTGTGGAACATTTGCTGGTGAAGTTTCATTGAGATCGAGTTCATTCGTGTGAGGTCAAATGAGAATATAAATATGTGTTCCAACATGACAGTAGGAGCGCCTCTTATGAGGCTACCTTGAAGCGGCGCTTTAAAAATTTACGATTACGACTGAAGCGAGCCAGCAGGTTTTTGACCTCTGAACTGCAAAGCGCGTTATTGGATTTTGACGCAAAAAAATTTGCTGCAATGTTACTATTTACCACTGGTTTATTAATATATTAATTATATTCTATAGATATACTCATGCAGGATTTCACAAATTGTCCGTAATTGGCCAAACTGAGCGACTGCTCCAGTCACAATCATTTAGCCTCGACTCCATGCGATAAGCGTTTACTTTCTAATATCTCTTGTCAATATTTCTATATCTCTTCTATATCTCTTGCGTTTACAGACGCAGAAAATTCTTCCCAAAAATAGAACTACGCTCCTGAGACGCAACTTAACACCGCTTCGTCCCTCAGAATCACGTTCTGACCTAAATTTAATTGCATAATCCTAATGTAATTAGCCTGGATTCCGACTTCATCATCATCATCATGATCCATGGGCCTAGAGCCCGTAGGTGTCCACTGCATGCATTATCACTTGTCTCCACAGTTCCCGATCTTGCGCTGTTCTTATCAAGGTGAGCAAGTCTTGCTTACACCAATCCCTTATATCATCTGTCCTTGTCCCTATTGGGTCTTCCTCGTCTCCCATTTCCGTCCATAATTTCCATCATCACGCTTTTTATTTTTCTACTGTCATCCATCCTGCATATATGTCCAAACAAGCGTAATTTCCTTCTCATTATTACTTGTATTAGATCTTCTTTTATGCTCAGTCTTCTTCGGGCCTCCTTGTTTTTTACCTTCATTGTCCAATTCAGATGTAATATTCGTCTATAGCAGTACATTTCAAATGCTAATACCTTATCTTGATCAATCTTTTTGATTGTCCATGCCTCACATGCATACAGGGCTGTGCTAAACACACATGTTTTCAAGACGTTTAGTTTGGTCTTGTGACTAATTTTCCTGCTTTTCCAGATGTTATTTAGCCCTGCCATAACTCCCTTTGCCTTTACTATTCTTGCCTTGATGTCTTTTGCCCAATCATTATTGCAGGTCATGAGACCCCGACTTACACGCACTAATTACAATATCTGTTTCCATGGCGGGTATTCTGCTACATCGATTAAACAATTATTTATAAATTCGCCTACCTATCCGGAAAGTATTTTTCCACGGAACAGTTTTCGGACTTATTCAAGGGAAAATTTTGTTCTGGCAGCAGAAATGGGCGTGGTCGGAATGATTTTGTGCCCGAATTTATTTCGCATTACGACAGCTGAATGATTTCGATATAAGAGGTTGCCCATTCCGTCAGCGAGACGGTATGAATGAGACAAGAGATATAGAAAGAAGATAAGTGTTATTTACGAAACCAGGGGAAGCCAAGCGCCGTATATCCAGTGAAGACGTGTAAATAAGCCCAATTCTTCAGAATTTATTGGAAGTCCATTTAACTAAAACATAAGGAAAAAATGCACAGTACCTTCTGCTGTGAATTCTTCACTGCGTATTTGCGTAACTGTTAGCTTTGCTTCAATTTCTTTAAGTTTTGTTTCAGTAGCTTTAAACATCTGTTCAGTTTCTGTCACACTTATCTTACATTTTTGTTCAATTTGTTCTGACTTCTTTCCAGTTTCTCTTAGCCGTGATTCAATTTCCTTCAACTTTTGTTGGTAATATGTTGCTTGATCTCCGAGTTCTTGTTTGGCTAAAGCTAATTCAATGCTAAGAGATTCATTCCTTTCTTTGATTTCGCAATTTTCTTGATGTTGCTTGTTTTCTGACTCCATATGTTCTCTTACTTTGCTTTCGTTTTCGGCAGTCTTCTGCTCTTTCTGTTGATTTAGCGCCTTCAGATTGTCTATCATGAGCTGATTCTCCTGAAGGTTCTTCCTTAATTCCTCGTTGTCATTTACTGTTGATTTAAGACTTGTTTCTAAATGATATACTTTTTCTTGTAGCATCGACAGCTCTTTCTCGATTCTAGTTTTCTCTCGTTGAGTTTCTTTCTGAAGGGTAAGGAATTTTTTCTGAAGAGTTTCTTGTCTTAGTTTCTCACACTTTTCTTCTGTTGCCTTTAACTGACTTTGGCTATTGCCTTTGTGTGATTATAAAAACACAAATAAGAAATATACAGTTGCAACTTTGAGGTGAAGTTGATTTCAACTAGATTTAAAACATCAGTATACACGATATCGTTGAATCGCTAGTGATATTGCGCTTTGTGTTCGCAATCGACTTGGCTTGGAGACATGTGTAGCTCTTACATAATCAGAGCCATGTAATGTTGTTGGGTCTGTATGTGCCTACAGCGAAAGTAGTACTTAGCTGGTATTTATGAGATTTTGAAGCATCGAGAAAGCAGTGTACATCGCTAAAATATCTTAGCGCCACACAAAAGTTTTCTTAGACAGGCTTTTTCCTCCAGCGCTTTGTTGAGGCTGTGACAACACGCACTGAACTTGATCGCCGCACCCATTAATGTTAAAAGCATCAAGAAAGAGCTTTATTTATTTGAGTCACATACTATTTCAACCACATGTTCCATGTAGCAGTTAGTGATTAATGGATGATGTGTTTGGACATTTTAAACACATAATGTTGTATCAGGATATGTAACATTATGAAATTATCATGTACCTTGAAGAATTTTCTCAACGCAAATCTTCCAAATGTTATCGTTCGACGTCTTCTGACGTAACAGGGCTATTTTCGTTGAAACTTCAGTCTGCAGTTCATTCTGAAGTTTCTTGAACTGAGTTTCCAGATTGAAAACTTGTCGCTTATTATGAAAGGACATAACTACACTTATTATTGTTTGATACATGTCTTTTTTGGTAAGTTGGAACAAACAGTTGACCAGAGTAGGCTGATCTTCAGTTTGTCCTGGCGGGATTAAGTATGATTGAAATGGATAAGCTAGCAAGGTAATTAGGTGCTAGATATGAAGCATTTTGTATCCAAAGACATCAACTTTAAGCTGGACCCGAGATGGAATAGAAAACCAATGTAATTTTGATGAAATTAAGTCTGTAAGCAGAGATTTTGGAGGAAGGTGAAGAACCAGGCGAGCAGCTGCACGTAAAACTGGTTGTAAGGAGTTAAAAATTTGACGAGAACGAGACCTGGGTACTGAATTGCAATAGTCTAAGCGTGATAAGACAAGTGAACGGAAAAGAGCATGGGCAACATCAAGAGTGAGAGATTGAAGAATAGGTCGAAGTTACCTGAGGGGAAATTAACAGGATCGTGTAATATTGTTACCATCAGATTCTACCATCAGATTCTAGCTTTTAGGGTTTTAAGTGCTACAAGAAGAGCCGATTTTTCATTGTTAAATTAACTCCCTATAAAGAAATTAATGCAAATGAAAGTAAGTGTTTGGCAGAATTAAAGTTTATTATTGGTAGGTAAATTGACATTTAACAAGAGGAGATTTGTTGTGATTATAACTTTTACGTTATCTTGTTTTTTCCGTTCTTAGAAACGTTTTAAGGAATCACACCCTTTGAAAATCGGAAATATTTTGTGTATTTCCTCAAGCTAAATCTAAGCTATAATGAATTCGATGATCAATTCGCAATTTCGGACAACCCCTCTGACTAAAAATATACATCTTGGCAAAATTGGTAAATAATCACTAAAAATGCAAAAAGTCACATGTTTTGAATCCTATTTTTAATGCCAAAGAAAGATAAAGGGTTATCAGACTTAAAGCGTACTGCAATTCATGCGGCTATTGTTGTAGAAAACAAGAAACCATATAAACAGTCGTTTGAACTTATATAAAGTTGCATGAAAAGAGATAGGCCTAATTGTTTTGCTGTGTTCAATATAGCATTTTGATTGCAACACATTTCACACAGAATTTTTATACTGTGCAATTTTTTACGAAGCCTAGTTTCTCAGGGAAGTTGAGAGGTTAATGTATTGACATTGTTTTAATAATATTATAATAGACTAGTCCTAAAGCTTCTCCAAAGTATGCCTCGAAGGCGCTGAACGCTAACTCAAGGTATGTTAGATTTCATGAAGAATAACAAGCTCGTCTTGTAAGTGAAATGTACATAATGTTAATACACAGTTGGTAGAGCCAATGCAAATTTCGGAACTTTACATAATATGCTTACCACATTATGCCGTGTAGTTCTGTGGTGGTTTTCTGCAACGGACTCAAAACGACTTTGGTGAATTGGTTGGGCCACTGGTATCACTAATGGTTTAGGCTGAGCAGATATGAAAGGCAGTTCTTTCCTCGGCTTAGGTGGAATCTTTGGAGGCATTCTTTTCGCAGAGGTTCTTGGGCAACTTTTTGTCTTTGTCGTCACTGTTGTTAGCTCATTTTCACTCTTGGCACCTTTCACTATTAAATCACACATAATGGAAATTTTGGCAAATCCACATATTAAATTATAGTAACGGTCTTCTCGCATATTATTTTTTCCTACTTTGTGAAGGTTTTCTCATACAGAGTCGCAAATAATTAGAACTTTTTGCTTCATTAATTATTCCTAATATAATTATATAGATAGTGTACTGAAAGAAGAGTTTGCTTGTGAGTCCTGCGCATCAAGTGTCGCTGGCGAACACAAGTCTCCTTTCAGGATATGGTGGCGAGCGGTGCTATTGATATGGCTTTATCTTTGGAGGACTTTAGGCCTTTAACAGCACGCGGGTTCATGAATGGATCCGTCCGACCGTACAGAGACGTAACGACGATTATTTCTTTCACACGTATATTACAACTATGTGCAACCTATGTACAGCAAATTCAGCAAAATCAGAGTCTGTGATTCGCATCGGCCAATTAATCTAACGTGGCTGTTTAAGAGATGCAATATTATTATATTTCCGCTCTCCAGACCTAACGCCTCTTTGACCGTTACTTAGCGAATGCCTTCCTCGCTTCGCACCCTTCCTTAACTTTCCCCTTCGTCTCTCAATCATCCAACTTCTCCCTTTCGCCATCCGATCAGCGCCCCTCTGTTCCGTTTCTCTCTCTCTCTCTCTCTCTCTCTCTCTCTCTCTCGTTTACTTCCACCTGTCAATCACGGGCGTCCTATCCGCCTGTCGTTAATGACATCCTCGGCTAACCGTTCTCCAGTGTTCCGTATGAATTAATTACACAAACACATAAGCTAAATTATCCGACATAATACAGTCCACAATATGCAAATATTAAAGCCCTCATTGTTTTTACAATTTTTCACTACAGATAGTAAGACAAATTCTTCTCTTCGAAATGTGTATTAATATTGCTACTTTCTTTTGCTGTAATATTTTATTCATCTGTGAAATTAATGAGTCCTCCATTGTAAAAGGCAGAAGCTTCATAAGGAAACATGTTTGCAGCCTTAAATAAATTGAACTATTTAACAATTTCTCCAGTCTTGAATATAATATGACCTTCTAGTAATTTGTTATTTTATGGAACTTGATTGTATTTTAACTGTGTGTTGGGAAAAAATTCAGCATAAACAGCAGAAAACCAATTCCGATTCGTGTCTTACTTCGGCTTTATAAATTGTCGATGATAAATTGGTGATAACCGTTGCCCAGCTTATTTCAAGATGCTGGCAATAGTCAGGAGTTGGAAAAGTAACTGTTATCAGAGGTTTGCAGCTCAAGGATAAACAATCAAATGAATTTCATTCATGATTGAAAAGTACGATCTTCGACATACAGCAAAGATTATGCTAGGATATGAAATATTTTAAAGAAAAACAGCAAGCCTTGGTGAAATATAAAAGTCCCTAGGTCTATATTAGCTTGCGAACAATTTTGAATTAACCACGATGTAAGTATTTTAGTCAAGTATACACAAAAACTAGTTTCACGAAAGAATTATATGCTTTAAAATGTGCATTTGATATGAACTGAAAATACATGGAAAAGCCATGTATAACTTAGAGAATTGGGTTCCATAAATAATATATATTGCTCATATAAACTTATGCTTATGCTTCTCCAAACTGCTTGAACGCCTATTTCTCATACGTCTTCAGGGGCATGTAACATCTTCTCCGAATTTTAGTCCTTTTCAGTCTGTTTATCATCAACGGCTTTCAACTGAGAAAGCTCTTACTGGCACACTTAACATTATATATTTAATTCGATGGATTCTGCCAAAGCATCTTTTCTTATATCACTTGATTTGAGTGCTGCATACTGTAGATCATGGTATTTTGCTGTCTCGACTCTACACATCTTTTCGAATTACGTGGACCTCCTCTTTACTGGGTATCTTCTTATCTCAATGATCGTTCTCACCGAGTGGCAATAACCTCATCTCGCTCTGATCCTATTGGTTGTCGTTCAGGCGTACCTCAGGGTTCTATCCTCGGATCTCTCCTATTTTCTATCTTTATTTCACCCATTTGTCAAATTGCACGAATGCAAAACACATTGGTCCTGCCATATGCCGATGATACTCAACTCTAGGTTGCTCTCTCTCTGCAACAAATCTCTCAGCTTAACTGAACTTGAACAATGTTTGTCTATCTGCACACTTGGTTCTGCTTTAATGATCTTGCAATCAATCCAGATAAGTCAGAAGCAATTTTTTTATAACTTATCACTAGCATATGCAGTCTTTCACTTCACCTTTTTCTATTGACCTTGCAGGAACCAAAATCCCACTATCAGACAAAATTTAAACTCTCGGTGTCACCCTTGACAACTCACTCACTATGACTTCACACGCATCTTCAATTTGCAGGTCTTGTTTCTACCACATCAAGGGTTTCTCTTCCAGTTTCACATGTTCTTCTTTATCAAATACATTAGATCGCCTTCGTGAACTTCACTGGCTTCCTGTCGAGTGGCGTATTAAGTTTAAAATTGCATGCTTGACCTGTAAGGCTTATAATACTGGCCTTCCATCATATCTTAATATTTTGCTGACTCCACAACGCCCTCCAAAATTCTCGTGTTCTTTTGATACTGGTTTATTGCAAGAATGTAGTTTCAGGACAGTTGTAGGATCGTGTGCCTTTAGCTGCTGTGCTTCTGGTATTTGGAGTCGTCTACCACAAAAGGCCCGACTTGCAAACTCGCTATCATCTTTAACTCACTTGTTAAGACTCAACACTTCATCTTGGCTTTTGCATGATTCCATCTTGGCCCCTAGCGAACATACATCCACGTCTCAGATTCAGGGGTACTGACATTGCTCGCGTTACAAGTGCTTTAAATGAATAAATAAAAAATAAATGTTATTTAAGCAATAGGCTTGCTAAAAAGGCAATAAATAATTATAATAACCTTAGAGCGATGTTGTTGTAGAAAAAATATGTAATGGATCTCAAATCAATTAAAAGTTAAGCTATGCTGCCATCCAATTTTTCATCGCTTCACGAAGAAAGTGATCACCATCACGAAAGCTACTGTCATTAGACGTTTACAATAGATTTATTGAAATAAACGTTAAGCTTATATAACAGTCTGGCACAATAGTGTGGGCTGATGGAAATCGATGACTTTAGCTACATATATACTTACAATCTTTTCCAGTTAAGATAGAAACTACATGTTCCTGGCTTGATTCTCCTAGGGCTTGCACAAATTTGTGGAAATTTTCAAGGCAGAATTTACTGACAAGAGCCAATAATGCCTCGTTTTTCTCGTGTTTAGTTGGTTTCGCATTTATAGTCGCCATTTCTCTTTCTGTTAATAAACGGGCTCCAAAGAGACGATCCATCAAATGGCCGCCGTCAACGTCAAGATTATCAATCAATGTCTTGTAGTTTCTTTGGATCATAAGCGAATGTTTAGTACCAAGGTATTCATCTACAAGAAGAAAGCATTAGGCTAAAGGTAAACTTCTTTGTAAGTAAGATGTCACATTTTCTTCAGAAAAACAATGAATAGTAAAGAGATTTATTTACTGGTAACCGACAACCATCATCGTCGTTTCGTTTGGACCTTCTCGTTTATCGATACAGTGCATGGTTCAAATACAACGACGAACATTAATATATTCTGTTTAAGCCTCTAACGGTTGCTAGAGCTGGTATTACGACGTAATGTCGTATATGCCATAATAAAGTGTTCGTTGGTGAGACGAGCTGCAGCCGATGGTAGCTACGCTGCATTAAGAATGCTATTCACACGAATAACAACAATATGAAATTTCACTTCTACTCGCTTCCGAATAAAAGAGCGCCATATGCATTTCCCAGTTTACAATTTTATTTATATGTAATTCAAGATAGGGAATAAATATGTAATATATGTAGAAATTTAAATTCATGATTGGTCATTTTACAATCGATGGAGTTGGTCTATGTTGATATCGACGACGTTATCTTGCTCAGTCGCTTTCAGCACTGGTTTGGTGTGCTACAGTATGTCAGGCCTAAACTGTTTCTAATTATATCTTAAGGCGATGCGATCCAAACCGATCCGACTGAAAAATCGAATCGGTTGGGATGGATGTAAACGGCTTGTCAATACTGCAACGCCTGCAGTGAGAATTGTTGCTAAACAATACTGTGGAATTGACACTGATCATATTTCTCAAAATTGAGATTTATAAAAACAGAATCTTTAAATGGATTTCAAATTGCTGTATATACATAACAATATGAGCGAAACTTATTACATCGCATCTTTAACGACTTTGTCTTATATTTGTCTAAACTCAATACTTATTCTATCAGGTCGTATGGCAACCTCTGTAGCCAATATTACTCGCAAAAACAAATACCAGGGATTTCACGTTGCGTTGCATAGCTTAGATATCTGTTATCACATGGAAAGGACAAAAATGCGTAGGTTCCTCAGATAAGATGAAGTAGAGGCTGCCAGATGAACGGCAACATTTAAAATGGAATCTAGGTGTAAGGAGCACATGGAGAGAAGTTGTAGTGTGAAGCATTCTACTGTATTATAGCAACGTTTTCCGTTAACAAATTGTTTAAATACGGAAAAGGGTTACATATTTATTTATGAGACACTAACTGCCCAGATAAGGCAATATCTATGGAATGTATTATTTAATGGAAGAGTTACTGTATTCACCTGAGTGGTCACTCTGCTCACCAAAAGTTGCTAGCATTTGATATACGTGATGCTGATTTGTTTTCTTTAGTGATTGAAGAAAACACTCGTATACATCGGGGGAATTTCTTATAATGATATTCAGTAGTTCTTCACTCGCTCTTATGGGGGTCGATTGAAATTGTTGAATGTGTTCGAGTTCCTTTGCGGTTAACTTCCGGTCTTGATACATCTGAGCAGCGATTTCTGAAACACTCGTTAAGTTGTTCAGCAGTTGGTTGTATTGTCCTCGAATACGGTTTTCATGTTCAGCTGCAATCACAATGATTTATTGTCAAACACGCCAACTTATAATACAACTTCCAGAGTTATGTAAGTTTAGTCAAACGGAACATTTCAACGTCACATCTATTCTAGGTCAATAAGAAAATGCGTTTTCTATTGGAGTGTGCATTAGCACGAATGAACGGCGAAAATAGACATTTTAGAAAATAGCGCTGAATTAGACATTCGGGGGAGTTGTCGTCTGTTAAGGTGTGTCCTATAATAAATGGCTTATTTCTATCAAATGGGGCTAAGGATTTATTATATTTGGTTCTCTAATATCCAGTTAAATTTTAACAGATGCTGAACTTAGATGCTTAACAAATATTATGACGATATTCGTTGAAATTGAGTAATATAAATTTCTTCTAAATAAACGGTCATATTAAATAAAATACCTGGTAGCTGCGATTCTTCTCCTGATTCCGATAATGCGCGGTGAACCGAATACCACAAGTGCATCATTTTTGATGGAGACGGATTCATTGTTGTCATGCCGGCTTTCAAGTTGAAATTGAATAACTACTGTTTGTCACAGTCTGCGTCTTACTTTATGGGAATGACGCTATATAGTTGTTACCTGATACGTTTCACTGTGTTGGGATGTTGGAGCTTAGGAAAAGCGTCGGCCTTTCAAGCCAAGGTCCGCGTTAGAGTTCCAGTGCAGATCGTACCTTCGATATTTTGTTGTCGACCGATCTTATCAGTAAAGGAACATTATCCATCATTTTTTGAGTAGCCATTGTTGTAGGAGGCCTATTTTCGCTTCACATGTAACTTAGGATGAACCAACGGCTGTTGAGATGAGATGGGCAATGCAAATACGTTAATTAAAGAATTTCTTTAGAGCAATTATTGTTATTATACTTGTGTTATCGGTAAAGGTTTTCAAAAGTTCTTTCAGAAACGAGACCACAGTCCATAATTCTTATGAGAACAGTTCGTCGGAGAGACTTAACGGATTATTGTTCAACTCAAACGCACAATCTGACGAATAACTCTCAGTTAGTTAGTTGGTTGTCACTGTGGTGCTTCCAAACTGAATAAAGAATTACAGTTAATCTCGATCCGCAATCTGGAGACGCTGTTGTTGAATGAAATAGAACTGGTTTAAACACGAACAAAAGCTACCGAATTGAACAAAGTAATAAACAGTTATAACGGTCCAACGTTTATTGTCGTACGAGTCAACGATTTTTGAACCATATGATTCAATTTTCATATGATTCATATGATACCATTTTTGAACTTTATAAACCATATGGACAACAGGAACTGCATCCACGACGCAGGCGGTAGTGCTTGAGCCAGGCTAACTTCGGCTTTCGACCGACAAGTGAAGTCGCTGGGGATGCAAGACGAAGTTTTAGCGTTCTACGTCTGAACTAACCCTAGTCCACTTTTCAAGAAGGCGTAAGTGGGTTTATCCGAGCTAGGAGAAAGAAAACAAAATGACGACTGTCACAATTCGTCGCCTTAGACAAAGTTCTCGACGTCAGAGAGTGTTTAGGGTTAGTCGTTATCCACTCAACTCGTTCTGGTAAGGTGGAATTTGTTATCCTTTTCGTTTTTGCCGTCACGAGTTGCTAAAAGTTTATGACAAAATGGCCGCCATTGTCGCATTCACTGCGCCACGTCAAGGATTCCTGCCTTCCGTGTTGCAGGTACGATAAATTTAAGGTTAAATTAAATGTTAGTTTGTTCTCATAGTAACAGCAAAAATGTATAGGCGAGTGTAAATTAAAACCTATGCTATGTCTAACTGTAAACTGTAGCCGATACAAATAAAATAACTTTAGCAGGAATTGCCAGGGAAAGTGTTTGTCACGAGTTGAATTTACCAACTTTTACTGAGAGATTTGTTTACTTTTGTTTTAAAGGCATTGCTACTCAAAAAGTAACTACTTGCTTTAATATTTAAATGTCTAGTGTTTTAATATTTATTAATACATTGTCTTGTATGACATTATCAGTGCTGATAATACAAAATTTTTCAAGTATTTCGCCATATAATTCATGTAAGCCGGCGACCGCCTATAAATACTTGTAGTGCATGCGCCATTAACCAAGTCTCGTCAATAAGGAAAACTCTGCGTAAGCAAAATTACTTCACTAATCTTAATCCAGGACTAACTATCGCTTGTTGAAGCCTGCTAATCAGACTATCTAGTCCGGGCGTAATTTAAGCCCTGCTCAGTCCGTCAGTCAAGCAGTCAGTCAAGCAGTCAGTCAGTCAGTCAGTCTGCTCTATCCATTCATCCATCCATCCATCCGTCCATCCATCAATCCATCCATTATCTATTATCCATTCATCCATTATCTATTATCCATTAATCCATTATCCATTAATCCATTATCTATTATCTATTCATCCATTATCCATTCCATATCCATCCATTACCCGTCCATCCATCCACCCTTCGAAGACAGGATAGAGGTTTGATACAGGAGACTATAGGAATTTTAAAAACATTGCTATGGTCATTAATGAACTTCCAATGTACGATAGAATAATAAAATATTATATTTTTCGGCAAACATTACATTCTCTTTGTGTGTGTGTCCGTCTGTCTGTCTGTCAGTCAGTCCCAACGTTTCTGACGGAGCTTGCGTTAAGTTCCAGTCCGCCTGTCTGCCTGTTTGTCTGTCTGTCTGTCATCGAGTGAAAGGCTTTTGATGAAAATAAAATATCTTTAGGAATATTTTTTGACTTAGCAAAAGCCTTCGATACAGTAAATCACTTTATTCTACTAAAAAAACTGGAGTTTTATGGTATACGAAGGACCCCATTATTATGGTTTGAAAGCTATCTCAACAATAGGCAACAGCAGGCTTTATGTAATGGTGCCCAGTCTGTTTTTAAACCTATCCAATATGGAGTATCACAAGGATCAATTTTAGGCCCACTGTTGTTTCTACTATAAATTTTTTATTTATGTTTCTAGAAGTCACAGTTATGAATCATTTTCAGTTTCATAAAGATCACAATGGTGATCCACTTTCTTAGTTTCTTTTTAGTTCAATTGTACTTAATAATATCGGTTAAACATTTTTATCGCCATATGCGTCGTTCTGTAATAGGCGGCCCTAATTTAGCAGGACTTAGGTCCCTTTTCGGTCTACCATTTGTATCCCAACAATCTATGCAATGGTCAATGTATTTGTTCTTTTCCTTGTTCTTTTTGGAACCAATTAAGTTTCATTCATTCATTCAAACACAGCACAAACTCCGTCAAAACGTTAAGCACCTCTAAGCATGTTTATTAACGTACAAGTCAAAGATGTTAAACTTCATGGCCTTTTGAGACATCTGCAGGCCTATGCAATATTCATCGTAAAATACTCAAATTAAGTTACAACAACGAATTAAAAACTATAAAGGTTTCAATCGAAAAAGTGTAAATTTTGTGTTACAAAGTAGTGCAATTTGAGCAATTAATGAATAAATTGTTTAAAAGATCTTCTGTGTTAATAATCGTATAAGAAATTTATGGACAAATGTTTTTACCAAATTCATATTTTGCTCCAGGTTTGCAAGACGTTTCAATCGGTCATGAGCTTTTTGTAGTCTTCTCTGCACAAATATGGAAATCGGTAGCCTACCAATTTGAAGACCTCCTTTTTGACAAAATGGTCAAATACATGGCCCTTTTTGAACTATCACTACAAAAAGCACGACAAATCAATAACTGTGGGTAAAATCGGGTAAGATGTGCTTTGTAAGAGAAAAGAAAAAACTAAAAGAAACAGACCCATATCTACGATTGATTCGTTGAGGCAGTGCCAACAACGCGATCGCTCCCAATCTGTATATTGCCCCATGAAAAAATAAGTCAATCGCTTTAGCTGCTCAAATACGGTAAATCTCCTTTCTTATACGTAAATGCACGGCGACCTTAAAACTAGCAGGGTGTTTTACCTGCATTATCATGGCGTCTATGATATAGGACTGACGAGGCTTTCGCTTATTTAAAATTTAAAACACGGGAAAAGGAGATCCGACCAAAACAGTGTATCCTACGAGTCTTTATCGTTTCCGATAGCCTATAGCTTAGCCTGTCAATCGAAACTTCACAGCCATTTTGATCCAGAGTATGCCTCTTATGAAATTTGACATTTTCCAGCGGCTTTGTGCCTGCTTAATGTCTAATAATCCGTGACCGGAAAGAAGCAGGAAGTTAGAAGATTAAGGGAGATGGACATACGGAGACGAGGATGGAAGTATAGAGGCCAAAACCTCAAAAAGATCATATAAACGGGGACCGTATGAGCTTGTTTCACTCGCTAACTCATTCACTCACCAGCCAACCAACACACCCATACACCCACTCACTCACTCAAAAAACCACTTACTCACTTACTTACTAAATCGATGCCAAAATTAAGTGAGGTAAAATTGAGATTTTTTCACTTCACGGACAAATTTTATCCACTTTGAATGTTCTCTCAAAAAAGAACAACTAAATATCCGACAAATTGTTTTGTCACTATTACTACTACTACTACTACTACTACCAATACTACTACTACTACTACTACTACTACTACTACTACTACTACTACTACTACTACTACTACAACTGCCACTACTTCTACTATTACTACTACTACCACCACCAACAACAACATCCTTGTGATCATCACTGTAGTCGTTATCAGCCTTGTCATCATCATCATCATTACCACCACCATAACCATCTTTTAGGACGTCTTAAAAATACAATTGAAGCCGGTAATAGAATAGTAGGCCTATAGGCCTACATGAGCTATATCTGCTTTTACAGCAATAACTTAGCAATGTGAATAGTAAATTTGACAGTAAGTTATCGGCAATTCACCACACATTTGTGTAACAGTTATTTGGAATTAAAATGACGATGGGACATTTTCACAGTTCAATGTAAATATTTAAAAAATGAAGCCCCATTGCAAAACGTTATACGATATCCAGTCGGGCCCAAGCCTAATTTTCGGGGCGTACCCCGGAAGTTACTATCGTCGCTATATTTGCAAATAACTGTTACACCAATGCTTGGTGAAATGTAATAGCACAAGGCTTGTATAGATGACATATACTAATGTCCTGGCATCGCAAATTTAGCCTCGTTTGAGATTTCATCGGTTATGTTACTTCTCAATCTAAAAAGCATTACAATGCAGCTAACGTCAGTGGTGAATTTTTGTATCGAACTTTGAAAACTATTCGACAATTTAATCAGACTCGTCATTAGTTCAAGCACCTCCATTAATAGACTTCAACTGTAACTCTAAGACATCTTGAAAGCCGTGCTAAATCAATTTAATTGACCTACATTATAGAATAAAGATATTCTTACCAACATTGTCCATGTTCATATGTGTAATTCTGATTGCGTCTGTGACCTCAATATTATAACGACCCACCATAGGAATCTCAAACTAAAATAACACGAGGGCCGACAAAAGGCCCGGAGTTAGAGAACGCAATATTGAAACACCTTAGCACAGGAGTCTTAAACTAAAATAACTCGTAGGCCATCTGAACACAAAGACTTTAGCGAGCGCAACGCATCACTTATTCTTATTCATTCAACGACGCAAAAGAAAATAAATTTCGCCTACCATAATTAAATAGGTAAATGCGTGGGGCAACTGATAGGACTGTATATGACAAATCATTCACGTATTCAATCTGAGCATTCATATAGCGCCATTTTGGAAAAAAAAACATCGTGGATTGATGGACACAGCCAGATTCGCTTTGATCAGTTGGGGTTACGATTTCCAGTCTGATGTAAACGAAGAATCTCAAGCAGCCATTGGTATGAAATGTTAGCAACTTCATTTTTTCTTAATTTCGGCAAATCAGGGCAAGTAGCCTCTCCTAGCTGTCTGATCTTCCCATCAATGGTGTACGGCCAGTGTGCTCATTCGTGTTGGGTTGAGTAAGGGCGCCACTGCCATGGAGACGAAATATGAAACAAATTTCTGTTGGACATCGGTTTGAAATTCTAACCTTTTCTGAGAAAACACAACTATTTTCTTAGAATTAGGCCAGAAATATTGATGTATTCCTATGCTTTATTAAAGCCGAAAAAAGTTTCCAGGTAAAAAATGCTTTTGCTTACAAGTTCTCCTAAATGGCTCTAATAAATTTTGAAAACGTTTATTTATAAAATTCATTATTCAAATTCTAAAAATACATTTGCTGGATATTTCCATGTTCCATTGGTTTGATTGAAACATATACATATATATTTTTATCTTTATTCACCAGACATGGTAGCACGCAGAATAAATGAAACAGCACAAAAAGTCAAAGAAAAAGAAAAACCTACAGGAGGAGAGTCCCACCTATACCCTAACAGACAAAAGATTAAACAGATAACATATCCGTAACATGACGATTATACACAAAATTCACTGCAAAATTATCTGCAGTTGAACAATTTTTTTTAAACCACATATTTTTAGTTTCCCAACTCTCCCTTACCCTACGAGCTTCCGTGTATTTAAAAATATTTTCAACATTTCTCAAGTTTACTCTGAAAATTTTGCAAACTGTAAAATTTAAGGTATAATCAAGAGAGTTCAAGTCACTATTACTTGGAGTCATCGCTTCCTTTCCATATCATAAGAAAGGCAGACAGTGAGCATTGACAAGATGCAGTAACACAGGCTCACTAAGGTTGCAACATTTGCTGTAGGCCCCTACAATGAATTAAACGACTTATTGAATTTTATTCTCATGCAGGCTGACATTGAATGATTTACCCTCAACAAAAGCAGCCCAAATATGTAAACTTCCCATCATAACTAATCTCTAATCCCTTTGGGGTAATTTTTCAACATTTACTATTATATTTTAAACAAAGTGTAATTATTTCTGATTTTTTTGCATTTACATTCATATCAATCTTGTCAAGTTCACTTATGCCTATATCAACCATGACCTGAAAAGTCACTTAATGATACTGATACTAAAATGAGGTCATCAGCATACATAATGCAACCTTAAAAAGTTCCAATAGTCCTGCAGCTATGCCCTGAATCGCTGATACAATTTATGGCGTCATTTGCATACATAGCAAGAAGAAATGGGGATAAGACAGCACCCTGCCTTAGTCCACATGCAAGGCTTACAACAGATGACAACACATGGTCCCCCAAAACAACAGCCGTACATAAGCTGTTCCAGTTTAACAGAGTATCTAAAAATTCAAGACGAACATTCCTATGCACAAGTTTAATAAATAGTGCAAAAATGATTAACCTCATCGAATGCCTTGGACATGTCAAGAGCACATAAATTTATGGTGGATCCCTGGTCACAGAAGTATCCAACAACTGATCTAACAACAAAAAGTGCATAAGAACACCCTTATCTTATTTTTTATAACCAAACTGCAGATCAGAGGTCTGTAAGTAATCACCATATAGTTCCAAAAGACACATCTCAAACAATTTAGATATGTTAAAACTCAAGGTAATACCCCGATAATTTTTACTTAGGCTATTGTGAAGTGAAGGTCCATTAATAATTGGAAAAATAACGCCAAGACCAAAACCAGTTGGATCTCTTCCATGCAGAAGCATATTACTAAACAAACTGCTTGCATTTTCGCTTCACTTATCATCAAGCGAAGGCTTTATACTTTAAACTATGGCGCTGTAGAAGTTTAGTACTAAGATTAAAACAGTATATTACTTTACTACAAATTTTCCCCATCACAAAAGTTGCGCAAGAACTAAACGAAACAAACATTTTGCCATTCGTTCATTAAAAGCTTTTACACAGCGCCTCATTGGGATAAATATGCCACAAAGTTAACGCAGCTAGACATAACTCTGATAATTCTGGACAAGGTTTAATGACTTTCGTCTCTCGGGCTCTGTCCTCTACTACCCAGCATAGAAGCGTTGCTTTCGTTGGTCCAACATCCTGGAACAACCTCCCTTACAAGACTAGAAATGAGCTGATCAGCCTGTCGCCTTCCTTGCTCCGCAAGCGTTTGAAATCTGTTCTGTTTGACCGAAGTTCTTTTCTGTTTGATTGGAAGCGCTACTGGTGAGTTTTTTCTTGAAGTTGCGCTGTATTGGTCTTCAATTGTGTTATGTGATGTTTTAAAGTAAAAACGGTCAACCTTTGCTCGCGAGCTCTTAGAGGAATATGTAAAAATAAACAAAGCGTAATTAAGGCATGGGCTTCATTATCAAATGCTCAATAAAATAAGAAAAAAATAGCATTGAATGCAAGTTAAAATATTATATTTCGCTCATTTATCTAAACTCAAAAATCAAAATTCGCATATCTTTGTATATATCCTTCTTAAAGTTCCATCCAATGCCAGCCACAAACAGTCGATTATTTGTCTCATCAAGAAGAATCCTCGTTGGATCTCTTATACCGAGATTTTTTTTGGTGAGAATTTCCCGCTTTAATTCTAAATCTGAATCCAATAACAAAAGTCGACTGTTCCCATTATCAGCGACCATCACGAATCCATTTCCATCGACCGCTAAATATTCTGGACATAATTTTATCACTTGTTCCTCGCTCGATCCACCAAATGATTTCTTACGATTTCCATTTCCATCCACTACACACACTGCATTGTCAGGATAACTATGCACGCCATAACTGACCACAAAATGACCATTGGTAAGTTTTATAGCATGCAATGGATGACTTATACCTGAGCCTGATGATAGATCTATTTCGCGGATCAATTGTCCCTCTGACGAATATTCATTTAATTTATTTTTATTATAAACAGTTAAAATGACATTGGATTCAGCTGTAACAGACAGACCCCATCCATAATCGTCTCCTGTTGACCAATTCTTTATTAATTTTCCATTTGAATCAACTCTCAAAATTTCATTCGACTGTTGATAGATGTAGAGACATTTATTTATGTTGCAGGATCCTAAGTCCTTTGGACTAATGAGTTCCTTCAAATTCCATTGACGACTGAAACTGAATTTCGTCGAATCGTAAACTTCAACTTCTGAACTCTTGTAACTCACGACAAACAATTCTTTGTCTAAGATCGTCAATCCAGTGATCGATTTGTTTTTCTTTTCTGCGGCTTTTGTTATAATAATCTCAACTAAAAGTGGATCTGATGTGTATTTACCCTGATGTCCCGCTGAAAATAAAAACATATCTGTCACCTACTTAAAAATGATATCAAACCATAGATATCATATGGTGTGAAATCATAGAATGCTGCTTTTTAAGAGGTGACGATGACTACAGTGATAACCACGAAAGCCAAATTTAGGCCAACGAAGTGGAACAACCACGTAAACATGCCAAGAAAACTAGGGTTACCGAAAAAAGCATCGACAAATATAACTAGACAATCGCACAGAGACAGACAAAAAGATAGAAAGAGACCAAAAGTGAGTCAAGTGTATCACCAGGGCATTCGACTAATAGAGGAGTATGGAACGCCGGTATTTTCGAAAACTCTTCGTCGCCCATAACTGTGCATATAACTGACTACATAAGGTGAGAATGTATCTTTTCACTCTGTATTATAAATAAAACACGATACCGTAATCTTCTAAACCACGCTTCTCAGCTGAACTCACTGAGGTAATTGCTTATCAAGATTCTTTTGCTTTTGATTTATCCCTTAAGGGTTTGATTTGTGACAGCTTTACTCATTTTTGTAGCAAATTTTAATCAGTCGATCTGCGAGTTGTGGAGGTTTAGCTGACTGTGGCACCTCTAGCGGCCGGCAACTGTGTAGAAGGTGACGCGATTCCATGGAGGGGAATATTGCCATTCTTCGAGAAGTTTCGATCATCCACTGGATGTCTAGCGTTTGTTGAGGTTACGTGGATTCCGAGTTCGAATCGGACGTTCGAGAATATTTGATCATCTTCTGAAGGTTTTATTCGTAAGTCGAGTTGATTGTTTATTGTGTGTTACCACGTGTATAAATTAGTCGACTTGTCCATTGAAATCGGTTCCAATATTGGTTGTCTTAGTACATCGCAAGTGCGACCTTCAACGATCTATAACGGGTCGCCAAATTGGATTTTTACTCAAATTTGTTGAGATTTCTAGAAATTCGCGGTGACCATCAGCGATCGGTGCAAGATTCGGAGTTCTGTATACTCCCTTCTCTCTTTTTTTGCTCCGAAAAGGTTCAAAATTTTGCGACAGAATTGTAATGGAAACATTTAATCTGATGGTGATCATATTATCGCGTCTGCGTGTACTGAGATCGAAGCATTAATGAAGAAGATGTCTGCTGATGTCGCTAAAGGGGACCTGTTACATATATAGTCGAATTCAGATCAGTGAGACAAATTCTTTTGTATTATGCAAATTAGAAATGCTCCAGGTCTAAGGTTCTAATGTTTTTCTAATGTTTTAAGAACAAAATATTTTAGTAGCTAAGAGTATGGACCTAAAAACAGTAGAATTAAGATATTTTGGAGAGGCTTGCTGTGCCCATCCAAGTTATGAAGCACTGAAAAGCGCAGGTCAGCCAACGGCACGTTTACGAACGGCACGCAAAGGAACATGAAAAAGAAACAAATAATTCGAGCTAAAATTTATCACAAAATCATAAGCGAAGAAAACACCATCCCTAAAATAAATTTTAAGACCAAAAGCGGTAATTTAATTGTGGATTAGGACAAAATTTATGTAAAAATGCGAAAAGAAATTTAAAACCAATATATCCTATCTCTGCTTCGAGGTCCCACTGGAATAGTTTCTGTGGTTAACGGTTTCATGCACTTTTTAAAATATATATTATATTGAAAACTTTTCCCCTAAAGCGTAAATTTTGAGAAACGACTCGAAGTTGCCAAGAAAGTTAAATAAATTGGTCTGACCATTTCACTCAGCCGGGTTTATAAACAACCACGCTGGTATCGTTGGCGTTTAAGTTTGTCTCATGCATAGATCTGTGGCTGTGAGGCCACGAAGATTTGTAAGGGAAGTTTACCTTATAACAAGTCTCTTCTGCGCTCAGCGTCTTCGCGCCAAATCCGCAAGATGTCCTTCTTGGGAATTTTTATGTTGTCTTGTTTGCTCGTCTCCATTTACGCTCTCTTGTATCTGGCTCTCCTTATGCCCTTGCACCCACAGTTCATCACTCCATCCCTACTCTCTCCAACTTTGTCTCTCCCTCATTGCCTTCTGATAGCCAAGTGAAAGGAATTTATTTTGTTCTTAAGATAGCGCCGGCGTTCCAGTAGATCCACAGTATATCATTGGGAATCGTAAACCGCTTTCTGCCGGTTCCACGTGTTTTGTGGTCGGCGAATCCGTCCGAGTTACGTTAATGGGAGAATATAAATAGACTGCTTGAAACAAAATGTAAATCGACGGATGGCTTAGTGAATTAACTATGTCTGAGCACCAAGAAAGAGAGGCTGGTCATAGTACTCTTAGGTGACATCACAGCCATAATCAGCTTTCATAATCGAAGGTCGGCTGAACTGATTTTGATTCAAGAGGTGGGCCCTTCGACAGCGAGACAACATAAATGCATACAGCGAGAAGATAAGTGGTATGTACGAAACAGAAGAAGATAAGTGGTATGTACGAAACAGAAGAAGATAAGTGGTATGTACGAAACAGAAGAAGATAAGTGGTATGTACGAAACAGAAGAAGATAAGTGGTATGTACGAAACAGAAGAAGATAAGTGGTATGTACGAAACAGAAGAAGATAAGTGGTATGTACGAAACAGAAGAATTTAAGTGGTATGTACGAAACAGAAGAAGATAAGTGGTATGTACGAAACAGAAGAAGATAAGTGGTATGTACGAAACAGAAGAAGATAAGTGGTATGTACGAAACAGAAGAATTTAAGTGGTATGTACGAAACAGAAGAAGATAAGTGGTATGTGCCGTAACATCCAGTAAAGACGAGCAAATAAGCCGAATTCATAATGATTTTATGCAAAACACATTTAACTCAAACACAAAAAAGTACCATACCTTCTGCTCTAAATTCTTCAGTGGATGTTTGGGTATCTGTTAGCTTTGCTTCAGTTTCTTCAAGATTTGTTTCAGTAGCTTTAACCTTTTCTTCAGTTTCTGTCAGACTTAATGTTGAATTTGATTCGGTTTCTTCTAACTTCTTTTCAGTTTCTCTTAGCCGTGATTCAGTTTCTTCTAACATCCTTTCATTTTCTCTTAGCCGTGATTCAGTTTCTTCTAACTTCATTTCAGTTTCTCTTAGCCATGATTCAGTTTCTTCTGACTTCCTTTCAGTTTCTTTAAGCCATGATTCAGTTTCTTCTAACTTCTTTTCAGACTCTCTTAGCCGTGATCCAGTTTCTTCTAACTTCTTTTCAGTTTCTCTTAGCCGTGATTCAGTTTCTTCTAACTTCTTTTCAGTCTCTCTTAGCCGTGATCCAGTTTCTTCTAACTTCTTTTCAGTTTCTCTTAGCCGTGATTCAGTTTCTTCTAACTTCTTTTCAGTTTCTCTTAGCCGTGATCCAGTTTCTTCTAACTTCTTTTCAGTTTCTCTTAGCCGTGATCCAGTTTCTTCTAACTTCTTTTCAGTTTCTCTTAGCCGTGATTCAGTTTCTTCTAACTTCTTTTCAGTTTCTCTTAGCCGTGATTCAGTTTCTTCTAACTTCTTTTCAGTTTCTCTTAGCCGTGATCCAGTTTCTTCTAACTTCTCTTCAGTTTCTCTCAGCCGTGATTCAGTTTCTTCTAACTTCTTTTCAGTTTCTCTTAGCCGTGATCCAGTTTCTTCTAACTTCTTTTCAGTTTCTCTTAGCCGTGATCCAGTTTCTTCTAACTTCTTTTCAGTCTCTCTTAGCCGTGATCCAGTTTCTTCTAACTTCTTTTCAGTTTCTCTTAGCCGTGATTCAGTTTCTTCTAACTTCTTTTCAGTCTCTCTTAGCCGTGATCCAGTTTCTTCTAACTTCTTTTCAGTTTCTCTCAGCCGTGATTCAGTTTCTTCTGACTTCTTTTCAGTTTCTCTTAGCCGTGATCCAGTTTCTTCTAACTTCTTTTCAGTTTCTCTTAGCCGTGATCCAGTTTCTTCTAACTTCTTTTCAGTTTCTCTTAGCCGTGATCCAGTTTCTTCTAACTTCTTTTCAGTTTCTCTTAGCCGTGATCCAGTTTCTTCTAACTTCTTTTCAGTTTCTCTTAGTCGTGATTCATTTTCTTCTAAATTCTTTTCAGTTTCTCTTAGTCGTGTTTCAGTTTCTTCACACTTCTTTTCAGTTTCTCTCAACTGTGATTCATTTTCTTTTAACTTTTCTTCGTAACGTGTTGCTTGGTCTAAGAGTTCTTGTTTGGCTAAAGCTAATTCATCTCTAAGAGCTTCATTCACTTCCTTGACCTCAAAATTCTCCTGATGATGCTTTTTGTCCAATTCCATATATTCTCTGACTTTACTTTCTGATTCTTCTTGTAACTGGTAAAGCTTACAAATTTCACTATCAGATAATCTCAATTTTTCTATCGCTTTATCCTGTTCCATTGAAAGATGCCTTTCTCTTTCGGCAGTCTTCTGCTCTCTCTGTTGGTTTAACGCCTTTAGTTTGTATACCATAAGCTGAGTTTCATGAAGGCTCTTCCTTAATTTCTCGTTGTCATTTACTGTTGCTTTAAGGCTTGCTTCTAGTTGATATACTTTTACTTGTAGCATAGATGTCTGTTCCTCAGTTCTAGTTTTCTCTTGTTGAGTTTCATTGTGGTAGGTAATAAATTTGTATTTTGCCTGAAGAATTTCTTGTCTTTGTTTCTCGCACTTTTCTTCTGCGGCTTGATAACGACTTTGACTTTGAACGTTTTCATGTGATTCTAAAAACACAAATAACTAGTATCTTCGAAATTAAGTTGATTGCAATTTTATATAAAATATCAGTATACACGATGTCGTTGATTAGATGGTGACATTATGGCCAGCGTTTGCATTTGATAAGGTGCAAAGACGTGTGTAGATCTTGAACAGTCATCCCTCTGTAAGGCTGTTGGGTCTATTATGTGATTATAGTGAAAATATTAGTTAGCTCTCAATTTTGAGACATTGAAGAATCCTGAAGCAATGCACTTTGCTAAACTTTATTCAGGCAGAAGTTTTATTCTCCAGCGCTTAATTGTTGCGTGTTGCAACATGCGCTGGACGTACTAGCCGCATATATCAATGTAAAAAGCATAAAGACAGCGCTCTATTTATTTCAGCCGCATATTATTTGAAACATATACCCCTTATAGCAAATAGTGATTAATTTGAAGACATGTTTGGATATTTCAACACAAAATGTAACAATTTGTACCGAAATATTTAAAATTATAAAATTGTCATATACCTTTAAGAATTTTCTCAACACAAATTTTCCAATTGTTGTCGTTTGACGTCTGCTGATGTAACAGGGCTATTTTCGTTGAAACTTCAGTCTGCAGTTCATTCTGCAGTTTCTTGAACTGATTTTCTAGATTGAAAACATGTCGCTTATTCTGAAAGGACGTGTTTACAATTATTATTGTTTGATATATTTTGCATTAATAAAAATGCAAGACGTTTTGTAAGCTTTATCCCAAATTTTCACAACAAAAAATATGATACAAACGGGAAAATATTGAAATGCCAAATATTACCTATAGTCCTTCTGATTGATTTGCAAATATCTCAAAGTGATAGCTTAGTCTGTAACGCAATTGTTTCCGGCAATTAGAAATAATCTGGAAAATGTAACTTTAAGCAAAGCTTTTGGAGCAATTTATAACCAAATACGTCAAAATAATGAGCCAACACAAAGGTTCAAAGTATACAGTAGCAACTCAAAATGTCTCAGTGTTATCATAAGCAAATCAGTTCTCAATAATTTGAGATGTGATTGTTAAACATTGGCGAAAGACTTGACAACCACAATCTGCCAATTTATATATGTCCAACTTACTTAATAAAAATCAAAGGCTAAGAACAGCAAAATGATATTTTTAAAATTAATTTTTTTATCTTTGAAGGATTATTATTTTAAAGGCTAATTATTTAACTGCAAAGTGTTATTACAATTGGAAAATCAGATATAATTTTGACAACGTTTAGGGTTTTTATTTATACAAAAAGAGTTAATTGATTTTTGCGAATGTTAAAATTAGCCCTTTATAAAGAAATTACTAAAAATGAAAGTAAATGTTTGGGAGAACTCAAGAAACGTGTTTTTAATAATAGAGAAATTGACATTTGTCAAGTGCAAATAATTTAGTGTGCACCATTTTTAAATTATTATGGTTTTTCTTTTTAGCAAGTACAAAGAAATCACACGCCTAAAATTTGTAGGTAGATAAAAGAATCGGGCCAAATTCATTACCAAGTGTTTCAGTTGGTAGAGCTAGGAAAGGAGTAGCTGTCGTAATTGACCCTCTCTTAATTTGTTACAAGAATCAAAAATCGAAATGTTTTGCGTATGTCCTCAAGTTACAGCTAAGCTATAATTAGGGCGAAATGAGGATTCGAAGATCAATTTGTAGTTTTGCACACTCCCGTTGACGAACAAAGTACTCTTTGGCTAAAATAGGTAAACAATCTCTCAGAGAATTGCATATTGTCACATGTTTTGAATTCTATTTTTAAATGGCAAAGGAAGAAAACGATTACAGGAGTACTGCGATTCATGCGGCTAGCTATTGTGATAGAAAACATGAAACCATATAACCATTCGTATGAACTTTCAAAAAGTTGCATGAAAATATATAGGCTTAATTGTTTCGCTGTGTTCAATGTAACATTTGATTGCGACACATATCACACAGAATCTTATACCATATCACATAAAATCTTATACTATGCAGCTTTCTACGAAGCCTAGTTTCTCATGGAAGGTGAAAGGGTATGACTTTGTTGTAATAATATTTTAACTGGTTAGTTCTACAGCCTCTTCTAAGTATACCTCAAATGCGCTTCACGCTAACTCAAGGTCTGTTAGATTTCACGAAGAACAAGAAGTTCGTCGTGTAAGTGAAATTTATCAGATAACAGTCGATGCCCAATCGGTCGAGCCAATCCAAATGTTGTAATTTGGCATAATATGCTTACCACATTACGATGTGTAGTTATTTGATGGTTTTCGGTAACTGACTCAAAGCGACTTGGGTTAGTTGGTTGGGCCATTGGCATCAGAAAGGGTTTAGGCTGAGCAGGTGTCACAGGCAGTTTTCTCCTTGGTTTGGGTTTAAACTTTGGAGGTATTCCTTTCCCAGAAATTTTTGGGCTACTTTCTGTCTTTGTCTTCACTTTTGTTGTCTTATGTTCACTCTCTGCGCCTTTAATTTTAAATTGACATAAAATGGCAATTTGAACAAATGCAAGCATAAAAAACGTGTGCAAAAGTACATTTTATTCCTAAATTAAGCATCTTAGGCAATTTTGGTAGTAAAGATGTCTCACAAGTAAATTTTATTATTCCGTGTTGGGGTTACTGTATTATGGAGCAGATCCTCTATCCCCGTCTCTCTCATCTTTTGGCAATCGGATTTTGTTCTCCACATGATATCTCTGGACAACCTCTGTGATTGAGGCAGCGCTCGCGGAAAAAGGTGCCTTTCGCTTAGCTTTAGAGTTGCGCTTTGGAAATTTTTAAGATTGCGATTTTGGTCCTTTTGGAGAGTTGAAAGGGAACTTCACATTAACACTTCGACAGCTCATTAAAAAAGTTTAGACCTGGATCATCGTACCGGGTCATATTTAGTTTACCTGTCTATCTTCTGTCCATGATAACTGTTTCATTGGCCACTTATGCGTCGCCACAGTGTACTGAAAAAGGATATCCGAAGAACAGCGACCCACACCATGCAGCGAGTAGAAGATTTCTGGTTACGATCGAGTCTAGGAACCTACCCGTGCCAACATCGAAGGGATCGCCAATAGATCGGAGTGGAGTGGGAGACGCTACAAGATGCTCGAGTCGGCAAAGTCATCTCCTATGAAGTTTGCCACACGCGAAGACCAACCTAGAGAGGTCGGACGACATCGAGGTACGAAACCTGACATCCGAGGAAACAACGGCAATACACGAGGACTCGACTACTCCCGCAGAACCACCCTAACTCAAGGACTGGAAAATATTAAACACGTCAGAGGGCTTAGGATCTTGTAACAATAATTAAGCAGGGCGGGCCTTGACTAGGACTAGAAGAGGCCTTATACCCCGTTAATTTGTTATCTATCAAGAGTGAAGAATGCCAATATCAGTGCAGACCACCCTCTTAGACTAGCGCCACCAGCTATGTTGCAGCTATATAAGTAATACGGAACGCTGAAGAAGGGATCATTTTGACTCGCTCGGAAAAGGCGGAGGCTATAACATCATTCGCCTACAGAAAGGATTCTCGCACAGATTCAGAGACTGTAACGTTTCGTAGCAGATCCTATAAGAACTTTGATAGTTTAGGAGTAGTGACATATACGTAGGCTGTAGTTACTTTGTAGTTGAATTAAAAGAATAAAACTTCCCTCCGGTTCGAGGTGGAATGTGCCGCGCCCTCAAGAGGCCACGACATATGATAGTGAAGGTCACGACACCGCGCTAGAATTCCAACCAAACATCGCCAGCACTCGATCAAAAAGCACAAGCAACTTACAAGAGTCGTCAGTCCCAGACTCAAACAACCAAAGAAGCTATTTTTAGAGAGGATCTTGGAACTATTTGACATTGCACATGCTAACGCAATGAAGCTCAAAGAGAATCAAAAAGACAAGCTCTTCCTTGAATCACAGCGTTAAAAGGGACTACCGGGCTGCATGACAGGAGTCGACAGGGTTAGAAGCAGATGGAGAAAGGGGAGAGGAGGCGACAGCGATCCCAACTTCAGAAAGACGCCGTTTTGGACAAAGTTATGTTGGAGAACACTACTGACTCGGAAGAAATTCAGTGTGAATGTGAAGATCATGATCCACGTCCCAGTACGAGTACTGGTAACCCGCCACGAAAACCAGGACGGCAAAGTGTTATATCACCAGAACTGGCCGCTATATGCTTGATCGAAATGGACTGGATGACAAGGCTCATGATGATGGTTTTTGAAGCGTCTAAGGCTCTCGGACAAAACCCAGAAGCGCTTGCACTTAAAAGGTCAATCATCCAGAATTTACGTCGAAGAAACCGAAAAACAGCAGCAGTTGGCATTGTAGAGGCATTCAAACCAAACGAGATCCTGACACTGGGATATCACGCTGATGTTTGTTTTGACAGGGAAAGAGAAAGTGCAGAGGCTGCATATTTTGGTTTCAACGAATGGGGGAATGAAACTACTGTCAATTCCAAAGATACCCGCAGATAACACTGGGTGACTATCACGTGCCTGCGTCATCCTGGGGCAGCTACTGGGCCGGCCTCTTCTACACTTTGGTTTTTGACACCATATCATGGAACTTGTATTGTCTGGCACCTTTGGAGTATGTATGCGCCCTAGCCACGGACCAGAAGTCCTCGTCTTCGAACGGTTTCAAGAACAGTGGTCATCCATCGACAAAGGAAGATATGATGATGCCTCCTCCGATGATTTTACCTCATGTCAACTCATCGATATCTGAGACGAAGTCATTGTATTTTGTGAGCAGCAGCTGCAGGATCAGCAAGCCTGTGAGGACTACCGCGAACTACTCCAATTAATGCTTTTTGGGAAGAACGCCAAATCGTGGGGTAAATTTCCGAACCCCTGGGCCGATGCTTCAAGCTCGTTGGATGTCGAAAGGAATATACAGCATCAAAGTTTGGCTCTTTAGGTCGTAGGTCAAAATGAGAGAAAAAGAATCTCGGTGAATAGTACGTGTGAAAATATTTCTTGCAAAACTTTACATCAAGTACTGGGTCCTGGCACCTGTGGCTTCCAAAGCGGCTAGAAATGACCTGCTCTTCCTGCAGCAACTTAATGCTTGCCATGATCACGTTATCAGTGCAGCTACTTCATGCAAGCTAGTCGGTCACCTATGGTACTAATGAGTTCAAGGCTGCAGAGACAACCGTGAGCACACTAGCAGTCACCAACGATCATGCAGAGAGAAGTGTCGCAACGATCAAAGATACGGCACAGAGTGAAGAACAGTTGCAGTATGAGCTTCAAGTTATCGAACAGGGGTCGGGAAACCTTTTCCGATGAGAGAAAATTAATGCTACTTAAGAAACCATAAAAGCATACTGTATACTAAACATTCAGGACACAGTAGTTTGATTTTGAAAACTGTTCTGCATCGGTTCGAGCATGTTAAATAAACACTTAAACAGTTTTCATTGCAGCTTGATTTCTGGCATGGCTTAGTCAAACTGATGGCAAACATTTTTTAATTATACCATTTACGCTATATATATATATATATATATATATATATATATATATATATATATATATATATATATATATATATATATATATATATATATATATATATATATATATATATATATATATATATATATATATATATATATATATATATATATATATATAGCTAAACATTAGGGTCGTTAAGCCACACGTAAATATTAAAAATTTTCGCTCAAAATTTGCACATAATATTTTCTTATAATAAGGAATATCTTGAAAGGGTGAGACTTAATATTGCTTTGTAATTTTCGCTATATAAATACATATTCAGAAATTGATTACCACAATCTTCAACAGACGGCAAATACTATACAGAACTATGAAGTACCATTTATGTCAACAAACAGCAATCCCTAGTAAAAATTAAAGTTGCTAGGTCTATATTTGGTTATGATCAATTTTGAGGTGACACTGGTTCAAGGAGTTACGAAAGTTAACTAAAACTAGTTTCACAAAGAATTGTGTACTTTAAATGTACACTTGACATGAAAATAAGCATACACGGGAAAGGCCATGTATAACTTAAGCAACTGGGTTGCATAAAATATTAATATATATAGCGCTTATATAATCTAAATAAATAGGTTTGCTTAAAAAGTAATAAAGTAAAAGTAAAGTATCCCATATCCCATAAGTGAGATGTAGGGGTGGCCCTCATTTCCTTTTCTTAAGGCCTCTGAGCCGGCAACAGACGAATCCCAAGGTCCTGTACACGGGACCAGTGCATCGCAGGACTAGTAACTTACTTTCCAGCTTAAGCCGATGCCAGATTAATCTGCTTGGTGACAGAGGTAGGGAGACAATTTGCCCAGGGTCGTTACACGGAGTCGAAGCCGCAATTGCATGGTCATTGACCAAACGCGTTAACGATAGACCACCGTGCTTTAACAGAAAACCATCGTTCTTTTAGCAATGCTATTGTAGAAACATATTATTAGCGGATCCCAGTTTAATTAAAAATTAAGCTGTGCCTGCCATCTAATCCTTCATCTCGTCTCGAAGAGGGTGATCACCATGACAAAAATTATTGTCATTAAACGTTTAAAATAGACCGATCGAAATGAATGTTAAACTTATAATAACCTGCCTCAATAGTTTAGACTAATGGAGATTGAGAACTTTCTTTATACTGTATACTTACAATCTTTTGCAGTTAAGATGGAAACGACATGCTTCTGACTTGATTCTTCTAGGGCTTGCACAAATTTGTTGAAATTATCAAGGCAGAATTTACTAACGAGAGCCAATAATATCTCGTTTTTCTCATGTTTAGTTGGTTTCGCATTTAAAGTCGCCATTTCTCTTTCTGTTAATAAACCAGCTTCAAAGAGACGATCCAACAAATGGCCGCAGTCAACGTCAAGGTTATCAATCAATGTCTTGTAGTTTCTTTGTATCATAAGCGAATGTTTAGGGCCCAGGTATTCATCTACAAGAAAAAAGCACAGCGTATGTAAAACTTTTTTGTAGGTAAGGGACTCTTAAGGGACTCAAAGATTTATTAACAGATGCAAATGGATTTAATTACTGCCTGCCAAATAATAACTACAACCAACATAGTCAATTCGTTTCGAGCTTCTCGTTGATGACTATTGCTTATATCGAAATAGAGCATAGACCAACTACAATGACTAACATTATTATACGCGGTGCAGAATCCGGCCTATGATTGACTTCAAAACTACAGCTATCATTGCCACATTCATAGCCTATGCAAAACCAGACTACTGCAATACAGTTTGGCTCAATATAGGTACCACTTAAATAAACCGCCTTCAAGTTATCCAGAATGCTCTTGCTCATGTTGTCACCAAAACTGCCAAGCACCACCACATAAATCCTGTTCTCAAATCACTTCACTGGCTTAAAATAGCTGAACAAATAGAGTGCAAATTCCTATCACTTACCTAAAACACACTTTAAACCTCCCAATCCTCCTATCTTCGTCAGTTATTTACAATCCAGCCACTCCGTTCAACCCGATCCTCTTCTGTCCTAACCCTTCTTCGCCCTCCCGTCACCTCATCCTTAAAATTTGGAAATCGCTCCATAGCCATATCTGCTCCATTCCTCAGGAATAAACTACTGCCAGAATTACAACAATTACCTGATCCATCATAAGAACTCACCAACACTTCACCTCTTTAAATCTCTGCGCTGGTCTTTCACTCAAAACTGAAACCATTACTTTTCCAAAAATCTTAAGCTGATTCTTCTTCTAGCTTCGATTTCAAACACCATCCACCGATTGTCTGTCTGCCTGACTCCTGGATATTGACCTGGAACCGAATCCTTTCTTCCTATTGATTTTGTCTGAGAACCCAAGAACAAGCTGGTTCCTGCGACTTAGCTTTCGTTGGGCGCTGTTGAAATATCGAGATTACGATTACGGTAAGCATGTAAAGGTTGTTAGAGCTGGTAATATGACTTCATGTTAAGTCGTAATATAGTGTCTATCGGCGAGACCAGATGCAGCCGTTAGTACTATGCAGACTTAAGAATGTTACACACACGATTCAAAACAATATGAAATTTCCTTTTTACTCGCTTCCGAATGTAAGAGCGTTATATAAATATCTCAATTTACAGATGTAAGATTTTTTGCGATGTCTAAAATACCCACATTCTTTTTTATAGCCCCGTTCTTTCCTTCATCACCCTTCCATTGCTCAAAATGCATCTGGGTCCAAAAGTCATCGGAATTGCCTGTCGCTAGTTTACATACTGCTCCTTCTGTCTGGTGACATTAAGCATAACTAACCCTGGTCCTTGTCATCTTGAAACAATAAATTTCTGCCACTTTAACATCCATTCTGTCCGGAATAAATCTCCTTATCTTCAAAATCACATCTTGGATCATCCTATGGATATTCTCGCTCTCCTCGAAGCTTGGTTCAATCATTCGGACTCAACTTCCTTCATTTCAGATATAACACCTCCCTCCTTTTCTCTCATAAGTCAACCTAGGCCTTACCCACTTTACAGATGTATAAACTTATGGATTTCAAGATAAAGAAAAAAATATGTTATGCATATGGTAATTTAAATTAATGAATGGACATTTTACAATCAATGCAGTAGGCTTATAACGATGTCGACCATACTATCTTGCTCAATCGCTTTGAGAAATGGTGTGGTGTACTAGATCTGCCCTAAACTGGTTCCGATCATATCCTAAATCCTAATTCATTTAAGCATTCTAAAGCATTTTTCCATTACCAAAATTTTATCTAAGGAAAACAATCATAAATTTATTTCTGAGGCATTAAATGCCCAGATAATGCAATATGGATTGTGTTACATTAATGGAAGATTTGCTGTATTCACCTGAGTAGTCGCTTTGCTCGCCAGAAGTGACTAGTATTTGATATACGTGATATTGATTTGTTTTCTTTAGCGATCCAAGAAAACACTCGAATACATCGGGAGAGTTTACAATAATGATATTCAATAGTTCTTCACTCGCTCTTATCGGAGTAGAATGAAATTGTTGAATGTATTCGAGTTCCTTTGCGGTTATCTTCTCATCCTGATACATATGAGCGGCGATTTCTGAAACACTTGTCAAGCTGCTCAACAGTTGATTGTATTGTCTCCGAATAAGGTTTTCATGTTCTGCTGCAATTATATTGACCTAATGTCAAACAGGCTTATTCATAATACCACTTCTAGATACTCTGCAAATTTAGCAAAACGGAACATTTCAGCGCCACCTCAAAAATATGAATAAAAAATGAAATCATGGCAAAAATGAAAACACTCATAGTACTTTAACGGCCTATCATGACATAGGCCTTTCGTGGGCCAATAAGCGAAATGCGCTTTCTGTTGGTGTGGGCTATAGCATGAATGAAGGGTAAAAATGGCGCTGAATAAGAAACTCGTGGGAAAGTTGTCGTCTGTTAAAGTGTGTCGTATAATAAATGGCTTATTTCTATGACATTGGCTTAAAAATTAAATATTATTGGTTCTGTAATATTCAGTTAATTTTGTAACAGACGTTGAGCGTCCATACTTGAGGATTGTAGTAACAATAATTATTTGTTCAAACTAATTGAACAGAATAATATAAATTTTCTATAAGGAGGCTGTCTTAGAAAATGAAGTACCTGCTGGTTTTGGTTCTTCTTCTGGATTCGATAATATGCGCTGAACCGAATCCCACAATTGCATCAGTTTTAATGGAGACGGAATCATTGTGGTTTTATCGGCAATGAAATTGAAATTGAGTAACTTCTGTTTGTCGCAGTTTACTTTTGGCTTTATGGGAATGATATTATGTAGTTGGGTGTTCGCATTTGGAAAAGGCATCGGCCTTTCAAGCCAAAGTCAATGTTAGAGTTTCAGGCGTAATTTATCAACAGATCTTTTCAGTAAGAAGACATTATCCAGTATTTTTTAGTAGCTGTTGTATTTTCGCTTAACATGTAACTAAGGATGAATCGATGGCTGTTGATATGAGAGAGGTATTGCAAATGCGCTAGTTAAAGAATTTTTGTAGTGCCATTATTATTATTATTATTATTATTATTATTATTATACTCGTGTAATCTGTAAATGTTCTTTTCAGAAGTTCTTTCAGAACTAGATCAGAGGTCTTAATCCGTAAGAGATCAGTTCGTAGGATAGACTTAAGGGGTTATTATTCAACTCGAACGCACAATATAACCAATAACGCTGATTTAGTCAATCGCAGTTATTATACTTTTACCAGACTGAATAAAGAGTTACAGTGAAACTTAATCCGCAAATCCGCAAACTTCACACACTGTTGGTAAATCAAGAAGAACTTGCTTAAACATGAACAAAAGCTATCGATTTGAGCAAAGTAATAAGCATCTAGAACAATGCACAGATTCCAGGATAATTGTCTAGGAAACATTGAACAGCGCACAGACCAACGTTTACTGACGTACGCCAGTGATGTGTTTAAACTTTATGGCACAGCTGCCGTATGCAGGACACAGGCGTAAGCGTTAGTGCCAGACTAACTCCGGCTAACGCCCTACAAGTGAAGTCGCTCGATGGGCACGACGAGGTTTTAGTTCTCTACGTGTGGACTAACCCTAGTCCACTTCTCAGGTAAAGTGGGCTAGTCTCAGCTTATGGAAGGAAAACAAAATGGCGAAAAGAAGTTTTCGACATCAAAAAGTGTTTAGGGACCATCAAAATCCACTCAACTATGACGATGAATTTAGTTTGCTCTTTTTCTGTGTCAAGAGTTGCTATTAAATTGTAAGTGAACCTAGCAATTTGAATTTTATGGCCTCCTCTTGTCATATTACCCCACCATGCACTGTAGGCACTTGTGCATGATTTAGTAAAGCGACCGTAAGACCTCGACCTTGCTCGATTTTCAGTTAATTTATCAGATGAGATCCTTTACCATCGCTGCCAGTTTGAATGAACGCGTGGCCACGCCATTTAACGTCCCCGTGAACGCACCGTGCTAGTCCTAGATAAAAATCTCTTAATATAGCTACTAGCGGTATGCGAACCGACTTCTTCAACGCGCAGAAGCGCAAATGCTCATCGGTAAAGTTTGGCTTGAGTTATTGTTTCATATCGCATTATGTAGCTACTTTCGCAACAATAATTACGTCTAAAATAAAACTTGTCAAAGACGTAAAAAATATTTGTTTTTATTTGGAGGCGACCTTTATTAAATGGGTTTCGGGTATATTCTTGTAAAAGGCGACTCGCTATAAATGGTGTAAATACCTTTTGCGTATGCGAGATAAGCCAATGTACATTAACACGGAAAAGCCCTGCGTCAAAAAATTCACTTGTGTATCTTAACCCAGGACTATTTAGTAGGCTGTAGCCTACGCCAGACTCGTGCATACCACTTGTTGAAGGCTGCTATTCAGAGACTAACTGGACCAGCGACTAGCTTAAACCCTGCACATGCATACGGCTCGCACACAGTCCGATATTTATTTGTACAATTCAACAATGCTAAACTTTATGGCCCATTAAGACATACGCAGGCCTATCCGATGAAAGTCATCGTAAAACACTCAGGTTAGGTGACAAAAGCGAAATAACGCCATAAAGGTTTGAACTGAAATAGTAGGGTTACTAGAGTGTAAGTTTTGAAATACGCTATAGTAGGCCTATATTTGAGTAATTAATAAATAATATTTAAAAAGATCTTTTAAGTTAATAATTTTATATGAAACTTATGGGCAAATGTCTGATCAAACTTATATTTTACTCTAAATTTGCAAAATGAGTTTTTTTGTAATCGTAATCGTAATCTCGAGATTTCTACAGCGCCAAGCGAAAGCCACGTCAAGAGGACCAGCTTATTCACAGGCGCTCAGTCAAAACTAAATCGATAGGCAAAGTGGTTTGGTTTCAGCTCATGATCCAAAAGTCAGGCAGAGAGACAGCGTGGTGGCTACGGTGGGTGATGTTTGGGTTTGTAGTCTTCTCTAAACAAATTTCGAAAATTAGAACCAATTTGAAGACCCCATATTTGGGACAATGGTCAAATACGTGACCCTTCTTGAACGATCGCTACAAAAAGGTAAGACAAGTCAACAACTGTGCGTAAAATCAGCTAAGACTGCTTTGTGAGTGCATGAAAAGAAAAAGGTAAAAGAAACGGACCTATCTATAGCTATGGTGGGTTTGTTAGGGTAGCGCCAACAACGCGATCACCCTCAGTCTTTTAATGCTGATATCCATTCAGTACCCCAACAAAATATGTCAATCGCTTTAATTGCTTGAATACGGTAAACACCGTTTCTTATACATATATGCACGTCGACAATGAAAGTATCTGGGTGCATTACCTGCATTATCAATGCAGCTTGTGGGGTAGGACTGACTTATTTAAGATGCAAACACGAAAAAACAGTAAATAAACAATATATCCTTTAAATCTTATGCTTTCCGATAGCCTATAGTTACGCCTATCCATCGTAGCACGTATATGAGTTCAGTGCCCTGGTCTAAAGCATGACTCGGGAAACTTGATAGTTTCCAGTCGCTCTGTGTCTGATTGGTCTCTAACAATCTATGTCCGGACGAGAAAAGAAGGAAGTGAAAAGGTTCAAGGCAGATAAACACAATGAGGCGAAGATTGATAGAAGCGTAAAGGGAACATATATGAGGTAGACCGCAACAGCTAATATCACCCACTCACACACTCACTCACCAACCAATCAGTCATTCAGTCCTATATGTAATATTATGTGTATATAACTTATGCATGTACTGTATAAATATAGTCACCTGCATTAAACGTGCCTATTTGCGAATCCGAAATTTCAAGTTAGCAAACACAGTGCTGTAAGCAAAGCCATTCACGACCGATTGCCCTACCCTACAGACACACGAATTATAAGTCTTCTGGTACAGCACATATTATAATATATATATACATTCATATTTACGTGTATATGTATATATAAGAACATTCATAAGGCACAAGGAAATGCGCATACGAAGACATGACAGGTTTGATAGATTCGACTACAGGAATTCTTAAAAACATTGCTATGGTCATTATTGAAATTTCACTATACGAACGAATAATTATAATATTACATTCAACAGCTAGTATCACTAACTCACCCAACCCACCCACCTCCAACCAACCACCCATAAACCAATGACCCACCCACTCACCAACCAACTAGAAAACGTTGACAAATCAACGCGCTAATTTTAAATCGATCGATCAATCAAACTGTATAAACTTTAGTACACCTAGCTGTGATACTGTAGGCCAAAGATACAAAAGCTATCAATAAAACCAAGTCGATCGATGCTTTTGAGTGCGAAGTCCGAGCTTTTATTGCAGTGATGAAACGATACAAACGTTGTTAAGGAGAAAGAGAAGGTTTGAATCGGATAGTGTTAGCATTTAGTCCTGCTGTTCACTTATGGCAATTGCATTGTGTAGCCATTAATATTTACTCATAAACTGAGAATTTTACACTTTTATTTGTTGTTTTTCAATTGTTTTTCTTGATTTTTCATAAAAAATTAAAGAACAGTTTGAGAAAACATAAAGTTCAAAATAGTGTATCAACCAGAATTAATTTCTCCGTGTAATGTATGTATGTAAGAATGTATGTATCTGGACATTTATCTAGCTAACTCTCAAAAGCGCTGAAGCATTGCCATCTAATAGTTTTTAAAAGGGGCGTCTTAAGATGCTCCTTAAATGTGAGTATAAAGTACAAATTGTACGTAGCGTTTTCATTATACAAAATATTTTAAGACTGTTTTCTTTTGTTTGAGCTGTGGAATATTGAAATAAATCAATTCTATACTGGTAACTTCAATATAATTTTTAAAGAAATTCAACGTTTCTCACATTTTATAGTTTTTACATAATTATGCCTGTTTTCCAGTTGTCCCTAGTACTACTTTAACTACACTGGACAACAAATTTTTACAAAAGTCATGTTACTGAAATGAAATTAGTCAGTTCTTATCAATTTGTATGTGCTGAACACGAATATGACAGTGAAAATGCCGAATTGGCTCTAGTTTTTTTGTAATCTGAAATGAAGTAATTTTATATCGCACAATGCATGCCAATAGTGATACACTTACAGTTAATATTTGTAAAAACCAGGTCATAGACTAGTTCTTAGATTTTTTTGCCTGTCTCTTGTACAGCTGTTCGGGAGCATTTCTGCGGAGTGTCCAGCAGTAGTCAGCCAACATTGTAGTGGACCATTTCCCCTGGTACCTTTGCTCCATTGTTGCGATATCTTGATGAAAACGTTCGCCATGTTCGTCACTAACCATACCACAGTTGTCAGGGAAGAAATCCAGATGGGAATGAAGTAAATGCATCTTCAGAGACATATTGCAGCGAAATTTCTGGTACTGCTTGAGCATGTCTTCTACCAGTTCCTTGTAGTTTTCTGCCCTAACATTCCCCAGAAAGTCTGTAGACACTAGACGAAAAGCATTCCATGCTTGTTTCGCATCACCCTCCAGCAAGTTGTTGAAGCGGTCATCTTTGAAGAGTTGTCTAATCTGAGGACCCACAAAAACTCCCTCTTTAATCTTTGCTTCGCTGAGTCGAGGGAATTTTTCATGCAGGTATCGGAAAGCTGGCGAAGTGCGGTCCATGGCTTTCACGAAGTTCTTCACCAAACCTAGTTTGATGTGAAGGGGTGGTAGTAGGATTTGGTGAGCCTCGACCAGAGCTGGGTGCTGGATATTCTTCTGTCCAACTGCCATGTTTTGTCTGGGAGTCCATTCCTTCCGCACGTAGTGCAACTCTCTTGCTCGGCTATCCCACTCACACAAGAAACACATATATTTTGTATATCCTTGCTGCAGTCCCATTAAAATGGCAACTACCTTCAAATCACCACACAGGTGCCATTTGTACCTGTTATAGTCAATGGAATGCAGTAGCTGTTTTAGGTTATCGTATGTCTCTTTCATGTGGACAGCATGCGCTAATGGAATAGATGGAAGACGGTTTCCATTGTGCAAAAGCACAGCCTTAAGACTCAGTGTTGAAGAGTCTACAAAGAGTCTCCATTCTTGTGGGTCATGAGTGATCTGTAAGGCATTCATGAGGTCGTCAATATTGGAACAGAATACCAGATTACCTTCCTTCATAAAGAAAGGTTCCAACTGCTGATGGCGCTTTCTATATGAAGTAATTGTGACATCTTCTTCTAGAAGATTCCATTGTTGGAGTCTTGATCCTAGCAATTCTGCCTTGTTTTTGGATAAGTCCAAATCACGAACAAGGTCATTTAGTTCTTCCTGTGTTATTCTGTGTGGGGTTGATGATGCACCACAGTGAAAATCGGGACCACTGCACGCTGACGGACCAGGAGAAGAACATGTCGCCTCACCCTTGTCCTCATCAGATGAATCAAGGAAAATATATTCTGCTGGAGGTTCAGGAATAGGAAGTCCATCACCATGTGGAACTGGTCTCAATGCTGACGGAATGTTTGGGTAGACTATTGTCGACTTCTTTTGCTTCGTTATTCCACCGGAAAGAGGAGGAACCAAGCAGAAGTAACAGTCATCTACGTGGTTGCTTTGCTCTCTCCACACCATGGGAACTGCAAACGGCATTGATGGTCTTTTGCCATTCAACCACTGTGAAAGCTGTGTTGTACATGTAGCACAGCATATATGCGGGGCCCATGGCTTGTCTTGGTCACCAACCTTGCATTCGAAGTAAGCATGATATGCCTTCTTGACTTGATAAGTGATACTTTTCTTCTGGTTGGCAAATGTCACTTCCCCACAAAGTTGTCCACAGTATTTACGCACTTCCGAGGCATTACTGTTCTGTATTGTATCTAAATGGATAAAGTAATAATAGTTTTATAAAACAGTAACTTAAACTGTCTCGCACAAAGTCTGTAATATTGTAAATGCTCAACCGTTCCGACTCGCTTTATATAGTACACTGCTGACGTCATCTTACGTCAGCAGCCGACTGGCTGTAGTTTTACATTGCATCAGAAAATGACGTAATCAACTGTGCATGATGTGTCCATGATGGGATTATGCAATGAGGTGGAATATTACATCATTCTAGACTTATTTAGGATATTGTCGCAGTCCTACTGCATAAATTTACATGGTGAAACATAAAAAATGAACTATATGAAATATTTTCAAAACGAGAGCCAATAAAAAATTTTTATGGTTATATTCGTGTTCAGCACACCAAGATGCTACACATTAGGGCCTTTTCCAGTCAGTAACGATTTCTATGTTGACCAGTGCTATTAATTAGTAAAATGACTGAAAAGACAATCTAGATGAATATTTTAGCTGAAAATTGTGCAAAAATGGTTTTCATCAAATTCATATTTGATTCAACTTTTGCAACATATTTTAATTGGTTATGCGTTCTCCGCCTTTCTATACCCGCTTTCGAAAATCGATTCAAAACTTAAGCGAGATAAGTTTGAGATTTTTCACTTAAAAGACAAATTTTTATCCTTTTTATTGTTCCAGCAAAAATCAGTGGATTTAGCTATGGGCGTGGGAGCGGTTCGCCCCCCTTTCGCCCTTTTCGCTTATGTACCGACGCCCCTCAGATCAGACCCATGCATATCAGTAAGAGAACTTCGACTAGGTATCGACTGGGGTAGATAAGAGGACGACCAGGTGAAATAGAACGGTTGCTTGTTGAAGAGTTTATGAACATATGGCACATAGTTATAGGTTAGTAAATTGTAACGCTTGGATAGGCTACATAGATGAGTCAGAACTGAGTAGATTGATACATGAAAAATTTTTATTAATAAATTAAATCGCCTTTAAATATAGTTAAAATGTAAAGTTTATCTTAAGCACCTCCATTTTGTCACTACTCAGGCTTTTCAATCAAAAGTTCGACCCAATTCTTCCTGAAAGACTATCCTGATCCATCAAGTTCACTATCCATCAACCATTTTCATCAGTATCATCATCATCGTCGTGGTCGTCGTCATCTTGATCCTCATCATCCCATCCTCATCGTCGCCATCATTATCATCACCATCATCATCATTCTTCAGATGTCATGAAACTATCAACAGAATAAAAACGGGAGAATACTCTCAAAACCGAGGTTTACAAATAAAAAGCTGCAAAGTTTGACTATATTACTAATTAAGCTGAATAATTGAACAGTTAATTTTCAATATATTCCGCTTATTCGCCAGATGGCTTCCGACTTCGAAAATTGATACAAGTCAATTCGACAGATGGCGCATTCCTTATAAAACGCGTGCATTTCTGCGCTTTTCGCGTTGCATTTTAAAATGCAGCTTATCTCAACTATGGTAGGCTCTGTATATTTAATTATTTATAAGCGCTTGAACAAGTCATCACAAATCAGGTCCGCAAGAATCAAGTTGTTTGTGATTTTGAGTAGTTTCGGTGTCAACTCAGGCAACTGAACAGCTAGATTTGAACAGAAAATGGTCATTTGATGATCTTAATTCGGAGTTGTGCTGCTTCAGTGGTATCAATTTGTTGCAACACTGTCTGTCATTTTACGAAGCAGTCATCGGAAGCATTGTTGCTACTACGCCGCTGTGGTAGTTCTAAGATAAACAAATTTGTGTACCTTTAAAATAAATTTGACCTGACATAATTAACTAGTTAAATGGTTGGAGAACTGAAGGAACTACACAAAATAAATCATTCATTTATTCGTCTGAGCATTCATATTGCGACTCTTTGAAATAATTGCATCGTGGACTGATGGAAACAGCTAGACTCCCTCTGATCTTGTCCGCTTATGGTTTCCATTCTGAAATAAAAGAAGAAGCACAATATCTAAAGCTAGCCTCGATATGCAGCTATGACTATGAAGTGTTAGCAACTTCATTTTTCTTTACTTCGGCATTTGAGTGAAGGTGACCTCTCCTCGCCGCCTGATCTTCCTATCAACGGTGTACGGTCAAAGTGCTCATTTATAGCTGAGTTGGATAAGATCGCAACTGCCATGAAGTCGAAATATCGAAACGAAATTCTGTCCAGGCGTCGGTTTGAAATCCTAAACTTTTCAAGGAAAATACAGTTATTTTCTTAGTATCATGTGTATGTATTCCTTTATTTTATTAAAATCCGAAAAACCGTTTATTTATAACATTCAATATTACATTTACAGAAAATCAAAACGTAAAGTTACATCGATTTCAAATGAGGTAAAATTGTATTTCAAATGATCCTTTAAACTCCAAAAGCAACTATCCAACTTTAAACGTTTTCTACTTCGAATTCCTTGTCAGTCAAAAACACACAAAGTAATTTTTATTACCTCTTAACTTATTATTTAAAATCAAAACCCAAAATCCGTCCCTTGCTCCAGTTGTCGGCCAGAAACTGTCGACTATTTAAAACATTCAAAATAAAACTCCGTGGCTCCCGTAATCCGTGTTTTCTTTTCAGAGATATTCTCTCTTGAATTCCAAATCAGAATCCAATAACAAACTAGGCTGTTATTAAAGAGAAGCCACCATTAGGCATTCATCGACGACCAAATACAATGAATTTCTTTTCTCCGATGGTCCATCCACGTTACCACCGAATGACTTCTTACGTTTACCATCTCCAAATACCATGAATACTGTCTTCATATCATATTATAAAGCAGTCAAAGGCCATAATTATGGCGGATGAACAAATGCATTACTTACTTATATACTAATTTACTTACATATTTATATTCACATAAATCCCTATGACTACCCATGAAGTTATAATTTGTCAGTTTAATGACATGCCTTGGATTAAAAATGCACTACTTCCCGTTTGAATGGACGCCGCTCCATTTTGGATTCCGTGGTATAGGCCTACGGACCATGCCAGAAATGTAGACCTTATATGTACAAATTTCACAAATCCATTATTTAATTTTTAGCGTTGTTATTGTTGTTGTTGCTGCTGTTCTTGTTGATATTATTATTATTGTTATTATTATTATTATTATTATTATTATAATTGGTATTAATATTATTTAAATTGTTATTAGTATTGTTATTATCATTATTATTTCTCCTACTACCATTACTACTACTACCAACACCATTACTACTGCCACCACCAAACACCATCCACCGTAGCCGTCTGACTCTTGGATCTTGATCAAAACCGAACCTTCCTGCCTATCGATTTTGTTTTGATTGAGTGCCTATCAATAAGCTGCTTCCCGCCACTTCGCTTGCTTTGGGCGCTGTAGAAATTTCGAGTTTACGATTAATATTTTACGCCCGCAAAGTCAAACAGAAATGCGAATCTGAGGCATGTTAATTTCAGCATTAATTTCTAAATTTCCGTGTTTGCAGTTTTTAAAACTTAATTGAGCTGAACATTAGTTTAAATCATTATTTTATCCGGCACTCAAGTACGTCAGAACCAGCTAGTTCTTTCGTAAGCAAAGGTGTCAAGTCGGATATTTAAATTGGAAAATACATTTGATGGATGTTTCCATGTTCCATTGGTTTGTTTCAAATGGTAAATTTCGACCGATTGCCATCTAGCTTCAGTCATCATAAATAAGTTCTAAGATTAAAACAGTAGGGCCTATAATATTTTACTACAAGTTTCCCCTATCATAAAAGTCTGGTATATGCCTCCAAGAACTAGACAAGACAAACATTTTGTCATTAGTTCGTTTAAATCATTTTACAGCGCCTTTTTTGATACATATGACACAAACGCAGCTAGACATCACTCCAAAAATTCTGGATAATAATTAATAACTGTCTTAAATAAAATCTGTAATGCATTTGCTCCAAGCTCTTATAGACATATACAAAAACCAAAAGGCGTAGGCTAATTAGGTTATACGCTTCACTAACAAAGTCCTGATAAAATGAAAACAAAAATTACCTTGATGGCTAGTTAAGATTTTTTATATTTCCATAATTTATCTAAACTCACAAATCAAAATTCGTGCATTTTTATATACCTCCTTTTCGGCATCCCATTCATTGTTAGCTACAAACAGTCGATTATTTGTCTGATCCAGAATCATCCATGCCTCTTCTAATCCATGTTTTTCTTTTGAGAGAATTTCTCTCTTGAATTCCAAATCTGAATTCAATAACAAAACTCGATTGTTCCCTGAATCAGCAACCATCACGAATCCATTTCGATCGACGGCCAAATATAAGGGATGATTCATTTGTTCGATGGTTGATCCAAGTTTTCCACCGAAAGACTTCTTCAGTTTCCCATCGTCATCCACTACACACACTCTATGCAGATCATCTTCACTCCAGCCATGACTGACCAGGAAATGACCATTGGTCAGTTTTATAGCGTGCCATAGATAACGAATTCCAGAGTCTTTTGCAAATTTTATTTCACGCAGCAATTGTCCATCTGGGGAATATTCACTTAATTTATTTTTATGATAAACGGTAAAAATGACATTCGATTCGTCTGTAACAGACAAATGGCCTACATTGTCTCCTGTTAACCATTTCTTTATTATATTTCCATTAGGATCAACTCTCAAGATTTCCATCGACTGAGTAGATGTTTGGAAATTGAAGATGTAGAGACATTTATTTCTGTTGCAGGATCCTAAATCATTTGGGTGAATTAATTCCTTCAAAATCAACCGACGACTTTTACTGAGTTGCATCGAATCGTAAACTTCAACTTCTGGACTGTCTTCAATCACAACAAACAATTCTTTGTCTAAGATCGTCACTCCTCGGATCGATTTATTTTTCTTCTCTGGGGCTTTTATTCTCATCGTCTGAACTAAAACTGGATCTGATAAGTATTTAGCCCTATCCTGAAGTTCAACTGAAAATAAAAGCATGTCTTTCATTTACCTACAAATGATATCTAACATTTGCAAATCATTGAATTCTGAATTTGAAGAGGAGATGATGACGACAAGGATAATCCCGGACAGTCAAATTAGCCCTCGAAACGGTACAAGCACATAAACATAAACATGAACAAAAAACACACTGACCAATACAACTAGACAATAGCACAGAGAGGGGCAGAAAGACAGAAAGAGACCCAAATTGCGTCAAGTGTATTTCGAAGGCCAACTGCTATTAGCCAAGCTTGGAACGCTGATATCTTCGAAAGCGCTTCGTCGCACATAACTGAGCATTTAACTATGCATATGACTACATAGGGTGATACGATATCTCTTTCACTCCATAATTATAAAAACAGGATACTGTAATCTACTTAACCTGCGCTCTTCTCAAATTAATTCACTGACTTAATTGCTTATCAAGATTCTTTCTGCTCTTTATTTCTTCCATAAGGGTTAGATTGTGACAGCTTATGCCTTATCTGCAACTCCATTTTAGATATTTCTAAATATATCATGAAAATTGATGCATACAAAACAAAATTCACAACTTTGTAAATAACGAAAAGTTTGGAATCGAATAGTGACAAGCGGAACTACTGTTGGCCGTTAAATTAATTACTTAAAGGCATTATCTTGTACCGATTAATCTTTGTTGTTCTTGCATTTGGTTGTTGAGCTGTTCCTTCTCTTTTAACCACGCATTTCTCTTTTCTTCTTGTTTCTGTTCGAGGTCCAAAATCTTGGCTCTGCAACCTGCAACAATTTACCGATAAATATCTTAAAATTCGAAAACATATTGCAAACGGGAATATTACCCTTCTGGAATAGACTCCCGCTAGAATTACGGCAATTATCTGACCCATCATACGAACTGACCAACACTTCACTCTGCAATTTCTGCGCAGGTCTTTCACTCAAAACTGAAAACATTACTCTCCCACAAATCCCATATATCTTCATTCTTCCTCTTCCCCTTATCTCTTTCTCTCCGCTCCAATCCGAAACACCATCCCCGTAGCCGCCTGACTGGCTGCCTCCCTGATTCCTGGATCTTGACCTGGAACTGAACCTTCCTGCCTATCGATTTTGTTTTGAATGAGCGGCTGTGAATAAACAGGTTCCTGCGACTTAGCTTTTGTTGGGCGCTCAGCTTTTACGATTACAATTACTATTTTAAATGATATACTCATTATTCTTATAGATGCACATGTACATACAATATGTATTCATACATATTCCATAATAAGCAGGTCTATACCTATCAATCATGGGTCAACAGGACCATATCTCATCATTTCAACACTGATCTCTCAGTCGGAAAAGCGAATGAAAGGATAGCCATGCGAGCCAATAGTTTTATTGACTCATTTTAACCCTTACAGGCTAACATGGGGTGAATTTTTCACCCCAGAATCAGTATTTGTGCTGCAGTGTTTTACAGCTTTGGAGCTATGTTATGAGTTTTAATCTATCTGTTCCTTGGTGATTTTTGCTTGATTTCATATTTTTGTCTTACTTATTTTTGATACATAGTCACGTGAAGCTGAAGTCAGAACTTGGCCATTTTTGAAGATAATTAGCGTGTAAGATGTTTCAAAGGTTATCTGCCGCTAATGCCAGTAAACTGAGAGCAGAATAGATTGAAAATTATGACAACGATGATGATAATGTGGAGTGTGATGACAGTAGCGATGTATCGGAGCTAGATAATGTTGATCTTGATGATGATCGCAAATTTGGGGCCCCCGACTTACTTTACAGCCGTCCAACTCACTTCCCTTCATCTTCTAATGTAATGAATTATCTGGATCATTGAATCACCCATCCACATTGTTAAATGAATTGTGATGCACAACCTGCGTCCATCACGTGTGGCGCTAAATAAATGTAGCAACTTTCAATCAGTGGCCTGCGAATTGCCGAGGCTTCGCTCACTGTGACACCTCCACCGGCCCGCAAATGTCTAGAAGGTGACACTGTCGTTCCTCGAGGAGTTTCTGGCAATCGGTGTCTAACGTTTGATGATGTTACAAGGGTTCTTGGTTTGATTGCCAGATTAAACGGACCTTCGAGAAATAGATTGCGTGTTACCACTGGTATAAACTAGTCGACTCTTCGATCAAAATCAGATCCAGTTTTGGTTGTCTTAGTATATTACACGTGCCACCTTCGACGACGGGTCGCCTACTTGAATTTTTACCAAATTTTGTTGATATTTTTATAAATTGGCCGTGATATTCAGCGAGATTCGGAGTTCTGAATACTCCCTTCTCCTTTTCTCTCTTCAAAAAGGATCGAAATTTCGTAGAGTTCTCAAAAATTGCGACCTGTTCCTCGCCTTGTTTCGTGGCAAGCGAGGCCGTCAGAGCTACATTAATTGAAGAAGATAAACAGATCGGTGTCAAACAAAGGTCAATCGACGAAAGGTTATACCACTGGTGCCGTTAGTGAATTAAATCTGTCTGAGTGCCAAGAGAAAGAACTGGTCATAGCGTCTCTGGGTGATTTCACGACAATTACGTGAGCTATCGGTCTCGAGGGCCGGTTGAAATGACATCGATTTTAGAGGTGGCCCACTCTGTCCGGGAGACAGCATGAATGCACGTAGCGAGTAGGCAAGTGGTATTTGCGAAACTTGGGGAAGACACGCGCCGTAACATCCAGAGAAATAGTGTCAATAAGACGAATTCATCATCATCATCTTCTTCTTCTTCATCATTATCATCATCATCGCTTTTAGCCGAAACATAAAGAAAGAAATGCCTCGTACCTTCTGCTCTAAATTCTTCAGCGGATGCCTGTGTCTCTGTTAGCTTTGCTTCAGTTACTTGAAGTTTTGTCTCGGTAGTTTTAAGCTTTTCTTCAGTTTCTCTCAAACGTAATTTTAACTCTAGTTCCGTTTCTTCAACTTTCTTTTCTGTTTCTCTTAGCCGCGATCCAGCTTCCTTTAACTTTTGTTCGTAGAATGTTTCTTGATCGAGTTCTTTCAAGCGACATTCGGCTAGAGCCAATTCTGTGCTAAGAGCTTCATTCCTTTCTTTGATCTCAGAATTTTCTCGATGATGTTGTTCTTCCAACTCCATATACTTCCGTACTTTGTTTTCTAATTCTTTCTCTCTCTGGTAGAGCTTATGAATTTCAGTATCTGATAATCTCAAGTTATCTATCGATTCATTTAGTTGTATTGAAAAAGCTTTTCGTTTTCGGCAGCCCTCTGCTCTTTCTGTTGATTTGACGCATCTGGTTTGTCTAACATGAGCTGACTCTCCTCAAGTCTCCTACTCAGTTTCTCGTTGTCATTTACTTTTGATTTAAGACTGTTTTCTAAATGATATTCTTTTTTTTGTAATGCTCTAAGTTCTTTCTCGGTTCTAGAATTCTCTCGTTGAATTTCATTTCGAAAGGTAATGAATTTGCATTTTTCCTCAAGAATTTCTTGTCTTAATTTCTCCCAATTTTCTTCTTTGGCTTTATTTTGACTCTGACTCTTAACTTTGTGCGATTCTAAAAACAGAAACGACAAGATATAGTAACTTCGAGGAAAAGTTGATTTCAAATAAATTTAAAACATATCAATAACCATGAGATCTGCGAGCAGATCATGACATTACGGTTTACGTCTGTGGCTCTTCAACAATCGGCTTTATGTAAGCTTTAGGGGTCTATATGTGCCTACAGTCAAAATATTTAATTAATTCAGATTTATGCAATTTTGCATTTTAATGGAATCAAGAAAGCAGTGTACAACGCCGGAATTTCTCAGCGTCACACGAATGTTTCTTCAGACGTAGACCTTTTATGCACCAGTGCGTAGTTGATACGCGTGACATTACTTACTGAACTTGATCGCCGTGTGCATTAAGGTCAGAGGGATCAAGGCAGTTCTCTACTCATTAGAGCTACATATCATTTTAAACACAAACTCCATAGTTAGTGACTAATTTGATAATATATGTGTGGATATTTACACACAATTTATTGTGTTTCGCACTGTAAATGTAGCTTCGTGACATCATGACAATACGGTGTACCTTGAAGAATTTTCTCTACGCAAATCTTCCAAATGTTGTCTTTCGCCGTCTTATGACGTAACAGGGTTATTTTCGTTGAAACTTCAGGTTGCAGTTCATTCTGAAGCTTCTTGAACTGAGTAACCAGATTGAAAACTTGTCGCTTATTCTGAAAGAACGTATTCACATGTGCAATTATTTGATATTATTGCATTAATAAAAATGCAATTTACTTCGTTGTCGTAACAGCAGATTTTCAGAATAAAAATATTTTCAACGTAAAAACACTAAAAGCTGAATATTACCGGTAGTACAAATTTTGGAAAACAACGAGGGCTTTAGGTTTTTGCATACTTTACGTTGTACCATATCGGATAATTTAGTCCTATGAGTTAGTGAATTTTGGAACAGTTAGGTGGGCTATCATTACCTTGCATGAAACGAGGCGGATAGGACGCCCGTGATTGACAGGTGGAAGTTAATGAGACAGACAGACAGACAGACAGAGACAGAGGCGGAAGAGACAGACACCGATCGGAGGGATGATTGACAGAGGGTAGGAAAATTTAAACGATAGAGCGGAACTGATGAGGTATTCGCTAAACGACAGTAGAGCAAGCGTGAAGTTTCGGAAAGCAGGGAAGGAAAATAACATTGCATCTCAAAATGGACAACGCTAGGTTAACAGGTCGATGCGAATAGGAAACCCTGAAATTGCTGATATTGCTGTAAATACGTTGTGATGATGCTGATGAGTTCTCTGCCCGAAGGCAAGTCCATTGGCTTTGTGCCACCAGGGGATGAGATGAGTGAGGTGGTTTCCCGTTGCCTTCCTTACAGACAATATTATTGTAGGTGAGCAACTTGCCCAAGGTCGCTACGCAGTGGCCTGAGGCAGATTGGAACCCGCGACCATCCGGTTACGAGGCACAGTCCATTGCCCTACACCACCGCGTCCCGTTGTATATTCTTGTTAATATACATGTAAAGAAATAATCGTCGTTACGTGTTTTTACGGTCGGACAGATCCATCCAAGAACCCACGTGCTTCAAAGAGCGCCTAAGCCCCCTGAAGAGAACGCCTCTTCGTATTATACACGGCCGATGTGGAGAGAATTATACAAGCGCATGGACTCCTTCACCACTGCTATGCGGATGATACACAGCTTTACTTCTTCTGTGAGCCATCAGAAACCGCTGAGCTGAAACAGAGAGTGATGCTGTGTATTGAGTGCATTTCAGAGTTGATGGCGTCCAACCGTCTCAGACTTAATCCATCAAAGTCTGAAATCCCATGGTGTATTGAGTGCATTTAAGAGTTGATGGCGTCCAACCGTCTCAGACTTAATCCATCAAAGTCTGACTTTCTGTGGTGCACCACCATTCGACGTCGCCATCTACTCAACGATAGTACCTTTGCCCTCAATGATGCCGAAGTTCGACCAGCTGACACCATTCGCAACCTTGGGGTCCACTTTGACAGCTGCATGACCATGTCGGCCCATGTGAATCAACTTCTACGAGGTTGCTTCTATCAGCTGCGTCGCATTAAATCGATCCGCAGAATCATTCCCACCTCAACCGCTGTCACTCTGGTCAACAGTTTCATTGTCTCCAGGGTTGATTACTGCAATAGCCTGCTGTCAGGTCTGCCGACTTGTCAGCTAGAGCGGATACAGTCAGTGCTAAACTCTGCTGCCCGCCTCATCTACATATGGTCGGACACCGTTCAATCACGTCACTGGTCTGCGGCGCGACAACCTGTACTTGTTGCGCGTTCCTCAGCGGATCACCTACAACTGTGCCTAATTACATACAAAAGGTTCTTAATGGTCTTCTACCAGACTATATATCCGACTTCTGTATTCGAACAGCCGACAACCAGAACACATATAGGCTACGATCCTCATCGAGGAATCAATTGCATGTCCCGCGGTCTTCCACGAAGTTTGGCGAACGTTCCTTCACTGTCGCCGGACCCACTGCGTGAAACAGTCTTCCTGACAAAGTGACGAATGCCCTATCCCTGGACACATTCAAGTCACGACTCAAGACACATCTTTTTAGGATATCTTATGACTGTAGTTGATTTTTGTTTTTTAACCCATGTACAGCGCCCTTTTCTTCGGCCTCGGCTGTGCTACGGCGCTATATAAATTGTCTTATTATTATTATTAGCACGGCTGCCACAAGATGCTGAAAGGCGATTTGTGTTCGCGGCGGTCCTTTGGTCGACACAGACGGACACAGCACAACAAACACTCATCTTTCAATACATTACTAACTTTTAGTCTTTTTGATTGATTTTCAAATGCTTCACAGTGCAAACTTAGCCTGTTGCGCAATGCGTGCTGCAGTATAATCTTGAAAATGATACTTTAAGCAATGTTTGGAGTAAATTTGGCACAGGCTATGCCAAACATTTTGCACCAAGACAAAGGTTCAAATTATATTCTTGCTAACATAAATGTCCACGTGTTGCCACTAGCAAATCAGATGTCAAAAATTCGAAATGTGAAAAGTTGAACATACACGAAAAACTTGAAGGTTACAATTAGCCAACTTATATATGTATTGATTAATGTGATATAAAACTTATAGTCTTTAAGAAGAGCAAACCTATTTTTTCAAGAATATAATTATTTAATTGAAAGAATATTATTTTCATGGCTTATTTTATTTTACAGCAGTGAAATTAGAATTTAGAAAAAAATGATATTTGATGTGAGAGTTCTAAGGTTTAAAGTGATACAAAAGAGCAACTTATTTTTTTAATTCATAAAATATAACTCCTTATAAAGAAACTATTAAAAATTAAATTAAATTTTTGAGAAAATAAAAAAAAACATTTCTATTAGGGTAAATTGACAATTATTATAAGTGGAAATATTTTAGTGAACATAATTTTTAAGTCACTGTATTTTCTCTTACTTAGCAAAGTTCTTAGCAATCACGCCTAAAATTGCGAACGCTCGCGCGAAACCTTCGGTCTATCGTTAGAGTTAATTCATGACTAGACATGATGACTCAGCTGCCATGAAACTATGCATAAACTGATACCAGATCCATCTAAAACAGTTTTCCAACCACTTTTGCAAAAATTGCATGTTTAATGCTGAGTTGTTTGAATTACAAATGACGTTTATTATTGCTGATAATGGTAATTAAGATTCACGATGTAGAAATTATTATGTTGGCGACATGAGTAGCTGTCGTAATTCAACTGTTGTCAATTCGTTATACTAAAGAAAATCTTAAAGATTTTATGTCTTTCCTCGAATTATAGGTCGTGCGAATCCATGATTCGAAGATCGAATCGCAGCTTCGGACAGTCCCTTTGACTAGGGAAATGCTTTTTAGCAAAATAGGTAAACAATCACTCCAAGAATTGCATCTACTCTAATCTAATCCAAAGACTTCTATAGTGCCGTATTCATAATGCTCGAAGCATCAATCGATGGTCGCTTCAAGTGAAAATTGCAGTCAAAAATCATATACCGTTGGAGAAGCTGGTCGAATTCCGATGGGTCAGATAAACCAGAAGCCAGGCTACGGTGGGTAATATCAAATAGATTGAATTTTATGTTAAAAGGGTCAAAAAATGAAAAGGGTTCACAGGATAACAATAGTGCTGCAGTTCATGTAGCTATTGTGGTAAAAAACAGGAAATGTTATAAACTGTGGTACAAACCTTAGAAAAGTCGCACGAAAAGACAGCAGTAATTTGCTGTGTTCAATGAAACATCTTGATTGTAACATATTTCACACAGAATCTTATGTTGTGCAGCGTTTTATGAAGCATACATTCTCAGGGAAAGTAAAAAGATAAGCTAATAATAATATAACTGACTAGTTCTACAGTTTCTTCTAAGTATGATTCGAAGGCTCTTCTCGCTAAATCAAGATATGTAACATTTAGTGAAGCACAAGAAGTTCGTCTCTTAGGTAAATTGCGTTACATAAGGGTCGATATCCAATCGCCAGAGCCAATGACAATTTTGGAAGTTGGCAAAATATGCTTACCACATCATGTTGTGTTGTTCTGTTATGGTTTACTGCAACGGACTCAAAACAACTTGGATTAGTTGGTTGGGCAGCTGGTTTCTGCAACGGCTGAAGCTGAGCAACTGTCACAGGCAGTTGTCTTTTCGGTTTAGGTGGAATCTTTGGAGGTATACTTTTTGCAGAACTTCGTGCGCAGCTTTCTCTCTTTGTCTTCACTGTTCTTAGCTTATGTTCACTCTTGGCGTCTTTCACTATAAAATGACACATAATAGCAATTTGAAGAAATGCACACTTTAAATAACAGTGGGCATAAGTACAGTTTTATTTCTTAATTGAGTATATTTAGCCATTTGGAAGTCAAGCTGTTTCATTAGTAAATTCTATTTAATTCATGTGGCATAAGGGTCCGATTTGAAGGGTAAAGAGGAACTTCACAACAACTCCAACAAATCAATCATAAAGAATTATAGACTTCCTATATCTTATATGGTTATATTAGCTCATCCTTAATCTTCTACCCAAAGATGTTCTTGAAACTGCTTCCCGTCACAAATAGCGCTCCGAATGAATGTCATATGTTGTTGAAAAGGTCAGAAATTATCTATTAACAGCAAAAGAATTGCAAAAATTAAGCCACAAGTCATCGAAACAGAGCGATGGGTCGCTTGATTTACCGCGTATTTTCTAGTCCAAACGGAAGATATGTGGACCATGATGATGTGTGTTCAGTCACAAAACAATTATGCACAAATGACTTCCTAAAGATCGTTACTCGCTCTAGACTCAGCACACATCAACTACGATCTATCGAACAACGCCAAGTATATGAGTATACCGTTGTATGTAACGCTTACTTCCAAACTAAAACATACAGTAATATATATTTTCATATTACATAGCACTACATAAAAATAAATCAGTGTGCCGGTAACTTAGGTCGGTGTAGTTTAAACTTTGCCAAATAATGAGTTTTTAATGGAATTTGTGAATTCCATAAGCTAAAGGGCTTGTTAACATCGTATTTTATCACCCCTTAACATTGCCTTAGGCCTATAACAAGCTATTCCATGTGGTAGACCTATATGAATTTCAATAATCATTTTACTGAAAAAGTGACGCCAATATCTCTCTGAACACTTACCGGCAGCAGCTTTTGTGAGCTTTTGATTAATTTCTGGCTGAAGAGTTTCGTTTAAGGCATCCTGAAAGTGTTTGAAATCGATTACAGATTTCCGGCTGATGAGACACAACAACATCTCGTTCTTTTTAAATTTATCCTTCCAGGAGTTAATTTGTTCATATTCTCGACCGCTCAGCACTTTTTCTTCAAGAAGAAGAGTAAGAAGACCATTGTCAGGATCTAATGATTCTGTCAACCAAGCGTAGTTTTGGCGAATGAGACGAGAATGCTCGGACGCGAATTCATCACCTGCATGTACTGTAGCTAAAAAAATATTTCGCATAGATGTTTCTCAAGCCTTAAACTGTTGGCGCTTTTCAAGGTAAAGTGGATGCGTTCACTATATATATACATATAGTGAACGCATATATATATAATGAATCATGCACAAATGACTTCCTAAAGATCGTATATATATACATTTGACATTTTGCGCAGGCATAACCCGAGAGCTAGTCCTATTTACGATTGAAGCCTGAATTTTAGTACTACTGAGCATGCAGATTGTTTTGTGATGTGACATAATTTGTGTTCGACTGGAGCTTTAGTAAAATAATTTCAAAAGAAGGTTCCATACTCTAGCATTGGTTAGACAGCCGAATTGTCAACTTACTGATCAATGTTTCAGATCTCTGCCAGAAGAAAGTGAACGATCACTCAGGGTTTCTGTTACATGTATGCATGCAATGTATTATAACAAGACATTCATACAGCGTAATTCAAGCACCTGCCAAAAGCTCTGCTTACGCGGCTACCTAACGCTGACGAAAAGTTTTCAAGTGCTCCGATATTCACCTCTTGCTGAATCAGGCAGACATGTACAATCAAATGTTACTCTGTTATAAAGTCATTCTTCAACGACGGACACTGAACATAATATTTTGTATCTCAACACATACAGCGTCTTGTAGCGAACTCGGCCATAAAATTACAACTGTGTGCTTGCTGGTTTGCCTAAGTATCGGCCGTCCTCGCTTCAATCAGTACTAAATGCTGTGGCCAGGTTGATAGCACGTCGTCTACGTTTCTGTCATATCTCAGATTACATCATTCACCAACTTCATTGGTTCCCTATCCTCTCTCGTATTCAGTTTAAACTATTGTCTCTGGCAATTAGAGCTCGTATGGGTAGGCTACAAAATATCTTTGTGATCTTATTCGACCTCCACACTCGAGTACCTCATCCCGTCCTCTACGTTCTCTAGATCGTCTGGATCTATATGTTCCTCGTGTTAAGTCCTCGCTTGCTCAGCAGAGGGCTTTTTGTTGTTGTTGGCACATCTCTATGGAATGAACTTCCGCCTTCGTTTCGTGCAAGGGTCTCTGTTGTTGATAGAGATCAGTCAGCTCGTTGTTCTTATTTCCCCGGGGTTCTCATGCAGGAAGTGCCTCTGAGTAGTGTGTGCTGTAAGAAGCGCTATATAAGTTATCAAATACAAAACAAGTATGAAATACAATACAAAATTAGTAAATGAATTATACATAGTCGATTTGATAATAATATGGTAAATAATAGGACTGGTCAAAAAGGGTCCATGGATGTTCGTCAGGCGAATGAACACCGAAGCGGACAAGCCGCAAAGAATTCTGACGTTGAAAGATCTGGGTTAGGCCTGAGAATAATCATTAAATTTCCACCCTTTTTTGTTGGTACTCTTAGCTATGTTATGGCTACAGACGGATTCACATAGCATTATAACGTTTTTAATGTCTGCATAATGTTTGCTTAAGAATCTTGGTTATGTACATTTAATTTATGTTTTTATCAATCTCGTCATCACAGCCATTTGTTAAAAAGCATTGACTTTACATATAAGACATCTCATTATCTTTCGATGTTAGTATTGAACAGTAAATGTTTAAAAATTTATGGTCTGTTTGTAAGAGTCGCTTTAATAATACCCAATCACATGTAATTTATGCAGTAGGCCTATGTAATAGCTCCGCCCGTATTCATGTTGTGTAGTTCACTGAGCTATTGAACTGTCTTCAAACATGTCTAAATGAATCCTTGCATTACATGACTGCATGTCTTAAAGCCGACTATGTGTTAACGTGAAGAAAACTGAAGTTCTCTAACTTGCCAGGCATTCCTAGTTTCCTACAAAATATACATATTCTGCCCGTCCTCAAAGTTCGTGACCTGGATTAACTCTTGATTGCAGGTTGACATTGGAATGCCATGTTACCAACATTACACGATGCTGTAACTGTGAATTGGGTTACGTTTATCAAAGAGTTACAACTTACAATATTCACCTGATTGGTGGCTCTGCTCAGCAGAAGTTGTTAGCATCTGATATACGTGATGTTGGTTTGTTTTCTTGAGCAATTGAAGAAAACACTCGTATACATCGCAGGAGTTTCTCATAATGATATTCAATAGTTCTCCACTCGCTCTTATCGGAGTAGAATCAAATTGTTGAATGTGTTCGAGTTCCTTTGCGGTTAACTTTTCATCTTGAAACATCTGAGCGGCGATTTCTGAAACACTCGTCAAGTTGTTCAGCAGTTGGTTGTATTGTCCTCGAATAAGGTTTTTGTGCTCAGCTACAATTGCAATGATATCTGAGTCAGATAGGGTAACTCATGATACAACTCCTAAATATATGTAAGTTTAGTGAAACGGAACATTTCAACGCCACCTAAAAGTACGAATTAAGGCAGCAAACTGTCATTGCCAAAATGAAAGCCTGTTAGAATATGTCTTATATTAGAATAGGTCTTAGGTTTGATGTAGGCCTATTGGGGGCCAATAAACAAAATGTGTTTTCTATAAGCGTGACTAACAGCATGAATTAAAGGCGAAAATGGCCTGAATTAACGTGAAAGTTATCGTCTGTTGAAGTGATGCTGAGCTTAGATGCCTGCATGCAGAATGTGACAACACTTGTTTAAATTAATTGAACATAATAACAGAAACTTCCTATAAGGAAACTGTCATAATAGAAATACCTGTTAGCTTCGATTCTTCTCCTGGTTCCGATATAATGCGCTGAACCGAATCCCACAAGTGCACCAGTTTTGATGGAGATGGATTCATTGTGGTTCTATCGAAATTCAAGTTAAAATTGAATAACTACTGCATGTTACAGTCTGCTTTTCGCACTATGGGATGTTACTATATAGCTATAAACTGATGCGTTAATCTATGCTGGGGTGTTCCCAATTGGGAATTTCATCCGCTTTCCAAGTGTTAGAGTTCTGGTGCGGAGCGTAGCTTTGGTGCCGACGAATCTTATAAGTAGCAATGTGAATAGTGATATTAAAAGTGAGTTGTGGACAATTCACAGCGTAGGCGTATTAGTGTAATCGTTATATGCAAATATAATGACGATGGGAAATTTCCACAGTTGAATGCAAATATTTAAAATATGAAGACCCAGTACAAAAAGTTATATTACATCCTGACCTGACTGAGGCGTAATTTTCGGGGCTTAGGCCTACCCCGAATTTCCCATCGTTATTATATTTGCAAATAACTGTTTCAGCAATATGTGGTGAATTGTAATAGCACAGGGCTTGTATTGATGATATCAACTAATGTCCGGACATCGAAAATAAGTCTCATTTGAGATTGCATCAGGTTTGTTTTTCTTCTCATTCTTTGATGCATTATAATGCAGATAATATCAGTAGTGAAATATTGTATCCAAATTTGAATACTAATTGACAATTTAATCAGACTCATCATTTGTCTCAAGCACCTCCATTTGTCACTTCTCAGACTTTTCAATCAGAATTTAACCCCAACTCTTCCAGAAATCTTACCCTGATCCATTCAAGCCGATGTCTTCCCATTTTTCACAATCCGATTTCTCTAAACCTACACACAACACACAATAACGGTTCCTCTGTGACTTTCTTCCTCTTGTCTCCTGGCAACCGGATCTTAATCTTCACTGAGTATCCGTGGACAACCTCTGTGACAATGGCGGATATAGCTATAGCCGGTGAGGAAATGCTCTCGCCTCCCCCACGCAAGCAATTCTGGAGCCGTCACTACTCTCTGACTTGACGCAGCGCTCGTAAATAAGGTGGTACACTACGGTAGCGGCGCTACAGAAGGCATTGCATTAGATTAGATTCATCTGCGCTTTGGTACGAAGAAGCACTATAGAAATTTTTGAGTGCACGATTTCACAAGTCCTTATAAGGTCTAAATCCTTATGTCGATAACTTGCTTTCAATTCCACTTTTCACATAGCTACGCAATTGCTACAAAAAGTATGTATCTCTCGCGTGGTCCGATACTATTGTATCAAAGACCTGAACTGTACCTTTAAGACATCTTAAAAGCTGTGATAAATCAGTTAATTGGCCTGCATCATAAAATAAAGGTATTCTTACCAACATTGTCTATGCTCAGATGTGCAATTCTGACTGTTTCTGTTTCATTTGTGACCTCAGTATTAGAACGACCCAGCACAGGAATCTTTAACTAAAATAACTCGAAGGCCAACTTAAGACCAGGGCGTTAACGAGCGCAACGCACAAGTGATCTTATTCATTCAACGACATAAAAGAATTTGCGAGTAACACAGTGGCTGAGAAAAGTGAACTCATCATTTTTAAACACTATAGTGGAATAGAATGTGTTTGCGTTTGTTTAGTTATTCCTTTCAGCGCTTCTGGCAGAGGCCTGGGCATCAATGTATAGAGTCATATCCTGACTGTTACGGGTCTTATCACATACTGTTTGCCTTGCGATTTAACCTACTGAGGCTCATATTGCGGTGTTGTCCTAGGGCATCCTGCAACTCCTGTTTAACTTCTGTGCTTGCTGGTGCTTATACAGATAATATGGCGCAAAAATTGAATAACCAGTCCAATCCGCAATCTTAAATTTAAATATGAAATAGATCGATTTGCTGAAAAATATTTGATTCAATTCGATATTTTACTTTATTGAAAAATCAACTGTCTCATTCCTGAATTTGGAAGCTATACCGACTTGGTTTTCTAATTTTAAAAAGGAGGTTGCAATTTCAATTTCAAATGTTTCTTTTTATATAGCTAATACTTGTTACAGGGCAAGATTGAGAGAGTTAATGGAGCGACGAATAAAACGGAGGCAGGCAGGCGGACAGGCGGGCAGGCGGGCAGGCAGGCAGGCAGACAGGCAGGCAGGCAGGCAGGGTGGACGAGCTAGCAAGTAACTAAAAGAATTCCTTATTGTGATGCATAAAATGCAGAGGAAACATTGTTGTCAATGCCGACGTTGACAACTCTAAGTGGAAACTTGACTAGTCATGGGTTTCATTAAGTGACACCCATGGCAAGGCAAAGATGGGGATAGTGCAGAACTCCAAGTTTAATTACTATACTGGACAGCATTCCATTGAGGTTTATTGGAGGGACGATTATGCCTCCACATTAAGCACTCATTGGACACACTGTCGCTACTATATCGCTATAGAAGTTCTAAAAATAGCAAATTTGTGTAAGTTTAAAATATATTTCGCCTGTCATAATGAATTAGTCAAATGCTTGGAAGAACTGATAGAATTGCATAAGACTAATAATTCCCATTACAGAATAGTGTTTTAGCTAAACCGATGATCATCAAAGATGACATATTGTGTGCTCAATCGCTCACATGATGTGACTGCCACTGGCGTTTAGAAATTTTCGAAATGTTTTTGTCGTATAAAGTTGAAGTTTATTAATCTGAACTTTAGTATTAAGTAACATTACTTTCGTTGTAATTCGATGTCTATGCTCCGCAGCGGCTACTCGTAATTTCAAAATTTCACAAACCACTGTGTATTTAGTTTCTTTAAAAATTTTTTATTTAGCTGAACTTCAGTTTTAATATTTACCGGCCCGGCGCTCAAGTCTGTCATAGCCATGGTTCTTTGGCCAGGATCGGTATCAAGTCAAAGATTAGAAGAAGTAAATTGGAAAATAGTACTCTAGATGGATGTTTCCATGTTTCCTTGGATTGATCTGCTAGATTTCGACCGCTTGTATTCAGCCAAAGGTTTCTACTTTACACAATGGTGCTATAGAAGTTCAAGATTTCAAAATACTAATATAATTTATAACAAATTTGGCTCGCAATGATAGACTGGCAAATGCTTGCAAGAACTAGACAAGACAGAAATTTAGTCACTCGTTCATTCAGGGCATTTATATGGCGCCCCTATTCGATATGAATGTCAAAGACACAGCTAGACATAACTCCGACAACTCTGAAAAAGTTTCAATAAATTTCTTATGTAAAAGTGGTAAAGCCTTTGCTTGTAAATTCTTACAGAGATTTTTAATAATTAAAAGTTTAGTTAGGCCATAGACATCATTTTCAATTCACAGATCAAACAAAAATACAAATTACCTTGATTGCAAATTAAAATATATCTGTATTTCGCTTAATTATCTAAATTCAAAAATCAAAATCCGTCCATCTTTGTATATCTTCTTCTCGGAATCATATTCGTTATCAGCCACAAACAGTCGATTATTTGTTTGATCCAAAAGAATCCTCGTTGGATATCGTAACCCGTGCTTCTTCTTTGAGAGAATTTCTTTCTTAAATCCCAAATCTGAAGCCAATAACAAAACTCGTCTGTTCTCTCCATCAGCGACCATCACGAATCCATATTCGTCGACGGCTAAATGGATTGAATTCATTTGTCCGAAGTTTGATCCATGTTTGCCTTCAAATGACTTCTTAAGGTTTCCATCTCCATCCACTATGCGCACACTCTGCAGCTCATCACCAAAGATACCGCAATGACTGACCACGAAATGACCATTGGTCAGTTTTACAGCATGCCATGGATGACGAATATGTGCGCTTGAATATAATTTAATTTCACGGATATATTGTCCATCTGGCGAATATTCGTTTAATTTATTTTTCTCGTAGACAGTTAAAATGATATTCGATTCATGTGTAATAGACAGACCGTATCCATAATCGTATCCTGTTAACCATGTGTCCTGTACTTCTCCATTTGGATCAACTCTGAAGATCTTCTTCGGCTGTCCAACGCCTTTGTAATCGAAAATGTAGAGACATTGATTTCTGTTGCACGATCCTATATCCACAGGATTAATTAATTCCTTCAAATTCCATTGACGACAGAAACTGAATTTAATCGAATTGTAAACTTCAATTTCTGAACTCCCTTGATTCACAACAAACAATTCTTTATCTAAAATCGTCAATCCCACGATCACTCTCTTTTCTTCTGAGGCTTTTGTTCTTATCGTCTGAATTAAGACTGGATCTGATTTGTAGTTATCCCGCAGTTCGCCTGAAAATAAAAGCACGCATATCACTTAGCTTTCGTTGGGCGCTGTAGAAATATAGAGATTACGATTAAGATTATTTATAAATGATATGAAACCATTCTAGATAAAGAATGAGATATTTGAAGAAGCGACGACGACTACGATGATAACCGCGTCGCAGAAACAACTAACGAAGCGGTAAGGCACACAAACAGGCAGAGAAACTAGAGCGACCGAAAGACAAATCGACCGATACAAAAAGATAATCGCAAAGGGAGAGGCAGAAAACAGTAAGAGATCCAAAGTGCGTCAAGTGCCATTGCCAAGACCGTCTACTTATGACGGAGTATGGAACGTTGATTTCTTCGAAAACGGGTCGTCACGTATAGTATAACTTTGGATATAACTGTCTACATAATGCAATATGAAATCTTTTCCACTCTGGATTATAGAAAAAAACTGCATACTTATTTAAAACATTAATGATAACTTTCTGACATAACGTTAACAGTGATCGGCTTTTGAAAGATGTGATGCATAATAAGCTAAATGCAATTATATTTCAATAATATTGCATTTAGGCGATTAGGCAGAAATTATTTAAACCAAGGATGGCGACATATAGACGTAAATACCACTGATGTGCCATTGACGTCAACTTTACTTTGACTGTCTATCAATAAAGCAATTACCGTAATCTACTGCAACTACGATTCTCAGTTGAATTCGCTGACTTAATTGCTTATCAAGATTCCTTTGCTTTAATTTCTTTCTTAAGGGTTTTGATTATGACACATTATTCCCAGCGCATGTCTTGTCTGCAACATCACTTTAGATCTTTCCAGATATATAATAAAATATGATGCAAACATAACAAAATTCACAACTTTAAATAATGAAAAATTTTGAATTAGATAGTAACAAGCAAAACTTCTGTTCACGGTTAAATTGTTTAAAGGCGTTATCGATTACCGATTAATCCGCGTAGCTCTTGTATCTGGTTGGTGAGCTGCTCCTTCTCTTCTTTCCATGCTTTTCTCTCTTGTTCCTGCTTGCCTTTAAGGTCCAAAATCTTGGCTCTGCGAACTATAACAATTCAGATGAATATCTTAATTTTTTAAAAAATAACCAAAAAGAACTACTTTCGATTGAAAGGGACCATTCTGCAGCGCCGGTGCATAAATTGGTTGTCTCCATCTACCAGTACGGGATTTACGATTTACAATTACAGATCTACGATTTTCGGAGAATACTCTCACTATACTGTAAAACGACTGAGCCGTTTTCAATATATGCTATTCATGGGAATCAAGCAACCTTGAATTACTTTATGGTTTATGTTTAGCAAATATTAAATGCTTTAGAGAAATTACATTTTGTCAAAGAGCTTACGAATTAGGCCTACAGCTTGCTCGCACGTCTTACACGTTAAGCTGTTAGAAAGAAGGGAGTGCGTTTAAGTAGATTAACGATTCAAGTAGATTAATCATTAATAATTAATTTAAGTAGATTAAGTACTTTTCTGCTTTCTGTCACAAGTATACGTAGATCTTCAATACATCATCGGGAGTCTTAAATCGCTGGCTACTGGACCCCTAACCATGCCAGCCTCCTTTAGGGATCGGCAAGTTCGTCTGAGATACGTTAATGGAAACAGATCTGGGTGAGCATAATGTAAATAGATGGAAGCCTCTCCCACTTCTGCCTTCAGTGAATTAAATCTGTCTGAGTCCTAAGAGAAAGAAACTGGTCAGTGTAGTCCTGGGACACATCATAACCATAACATCAGCTGTCGGATTCAAAGGCCAGGGGAACTGATTTCGATTTCAGAGGTGATTCACTCAGCCAGCGAAGCGGCACGAAAGCAGATAGCTGGAAGATAGTTGGTTAACTGGGGAAAGGCACGCGCCGTAACAACCACTGAAAAGTATAAACAAGCTTACTTCATCATCATCACTTTAAAAATAAAGAAATGCGCCATACCTTTTGCTCTGACTTTTTCAACGCATGGTTTTGTTATTGCTAGCTTCGCATCGGTTTCTTTGAGCTTTATTTCAGTGTCTTTAAACGTTTCTTCATTTTCCTTGAAACTTAACTCTAATTTTGGTTCAATGTTTTTTAACTTATCTTCAGTTTCTCTTAATCGTGATTCACTTTCCTTTAAAATTTCTTCGTAAGATGTTGCTTGGTCTCCGAGTTCTTCTAAGCGACGTTTGGCTAAAGCTAATTCAGTGTTAAGAGCTTTATTCGTTTCTATTACCTCAAAATATTCTTCACGATGCTTTTCTCCCAATTCTATGTAAGTTTTGACTTTGTTTTCAAATTCGTCTTTAAGCTCGTAAAGTGTACGTATTTCAGCGTCAGACAATCTCAATTTCTCCGTCGAGTCCATTAATTGCATTGAAAGTAGCCGTTCTTTTTCAACAGATTGTTGCTCTTTCTGTTGTTGTAGCGCCTTTAGACTGTCCATCACGAGTTGACTCTCATGAAGTCTCTTGCTGAGTTTCTCATTCTCAGTTTTTGAGGAGTTCAGACTTTTCTCTAAATCATATGCTTTTTCTTGTAATTCTATAAGTTGTTTCTCCGTTATAGTTCTCTCTCGTTGAATTTTATCCCGAAAGAAAATGAATTTTCTTTTTTCTTCAAAAATTTCTGTTCTTAGTTTTTCGCATTTTTCTTCTTTGTTTTTATCTTTATAACACAAATAATTAAATCGAATTTAGAAATCTCAAATCAATATCTCGTAGATCGTTCAGCAGAAGGTGAAAGTGTTGCTTGTGTTTGCATTCAGTAAGATGTACAGGGACCTGTTTTGGCGTCACGTGTAGGTTTTGATTGGTTGTAGTGCCTATGAAAGTACTGTGTGGTCGTAGTTTGAAGTGAAACTGTTTAGTTTATGATTTTGGTTTTTTGAAAATTCCACAAACCAACCCCAGCGCACACGTGGTGACCCAAAAGCCATGGAAAGCTTTCATGTAATGTAGTATACAGTCTCTGAGACATATTAACACTTACTGCATAAAGTAAACGTCTGAGAGATAGAGCTATCTAGAGACTCAAATAAGGCTAGGGAAACATTGGCATTTAATTTTGTGTTGCTAAAGTGATTTTTCTTGATGTGTCGTTTGCTGCATAAAGTCGTTAATATTCATCATATGTACTTGTGTGGGTACGTACGCTCTTGAGGTCTATGGATGTCAGGGAGGCTACAACCTGTTTAAGCGAACTAGGTGAAAGTATTTATAATAGAAAGCGGTGTTTGATTAAATAGATGTGTTCGGTCTCTCTATGTCCGAATCTCCCCTTAATGGAGTTAGTAATTGAGTGTTCTATGAGTTTGAGGATTTGTGCGGCTTTGGCGATGTTCAGTCATATACTATTTTTATAATGTTGAATACAATATTTAATATTACAAGAAAACGACGATTTCACTAGTCCCTACCTTGAAGAATAGTCTTCACGCAAATCTTCCAAATGCTGTCAGTAGATGTCTTCTGACGTTGAAGTGCTATTTTGGTTGATATTTCAGTCTGCAGTTCATTCTGAAGCTTCTTCAACTTAGTCTCCAAATTGACAACGGATCGTTTGTTCTGAAATATGTGTTTCATGTATATATATTTGATGTATTGTTTTCGCAGAAATCAAAAATGTAAGATACTTTGTAACGGTTAAAGTGTGATTTTTCAACTTGAAAATTGAAATGTACATTGTATGCTAAAGTGATTTTGTCTCCGTATGGGCCTATCTCTACATCATCTGCAAAACTTCTGTACTTAACACATGTTTGTCTATTAATGGTTGCTTAATGTGAACAACAGCCTGTATTTCACCAGTATGTAAACCTCTCAAATAAACCTCGGCTGGATGACAACTTGACAACTTGCCTTGGTTCAGATCCACTAAAGTACTTTCCGTTATTAATTCACACTTTTGATGTTTCATTATCGTGCGCGTTGGGTGAATGTAATATACCCAAACTTATAGCACTTTCCCTTTCCAACAGGTGGGAGTTAAATGGAAAGGGGTAAAAGGGTGAAAGGGCAAAACAAGTGGAAATGCGTCATTAGCTTTAGATGGATACATACGAGGGATAGACCAGGTTACTGTGGTAGAATGCAAGAAACTTTATACAGCGTCTTATTGCGAGTGACGGAAGGAACCCTGTTCTGAGGGAAGGCCATACTCAGGACTTTGCGCATCCGGCGACAGTGGAAGAGACAAGGAAAAGAACAATTCTTTTGTTGTGTAGAATGTGTTATTTAACTCTCATTCATCCACACTCATTCTTGAACTGACGTGTTTTATATTGTTAAAGAGTAGGGCTATGATACTGCAATAGTTATACAACAATCTTTTTGTATCGGAATTTAGCATAGGCCTTATTATGCTTACGACATCTTGCTGTTGTGTAGATTTGCGACGTTTTTCTGCATAAGGAACTTTTGGCTCACAACGGTGTACCGTTGGCTTTGGTAAAGTTTTAGGTTTAGCAGATATCGAAGGCGGCTTTGGTGGAATTTTTGGAGGAATTCTTTTCTCATGGGCATCTGGGCATCTTGTTTTCATTGCCTCCACTGCCGTTAGCTTCTTTTCGTCCAAAACGCCTTTCAATAGAAAGTGACACATTATATAGCTGTTTCAAAAGCTACTATTTGGTTGAGAATTTTATACATAAATACACATACATACATACATACATTCATACATTCATACATACATACATTCATACATACATACATTCATACATACATACATTCATACGTACATACATACATATATACATACAAAGTACTTCCTAAACGTCGTTACAAGGCGTTGGCTCAGGACTGTAACCTCGATTAATTGATCACTAAACAAAATTACCGAAATATGTTGCAAATACAAAGCACATTAATAATACTTTAACATTGTATTAATCAAAATTATTAAAATAATTTAAGGGCAGAAAATTTGGGTCTCTGGAGTCTACAAGTTATGAAAAATGTCTTATTGGAAATTCTAAAATGTCAAAACTCTTTGAGTGAAATTTCCTATTATACTGAAGACCGAACCTAGCACATACTGCTGGATATTTTATAAAAATTTAATTAACAAAATCTCCGAAAAATCTTTGCTTTGATATACATACCAACCACGGTTTCTGTAAGCCTTCTAGTGATTTCAGTCTGGTAAGAGCTGTTCAAAGCATCCTGAAACTTTTTATAATCATCAAATGATTTGCGGCTGATGATACACAGTAGAGTCTCATTCTTTTTCACTCGATATTTCAAGGAGCGAATTTGTTCATATTCCCGAATGCTCAAGACCTCTGTTTCAACAAGGAATGTAAGTAGACCATGATCAGGATCTACTGATTCTGTCAACCAAGTGTAGTTTTGACGAATGAGGCGAGAATGCTCGGACACGAATTCATCACCTGCAATGCGGAAGCATTTTTTTATTTGATGTCCTTTTATCGAAAAGGGTTTTAATTTGTATGCAGAATATTAATTTTAAACTGCTTATCCTGTTCAGCATTTGGATGATTCATCCCTCATCTCTCTTTGCCAAAGTTCTTTTTGGACGACCCCTATTTACTGGAACATTCCGTATATATATAAATATATATTAATTATAATGTTAGAAGTTTTGTAGATTCCAAGCCGTGTCGTGTTGATAGTGCAAACGAAAGAGCCGACAATAGCTGGCGTAGACGTCAACATTGTTTGGGACCTGGTCAAAGCGAAACAGAGATGTAAGAAACAGAGATGTAAGAATACATTTCAGGAAGGTTGGTACAGCATTCCAACCCGATGAAGCTACTGTGGACTTGAACCAGAAGTGGGGAATAGGATCAAGCTCTGCATTGTCATGCCGAAAGATAGCTGTCAGATGTCAGATGCTCGTGATACCAAGGCGGCCTTGTGCCTAACAAAGCGAAGACAAAAAAGGTGATTTATGTTCGAAGCATTAGAATAGGCCATACGGGAGGTTCCACTAGCCCTACTGGTGGCAGAAACGATAACGACGTTCGAAGGTTACTAAAGGATCGAACAAGAATTGAAGATCATTTCTACGACACCAGAAATCGTTTACTATGAGCAGCAGGGATTAAGAGTAAGCTTTATATCGTGTGTAAATGCTACCTTTTTGTTAATGCAAAACAGAAGCTGAGGTTGGGTAGCCGGCTGGTAGCATCGTCTAATGTGTCCAATCAACAACCAATATAAATAGAAAGCTAACATACCTCTAGCAAAATTGCAAAGAAACTGTGTAGCGCTGAAGTGGAATTTAATGAAAGAGTTTGGCTAGCTTTAAGTCTTCGAGCAGCCGTCAGACAATTTCGCATTCAAACCAAGACAAGGATTATTAATATTTCGTATATGAAGTTTGGATTGACATGAGGCAAAATGGGAATGAAATGTTCTGAGCATGGATGCAAAAGCGGACATGTTTCTTGGAAGGGCAAATCTGTGGACCAAATAATCACAATGCATCGTTATTCTATCAGAAACAAAGAAATATTTGAAAAGTGAGTCCAATCCAAGCCCAGAAAAGATTTTCAACCGGACAAGGAATTCAGCCGAAGAACGTACAACGAACGGTTTAAAATCTGATGTTAGGAACTAACCTATGTTCAAATGGTCGTAATCTAAAGGAACAGGTAATTGCCAGATTCTTCAACTGCATGGAAAAGAACTTTGTAAAGGATGTTACCAGCAGTGCCAACCCTTGTCGTGAACCTTAAGCAAAGAAAATGAAACTCGCCAAGCTATCAAGAGCCTTTCGGTAAAGTCTGATATATTCTCTTATAATGAAGTCTGTGCTGGCGTGTTTTTACCTCAGATAAGTAATTTGTATGGCACAATTTCTGTTTCAGCTCTAGTCTTCTTCTACTCTTTTCTCTTCTCTACTTTTGTGAATGTTCACTTCACATTCATGCAAATATGGTTTGGACTATTTAGAATCCTCATCCATATCCATAAACTGTCATTATAAGAGCTTCGGCAGTTGTGAAAGGCACTATATAAATGTTTAGATATATGAAAGCATACATACATTGGTTTTTATCATGCTTGCGTGTGTAGAAATAACATTATTGTGGTCTTGGAACAGCTGTACGCGCCTTATTATACATTGTTTGTAACTGCAGCAGTAGGGCCCCAACCGAAAAGGCCTCCTGGCAGTTGCCTGTTCAGATTGTAGTTATCTAGACCTTCTTGGTTAGGGACAGACTGGGGTTTGCTTGTGTGTTTTGCTATCATCTCCCATCTTCAGAGACCAGGGGCATTGAATGTGAAACCAGTAGTCGATAGAGTTATTAATGGACACCATCATTACTCTATGATTCGCATACTAAACTCACAATCTATAGCAAAACATTTAGCGAACATCAGAATTGTTCATAGTTGCAGCTATAAAGAATATTTAATATTCTTACCTGAGGAGTTGCTCACTTGATCAGAAGTTAGCATCTGATATAAGTGATGCTGATTTGTCTTCTTTAGCGATTTAAGAAAACACTCGTATACATCTTGCGAGCTTTCGATAATGACATTCAATAGGTCTTCACTCGCTCTTATCGGGGTAGAATGGAATTGTTGAATGCGTTCGAGTTCCCTTGCGGTTAACGTCTCTTCTTGAAACAACTGTGCTGCGATTTCCTGAACGCTGGTTAGGTGGTTCAGTAGTTGATTGTACTGTCGTCGAATTAGGATTCCATGTTCTTCTGCAATTGTTTTCTTTTCAACTAACTCGCATGCAACTGCTCGATATAAATTATGTGATAATACTGTAAATTAATTATTTTCAACGCCACTTCAAGCAAACTATTCTGTTAAAACAGTCTGCCTCAACAGGATGGTCTTAAACCGTTGTCGATATAAAATCTGATAAGTCCACAGTTCTTAATTTACGCTTTTTTTAAATATTGTTTGTATAAGGCGTGTTTCTAAGGAAAAAAGAATTGTCAAAGATACAAGTTGAACAACAATATCAAAATAACTTAGAATTATAAATTAAGTGGAGAATTATTTTCAGCTAAATTTTGTCAGATAAATGTAAAGCGTGTCAAGTGATTAAGAATTATAGATATAAAATTACTGTTCTAAATGGTCAAAATGAATTTGTAAAAGAACACACAGCAGTTTTGCAAGTACGTAGACAGTAAAAATAACAATTTTGTTTTGGTATAAATTTTTAATCGTCGAAAAAAGTACAAAATACTAAAGAAATCAAAAGTACCTTCAAGTTTAAAGTCTTGCCCAGGCGTAGTTATTACACGCTTAACCGAATGCCACAATTCGGCTAGTTGTTCTGGAGATGGATTCATATTTGGCGTCTTGTTTTCCGTGATGAAAATTGATTCTCTCCGTAGCACATAGAAAACGATTCTGCTTCTTTTTATGTCTGCGGTAGACAGTTGAATCTAACGAGCTACAGGAGAAATAAGCGAGGCAAATTTGCAATACCATTAATTTTACTCGGACGTTAGTTAGCTTCAATGTAGTTCACAAATCTTGTTGAAGGTATCACATAATAAGTGAATTGTTGAACAAAAAAAATGCCATGTTCAGGACTTAAATGCCTACTTCAGAGAACTAAATCAGGAAGCGCTGGCTTCCTACTCAGCAAAAATGCTTTAAATTGGGGCTTATAGTTTATTAAACATTGAACTCTGACTAACCACAACACTTAAAATCAGTCCTCATTCCTCAAACTTATAATTATTCAACCAAGTCATCTGAATGCCTTTCTCTAGTTGTACCAAAAACAAAACTGTTCTTGGTGAACGAGCCTTCTGGATAGGTTTCTGGATCTAAATTTTGGAATTCTTTTCCTGCATCCGTGCGTTATGCTCAGTCTGTGGTGTTACTTCGTTCCCATTGTAATACTTACCTTTTCATTTGGCTTAGACTGCCTCTCTGCTTCAGTTAACTGACTTCCTGGTTATTGACTTGGCTATGTCTTGAATTTGGTGCGCCATCGGTTGATGCCATATGCAGTAGACACTGGCGCTAAACAATTTCTAATTGATAACTGTTGCTGAGCATTGCAAAACAACTTATTGCTTAAAATCACCGAATATACTAATTTCTAAAAAAGGCATCAGACAGAAATAAAAGAATAACGTAGAAAAATTACAGTTTATGAATTAATTTTAAAGAGCCATAAATTACATTTATAGACAGCAAAACGCAAACGCCATACTGATCAAATATTACAGCAGAGGTAAGCTAACCGGTGCAGTTGAATTTAAAGCGTTCAGACTAAATTTTACCATTTAGCTTTTATAGTAGGCTATCTTCGATTATTTATTTCGCCATTGCTGTTTACCTATTCAAGTATCATTGGGCAGGAGTGTTTTAGAATGTGTGCGACATAGGCCTACGTAGTGTAAATTTGAAAAACAATGAGGGGATTTTAGGTTTTTGCATAATGTAGAATGTATTACGTCTGATAATTTAGCCTCATGTGTTTGTATAAATAATGTGTATGGCACACTAGGGAACAGTTAGGTGAGGCTATAATTAGCGCGAGGCGGGTAGGACGCCCGTGACTGACAGGTGGAGGTAAACACGAGCGAGAGAGATAAAGTGAGAGAAAGAGTGAGAGATAGATAGATAGACAGATAGGTAGGTAGGTAGACAGACAGACAGACAGACAGACAGACAGACAGACAGACAGCCAGACAGACAGATTGATAGATAGATAGATAGATAGATAGATAGATAGATAGATAGATAGATAGATAGATAGATAGATGGATAGATGGATAGATGGATAGATGGATAGATGGATAGATGGATAGATGGATAGATGGATAGATGGATAGATGGATAGATGGATAGATGGATAGATGGATAGATGGATAGATGGATAGATAGAGAGAGGAAGAAAGAGAGGGAGAAAGAGAGGGAGAAAGAGAGGGAGAAAGAGAGGAAGAAAGAGAGGGAGAAAGTGAGAGAGACTGAGCAGAGGAACGCCAATCGGATGGCGAAAGGGAGAAGTTAGATGATTGACAGACGGAGGGGAAAGCCAAGCATGGGTGCCAAGAGAAGAGGGCATGCGCTGAATAACGATCGAGGAGGCGTTAGGTCCGGAGAACAGAAATAAATTGATACTGCATCTCTTAAATAGGCCACGCTAGATTAACAGATGGATGTGAATCGAAAGACTCTGATGCCAAAAAAGTATTCACCAGGGAAGTTATTGCTGTCACTAGTTCTGGGCCTACGTCAGCGCAACTCACTTGGTCATAGATGTGCTGAGGGCGCAGTCCGTCAGGGCCCCCGACGACCCTGCTGGGAAGGAGCTTATGTGTTTTAGTGCTTTATCCTCAGTAACCTGGAAAACCGTGGCCAACGGTGGCTAGGAGGGAGGGGGTGATCCAAAGGAGGTGCAGGGTGTGTGCGACTTAGCTCAGCCAGTGCCTCGGTGTTTATGAGGACGAGTTCGTCCTCTGAGCAGAGAATTCGAACGGCTGCCTTAATGTTTCCATCCTCCAGCTTTGAGGCAACAGCTGCTGTTTGATCACTGTTTTTTCTGTTGCCCGAGGGTGTGGAAGCATGACAAAACAGGGCAAAAACGAAAGCCTCCTTAGCTGACCAGTTGGAGAAAAAGTCATCAACCCGCTTTTTATGGTAGATGTTAAGTTATGACGCCTTCTTCCTCTATTCGGTTGTTCAAGGCTAATAGCCCCAAATGATAAAAGGACCTGCCAATGATGGGGAATATGGGGTTCTGCTAGAATCTTGTTTATAATAGTAATGAGCAATCTACCCACCCTTGGCCGAGCCACCCTAGGAATGTGCTTCAAGGTTAGGCAGAGATCAGGCATCTAGGTGCACTGAATTAAGAGAAGTTCCACTTTGGGAATTAACCAATGTTGAGGCAGGATTTCCTTGGGTTAATTGCGATTGAGCCTGTAAGATGTTAGCTGCAGGTGGCTGTTTAGCGCCTGGGCAAGGGTTGTTACGAGGGCCAAGCAGATGTACCTTGCCATATTTGACGTGCAGCAGTCTTATAGCCCCATAAAAGCTACATGCCCCACTTGCTTTTTGCGATGTACGGGGAGGCGGTGAGGTCGGGCTCCGAGAGGGATCCACTTAATATTGTGTAATGGGTACATAGAGGTTTTACTAGGACAACTAATAAATTAATATAAGCCAGGTGTGTAATGAAACAAGAACCGTCGGCGAAACAGACCGAGCCAAATGGGGGCGTGGCTGACGTCAGACCTCTGATCAAGAAAGTTTAAAACCAAAAGCGTGCGATAAAAGCAAGAAAAAACAGAATAAGCACCAAACTCAACAGATCTGTGCCGAAAACCGCGAAACTAATCCAGAGAAATGTCGGATCAAAGATGGTATTATCCCACAGTGAGAACTGTAAATAAATTTCCTATCGACGTTAACGACCTTCAATGCCATAAGATGTCGCTAAACTGTTTGATCCATCCATCTATCCATCAGGTCCTTTGTGCTCGAGAATGACGGTTCGCATACCAATAGCGGCTATATTTTTACATTTAAAATTCCATAATTATTTAATTTGTGTAACACTCCTATTATATTCGCCAAATGATATTTATGAGCTGCATAACGGAGTGATGCAATTTAGATGGGGTGCGACATCAGGTGAATTTGATGACAGCGTCTTGACAGATGGTATAAGTCTGACGAATCTGCACAGTTTATTATAAATTAACTGATCAGCTTGATAATGTTGATAATTTCTAAATTTGCAAATATCTGAGTTTAAAATTGTTTTAAAAATTAAATTGATTCGAGCTTAAGTTTTACCGGCGAATCAAGTCCGAAACAGTCGAGTTCTGTGTTCATATTCGGTGCCAAGTCGGGTAATTGAAAAAGCCATTTGAATTGGAAAAAGTTCTACTGGAGGATGTTTCCATGTTCCCTTGGATTGTTTTGCTGGAATTTGACCGCTTGTCTTTCAGTTTCACTTGTCAGTTAAGTGAGAGGCATTATATGTTATACTCTGGCGCAGTAGAAGTTCTATATTTAAATGTACATGTTTTGTATAGCGACTGTATGGCCTCGACAATGATCATTTTTCAATTTCTAAAATTGTAATAGGCTGCTACTTTAAAGCAATATGGCTAATCCTCAGTAGTTTTGAGAAGTGGGGCAAATGTTTGTGAGAACTGGACAATTTAAAAGTTCTTCGATCAGTAAACACATAATATACGGCCCCCCATGAGATGAATATGCCATAGAAGCAACTAAGCATAGTTTAAAGTGTAAAGCCTTCGCTGAATGCTAAGTGAAAGGTAAACTGTGGAAATTGACCACCATTAATATTATTTTTATAGAAAGGAACTGAATTAAATCTATATCGTCAGCTTAACCTACATCGAGAATTATAGTGCTTCAGTTAAACTAATTTTATCTCTACAATTTCTTTAGAATTTAAGACTCGGAGCTCAGCAAATGTTTGCTTCAAGTTTACGAAATTGTTTAGAAAAGGAATTTAAATCATCTCTCTGGCTCAAAATTCTCAGCAGGGTCTTCAACAAAGGACTCCCTAAAGGCGGTGAAGACGGCGGTGACAACCCTCCCAGCGGCAGTTTTGACTGAGCGGCTTCGCCGACGGCAACCAGACTAGCATCGAAACATTTCACAAATTTATCAGAAGAAACAGCTCCCAAAGTTTAAGTTTCGTAGCTAAGAATTATCCGTTAATCGAGAGTATATCGCCGCAACTATTTCTTTCAAGTTTCAAGCATTTATATAGCGCACTCAATCACATTCGGGCTATATAGAGTCGAACACGGTCTGTCGCCGATTCTACACTTGCTAATCGCACACAACCAGAGGCGATACACAATCGAAAATCTTTAAACTGTGATATCTAATTAGCATATCTACCAGAAATTTATCGAAATCACAAATACTTGTTTATATTAGCAAATTTTTATGAAACCCCCCACAGGCGTGGAAGTCCCGGCAATCGGCCGTAAGCAGTATATATATATATATATCATCACCATCACTCTCAGCCGCGACATTTACTTAGCGCCACTAAGAAAAAAATTGCATAATTCGTTTCAGAACGATAGATGAAAATGGCATGGAATTAGAAATTAGTGAGAAATTTTCGTCAGCTGCAGCTTGTCCCAAAGCAACAACATGGTATTAAGATTATGTACAATTTTACAAGCATATAGAAAGTACAAAAAAGCAATAATGTAAAATTTAGTCTTATAAAACTGTCGTAATATTCGAAGTACCTGTTAGTTTCGATTCCTGTCCTAGTTTGGTTATTATGAACTGCACCGAATCCCACAAGTGCATTAGTTGTTCTATGGATGGATTCGTTTTTGCATTCTCGGGATATATTCTGACAATCAGTTAGGCTAAATTCTTTTTAAAACATCTATTATTCGAATTAATTTATGTAACATTGTAAGGTTACACCACATCGACTAAAGTCGGCTGGGTGATTGCAGTTGGGAAAGGAGTTCACCAAGATCACTGTAAAGAGTTCCGATGCGTAGTTTACATTTAACTATTTGTTATCGAGATATTTCAGTAGCAACGAAACATTGTCCATCACCTTGTTGAAAAGCTGTTGTATTAACGTATCACGCGCCACATCAGACGAAACTATGGATGAAACTACTATCATTTGAGTATTGTAAACGTTTTAAACAAGAAGCTTCCTTATTGACGCTATCATAATACTCCTCTAATCAGTGAATATTCTCTTTGAAGTGAATCAACAGTCCATTGGCCAACTCATAATCTGTTAGATAGATGTAGTCAGCGCGAGAGACTGTACTGAAATATTGATGAACATTTATGATCAAGATGAATAACACTCAATCTTTAAGACATATCCAGTCCGCAAGAGATACTAAACATTTATGTATTTGACAAATAACACGCAAAATCGTTTTTATTACTGTTGTATCCTTCTAATTGCATAATTACATAAAGCAAGTAGCAAAACTCGATCTGTTGAATCAAAATGTAAAACGCGAAGGTAATTAGCCCGAATGAAGCACGAATAAAGCTCTCTATAAGAGCAAATCAATCCATATTTATCAGCGCAAAGTCCAATGCTTAGCCTCGTAAAATTTGACTTTATGCCCTCTTAACAGACAAAGATTAAACGACACCGGTTTTGCCTGTATGATGGGCCAAAAGCGTTTCATAATAGGCATGCGCAAATGCATGCCAAAGTGAGCACTAGCGAGGTATCTTGGCTGTACTGTTGAGTCATCTTGGGACGTAGATATGATGGCCTTCCTTCATCTAAGAGGCAAACTCTGGAAAAGGACCAGAAGAGAGAAAAAAACAACCTTCGAGACTAGATCCTTTCCGAAACATCTACGTCTACTCACTACTAGTCACAATTTAGCCATACGGTTATGACAGACAATCACGGGGAAATGCGGTAGCAGAGTCACCGCCCCTCAAAACGTGTAGGGCTGTAGGCCCTATGTTCAGTGTCACTCGCTCACTCACGTCCTTTCTCCCTCTTTCTTTCCATACTTCCATCTATACCTCCTTCACTCAGTCACTCATTCATTCATTCATTCATTCACTCCATCATTCGCTATCATTCAATAACTCAGTGACTCAATGAATGTAACCGCTCTCGTAGGTGTGGCTTTAGCCTACTATGCCAGATGAAGTTCATCAAATGTTTACCTCTGACCTGGCGATCTCATGCGTATTCTGAGCAGCAGATGCAATAAGTCTGGGTGGGATAACACAGCCCTATATCCGTTCTGTTGCCTTGTGACAAAAACTTGGTCTTAACACTGGAAACATTATGAAACGCAAATCCCATCCTGATTCCTCCTCTTCTCTTTATCTATCCTATCTCACCAATTCCAAACATCATTCACCGTAGCCATTTCATTGTCTGCCTGCCCGACTCTTGGATCTTGACCTGGAACCGAATTTGACCTTTCCTGCCTATCGATTCCTGCCACTTAGATTTCTTTTGGGACTGTAGAAATCTCGAGTTTACGATTACGATCACTGGAACGAGTATTTGCAATTTCTTAATTTCATAAATATCTGTGTTTACAGTTTTTAAAATTTTATTGTGTTGCAGTTTTCACCGGAGCTCAAGTCTGTCAGAGCCAAAACTATCGTTCTTTCGTCAGCTTCAATGTCATGTCAGGCATTTGAAGATGTCAACGTAACTTGAAAAAATACTTTTGATGGATCTTTCCATATTCCATTGGTTTGCTTCAACTGGTCAATTTCCACAGTTTACCTTTCACTTAGCATTCAGCGAAGGCTTTACACTTTAAACTATGGCGCTACAGAAGGTTAAGAATAACAGTATATTATTTTTGCTACAAATTTGTCTCATCACAAAAGTTGGGCAAATGCCTCCGAGAACTAGACAGTACAAAAATGTTGTCATTAGTTCATGGAAAACATTTATATAGCAACCCAATGGGATATATATATACTACAGACATTGCAAGAAATCATTCCGATAATTTTTCACAAGAGATAGTACCTTTCTTAAATAAAAGTGGTAAAGTCTTTTCTTGTAAGTTTTTATAGATTAAAAAAATTAGCAAACGTTTAATTATGCCGTAAACTTCGTTATTGATTTACTGATAAAATAAAAATACAAACTACCAGGTTTGCAAGTTCAAATATTATTATATTTCGCTTATTTATCTAAACTCAAGAATAAAAAATTCGTCTGTCTTTGTTTACAGTGTTCTCAGAGTCCCATTCGTTGTTATTATTAGGCTATTTCACTTATTAAACTGAAAAATAGAAATCCGCTGATTGCCACATTCGTTGTCAGCTACAAACAGTCGATTATTTGTCTGATCCAGAAAAATCCTCCATGGCTCTTGTAATCCGTGTTTTTCTCTTGAGAGAATTTCTCTCTTGAATTCCAAATTTAAATCCAGTAACAAAACTCGACTGTTCTTTCGATCGGCGACAAAAACGAAACCATTTCCATCGACGGCCAAATGTTCTGGACGATTCTTTTCCCCGATGGTCGATCCACATTTTCCACCAAATGACTTCTTAAGATTTCCATCTCCATCCACTATGCACACTCTGTGCAGAGTATCATCATCAAAGCCATGACTGACCAGGAAATGACCACTTGTCAGTTTTATGGCATGCCGTGGATGACAAATACCTGCGTCTGATGATAGACTTATTTCACGGATCAACTGTCCATCTGGTGAATATTCAATTAATTTATTTTTATTATTTACAGTAAAGATGATATTTGATTCATCCGTAACAGACAGACCTTCTCCACAACTGCTTCCTGTTGACCATTTCTTTATTAATTTTCCATTTGGATCAACTCTCAAGATTTCATTATACTGATCATAAAGTATTCTATAATTGGAAATGTAGAGACATTTATTTCTTTTGCAGGATCCTATGTCCATTGGATCAAATAATTCCTTCAAACTATATTTACGACTGAAAATGAATTTAGCCGAATCGTAAACTTCAACTTTTGAACTCCATTGACTCACAATAAACAATTCTTCGTCTAAGATCGTCAAACCAAAGACCGCTCTGGCTTTCTTCTTTGTGGCTTTTGTTTTAATCTCCTGAACTAAGACTGGGTTTGATTTGTATTTATCCTGAAGTTCAACTGAAAATAAAAGCATATCTTTTTCTTAGGCCTACATGGTATTAAACCTGTCCAAATCATAGAATGCTGCTATTTGAAGAAGTGACGACGACTACAATGATAATCGTGATGCAGAAACAGCCAAATTCAGCTGAATGAAACGGTACAAAGCACACAAAGCGGTAGAAGAACTAAAGTGACTTAAAACTTAAAGTGATCGATACAATTGGACAATCGCACAGAGAGGCAAAAGATAGAAAGAGACATAAATCATGTCAAGTGCATCACCAAGGCCGTTGACTAATAGCGAAGAAGGGGAACGCCGATTTCTTCGATAACTGTGCAATTATAATTAAAACATTGCTTGTAAGCTATTAAGCAGAAATTTCCAATCGGTGCCAAATAGACGTAAATACCACTGACGTCATCTTCGCTTTGATAATCTATAAATAAAACACAATACCGTGATCTACTGAAATTACGCTTCTCAAATGAACTCGCTGCCTATCAAGATTCGTCTGCTCTTAATTTCTCTCTGAAGGGTTTGGATTGTGACAGCTTTATCGTAACGCTTATGTCTTGTCAGCAGCAGCATTTCTTACAGAATACCAAATCTTACTAAACATATCATCAAATGTTATGTATTCATAAAAAGACAAAACTTTAAATAGCGATATGTGAAACTGGATAGTGACAAACAGAATTTATGTTGACCGTTATATTATTTGAAGGCGTTATTGTGTACCAATTAATCTGTTCTTGTCTTTTATCTGGCTGATGAGCTGTTCCTTCATTTCTGTCCAAGCATTTCTTTCTTGTTCTCGTTTCTGTTCGAGGTCCAAAATCTTGGCTCTGCAATCTACAACAATAATCAGCGGAACATCTTATATGGCGCTGGAACCGAAGGCTGACTCGAGCAAAGAATTCTTACGTATGCCAGCGAAGCATGACTATAAGCTAGGATGCCGCAATGATGCGAGATAATTGGAAGCCAAGCTAACTAAAACCTGCAATAAGAAAGTTCATGCTAAGCCTGTCGTACAATGCACTTCTTCTACCTTTCCACGTAGTTGTAAAACGGCTGAACCGCATACTACTTACACGCGAACTAAGCAAACTTGATTTAGCTAACGGTTTATGGTTAGCGAGAAATGAATGCTTTAAAGAAATTACATTTTCAAAGTGCTTGATAAAACCTTGCCCTTAATTACGACTTACAGCTTCGTCGCATGTATTAGAAGTTAGACTATTAAATGAACAGGAATGCGTTCAGGAAGATCAATAGCAGTCAGTTACACAACTTTTGTGCCTGGGTAGAAAGTGCTATTCTTACTTCGTCATGCCTCATATGTATAGAAAATGGCTGTTATTCCCTTCAAACTTTGCTTTTGTGACCAGGACAATGATATTTCGAAATTTACCTATTTCAAATGAACTAAAAAGTGCGAATTTTGGTGTTTTCGTGCAAATAAAATAAAAACAGCATTTGAATCAATATTAACATGTATTTACACTGCAGTTATACAAAAATGACCACAAAAGATTTAGAAGTGGGTAGTTTTTCGAGATTTACGATTATGCAGTATATCACTTTCACGAATCAGCCCCCAAACGTAGTCTACCATCATGTGCTCGTTATAACTGTCCTCGGTAGTGACGTTCAAAGTCCAGTATATCTTGGTGGAAGCGCTCACCTTGCTCTTACGAATAAGCTTCCATGTTGTCCTTGAAGTTATCAAGATGAGCGTCAAGGATATGAACTTCGAAGAACATCATGCAGCCCATTTTGCCGAAGTTCTCCTCCAGAGTCTCAACCAGTTCTACATAGTTTTCAGTTATATAATAACCGGACAATAACCCCCGGGACAATAACCCCCATGCAAAAAAACCGGACAGTAGCCCCCCTATAATGATATATTAATTATAAAAATATACAAATAATGTATATTAATCAAACAGTTTATGTATTAATTTATTAGACATATATTAGAGAACCATGCAGTCACAGTATGAAATTAAATGTGTAACAGAAAATGCTGTTTATTGTTAATTAGTTCACTGAACTTAAAAAGAAAGGTTGTGAGCTATTCCACGTAGATAGTCAAGAACATTGCGCTCATTGTAGTTGCTAATGATGGCCAGAATCCATGCATTGCAGTCAGCATACCTCTTCCTTGGAGGTTGTGTTGGGTGACCAGCCAGAAATTGCCCAATTGTCTAATAATTAGTTTTTGATGTATGGTAAGTCTTTCATGTGTATTCTGTGCCCAATTGTCTAATAATTGTCCAATATTTAGTTTTTGGATGTTTGGTCATTCTTTCATGTCTAATCTTTACTGTATCTACTGTATCAGTATAGGGGTTTTTTGCATGGGGGGTTATTGTCCGGGGTTATTGTCCAGGAGTAATTGTCCTGTTACTATAGTTTTCGGCCTTGTGATTGCACAGGAAGCCCCTAACCACTGCGACAAAGCTGTTCCAAGCCTCTTTGTCCTTCATAGTGAGCTTCTTGGGGAATTCTTTGCACCCCAGGATCTTCTTTATCTTTGGTCCGAGGAAGACATCGGTTTTGATCTTTGCCTCAGTCAGCTTAGGGAAGCAGTCCTGCGGGTACTTGAAGGCTACCGACTCCTTATCTGGAGCTGTGACAAATTGTTTGATAAGGCCCAATTTTATGTGCAGTGGTGGAATTAGCACTTTCTGGGGTCCACCAGTGACTCCCGCCTGACGTTGTTCCTCCCCACCGAAAACTCGGGCCGCTGTGGCCAGTCCCGCCTGTGGTAGTGCACCTTGTTGTCCCTACTGCCCCAAAGGCAGAGAAACTTGGTAAAACCGCCTTGGAGACCCATCAGGAACGATACCATTTTGAAGTCACCGATAACACTGGTCAACATAGAAATCGTTACTGACTGGAAAAGGCCCTAATGTGTAGCATCTTGGTGTGCTGAACACGAATATAACCATAAAATTTTTTTATTGGCTCTCGTTTTGAAAATATTTCATATAGTTCATTTTTTATGTTTCACCATGTAAATTTATGCAGTAGGACTGCGACAATATCCTAAATAAGTCTAGAATGATGTAATATTCCACCTCATTGCATAATCCCATCATGGACACATCATGCACAGTTGATTACGTCATTTTCTGATGCAATGTAAAACTACAGCCAGTCGGCTGCTGACGTAAGATGACGTCAGCAGTGTACTATATAAAGCGAGTCGGAACGGTTGAGCATTTACAATATTACAGACTTTGTGCGAGACAGTTTAAGTTACTGTTTTATAAAACTATTATTACTTTATCCATTTAGATACAATACAGAACAGTAATGCCTCGGAAGTGCGTAAATACTGTGGACAACTTTTGTTACATTTGTGGGGAAGTGACATTTGCCAAGCAGAAGAAAAGTATCACTTATCAAGTCAAGAAGGCATATCATGCTTACTTCGAATGCAAGGTTGGTGACCAAGACAAGCCATGGGCCCCGTATATATGCTGTGCTACATGTACAACACAGCTTTCACAGTGGTTGAATGGCAAAAGACCATCAATGCCGTTTGCAGTTCCCATGGTGTGGAGAGAGCAAAGCAACCACGTAGATGACTGTTACTTCTGCTTGGTTCCTCCTCTTTCCGGTGGAATAACGAAGCAAAAGAAGTCGACAATAGTCTACCCAAACATTCCGTCAGCATTGAGACCAGTTCCACATGGTGATGGACTTCCTATTCCAGAACCTCCAGCAGAATATATTTTCCTTGATTCATCTGATGAGGACAAGGGTGAGCCGACATGTTCTTCTCCTGGTCCGTCAGCGTGCAGTGATCCCGATTTTCACTGTGGTGCATCATCAACCCCACACAGAATAACACAGGAAGAACTAAATGACCTTGTTCGTGATTTGGACTTATCCAAAAACAAGGCAGAATTGCTAGGATCAAGACTCCAACAATGGAATCTTCTAGAAGAAGATGTCACAATTACTTCATATAGAAAGCGCCATCAGCAGTTGGAACCTTTCTTTATGAAGGAAGGTAATCTGGTATTCTGTTCCAATATTGACGACCTCATGAATGCCTTACAGATCACTCATGACCCACAAGAATGGAGACTCTTTGTAGACTCTTCAACACTGAGTCTTAAGGCTGTGCTTTTGCACAATGGAAACCGTCTTCCATCTATTCCATTAGCGCATGCTGTCCACATGAAAGAGACATACGATAACCTAAAACAGCTACTGCATTCCATTGACTATAACAGGTACAAATGGCACCTGTGTGGTGATTTGAAGGTAGTTGCCATTTTAATGGGACTGCAGCAAGGATATACAAAATATATGTGTTTCTTGTGTGAGTGGGATAGCCGAGCAAGAGGGTTGCACTACGTGCGGAAGGAATGGACTCCCAGACAAAACATGGCAGTTGGACAGAAGAATATCCAGCACCCAGCTCTGGTCGAGGCTCACCAAATCCTACTACCACCCCTTCACATCAAACTAGGTTTGGTGAAGAACTTCGTGAAAGCCATGGACCGCACTTCGCCAGCTTTCCGATACCTGCATGAAAAATTCCCTCGACTCAGCGAAGCAAAGATTAAAGAGGGAGTTTTTGTGGGTCCTCAGATTAGAGAACTCTTCAAAGATGACCGCTTCAACAACTTGCTGGAGGGTAATGCGAAACAAGCATGGAATGCTTTTCGTCTAGTGTCTACAGACTTTCTGGGGAATGTTAGGGCAGAAAACTACAAGGAACTAGTAGAAGACATGCTCAAGCAGTACCAGAAATTTCGCTGCAATATGTCTCTGAAGATGCATTTCCTTCATTCCCATCTGGATTTCTTCCCTGACAACTGTGGTATGGTTAGTGACGAACATGGCGAACGTTTTCATCAAGATATCGCAACAATGGAGCAAAGGTACCAGGGAAAATGGTCCACTACAATGTTGGCTGACTACTGCTGGACACTCCGCAGAGATGCTCCCGAACAGCTGTACAAGAGACAGGCAAAAAATCTAAGAACTAGTCTATGACCTGGTTTTTACAAATATTAACTGTAAGTGTATCACTATTGGCATGCATTGTGCGATATAAAATTACTTCATTTCAGATTACAAAAAAACTAGAGCCAATTCGGCATTTTCACTGTCATATTCGTGTTCAGCACATACACATTGATAAGAACTGACTAATTTCATTTCAGTAACATGACTTTTGTAAAAATTTGTTGTCCAGTATAACCTTCCAGCTGTACTCATCAAACTTCAAGGCGTCTAGTAAGCTCTTGATACTGTCGTAATCCTCTTTGAGGTGCACCGAGTGGGCCAGGGAAGAGACGGGTACTTGTTCCCGTTATGGACCAGCACGGGTTTGAGGTTCCTGGATGAACTGTCAATGAAGAGACGCCATTCGTTCGGGTTACAGTCGATTCCAACTGCCTCGAACAGACCGATCACATTGTTACAGAAGCATAGCCCATCTTGAGTGGTGAAGAAACTGGAAAAAGCTTGGTGACGCTTCCTCTGACCTGCGACTTGCACACTTTCATCCAATAAATTTCACTGCTTGAACCCAGACGTCAAAAGCTCGCCGTTGGCTTGGTGAGACCAAGATCTGTAATCAAGTCGTTGAGATATTTTTGGTTGACTTACTCTCTGACTTATAGCTCTCTTCTGAAGACGGCTGCTATCTCTCCGGAGCAATGGGTACGGGAAGCTCAGGGCAGTGTGGCACCGGGATGATGGACGAAGGAAGGTCCGGATACGTGATAGCAGGTGCATTTTTGTCAGTCCGACGTTTGGAAGGATTCATCATGCAGAAGTAGCAAGCGCTTGAGTGGTCAGTGGGCTCTCGCCAAATTCTTGGGATTGCAAACTTCATGGCTCTCTTTTCCCCTCCGTACCATCATGCAAAAGGACAAAATGAAATTATGATCATAACAAAATAAATGTATTTCACCCATGGCTAATGTGTCAGACATTCTCGCAATATAATTCATATATCATATATTTGTTCAATATTATAATTACAACATTTCAAACTTTTAAATCTTTTATAACACAAAATGTCGCCATCTGAACGTGTATCAGTTGTCCACCTTACCCTTCAACGTTTTTTGCAGTGCTCGCAGGTGAAAGGAGGTGCCCAGGGTTTGTCTTGTTCCCCGACAGGCATGTCGAAATATGCCTTGTAGGCCTCGCACATCTTAGCAGATGCTTCCACAGATTACTTTTTCGCTCTGGTATTTATAAACTGGCCACTGTCATACCACAATGCGTCTGCCGGATGCATGCAGCCTCTTGATACCACCTCAGATATGTATCCACTTAGACAGCTAAACTGAACTGGTGGGCTTGAGGCCACTGTATTTATACTGCTATTTATATTTCTGGAGAATTCCAGAAGGTTTTCTGACATTCTAGAATATTCTCGAAAGTTCTAGGAAGTTCAAGCAGTTACTCCAAGTTTGCTCAGCACAGAATTCATCTCGAGTGTTCTGTAAAGTAGGTAAATTTCAGAATATCACTGTTTTGGTCACAAAAGCAAAGTTTGTGGGGAATAATAGCCATTTTCTATACTTTTGAGGCATAAGCAATTAGGAATTAACACTTAGTACGCTGGAAAAAATAAATAAAAATTTGTTACACGGTGTAATAAAACACGGTGCTGCTTTCAGATTCCAGTATATCATCGGGAGTCTTAAACCGCTAACTATCGGTTCCCCGAAAGAGGTGTGGACCCGCCTAGTAACGTGGTCAGCGAGTTCGACCGAGTAACGTTTAATGAAGAAGATAAATAGGTCAGTGGGAAACAAAAGATAAATCGACTGAATTAAATCTCTCTCAGTGCCGAGTGAGAGAAAATGTCAGCGCGGTCTTGGGTGAAGTCACAATTATAGCATCAGCTGTCGGATTCGAAGGCCCGCTAAACTGAATTCGATTTCGGAGGTAGCCCAATCCTCAGCGGGACGGTACGAACGCATGTAGCGAGCAGTTAAGTAGGAGGCCTATATGCGAAACCTGGGGACGCCACTAGCTGTAATATCCAATAAAAACGTTTAAACAAGCAGACTTAATCAAGACTGATGCAAACCACTTCAATGAAGCAAAAAAGAAGGACAGCATACCTTCTGCTCTGAATTCTTCAATAAATAGCTGTGCCGCTGTAAGTTTTGCTTGCGTTACATTAAGCTTTGTTTCGGTAGCTTTAAGCTTTTCTTCAGTTTCGCTCAAACTTAATTTTAAGTCTGGTTCTGTCTCAATTAATTTATTTTCAGTTTCTCTTAGCCGAAGTTCAGTTTCCTTTAACTTTTCTTCGTAACATGTAGCTTGGTCTCCGAGTTCTAGTACGCGGTATTTGGCTAACGGTAATTCAATGCTGACAGCTCCATTCACACAATTTTCTCCATGACGCTCTTTTTCCAACTTCACACAGTTTCCTTCTTTGTTTTCTAATTCTTTCTCTAGTTGATGGCGTTTACAGATTTCATTAACAGAAAAGCTTAATTTTTCTTTCAATTCATTCAGCTGCATTGAAAGAAGCCTTTCGTTTTCAGCAGCCGTCTGCTTTTTCTGTTGATTTATGGCCTTTAGGTTACCTACCATGAGCTGACTCTCCTGAAGTCTGTTACTCAGTTTCTCATTGTCACTCACTTTTTTTGATTTGCAACTTTTTTCTAAATTATATATTTTTTCTTGTAATGCCGATAGTTGTTTCTCAGTTGTAGCTTTCTCTCGTTGAATTTCGTTCTGAAAGTTAAAGAATTTGCTTTTTTCCTGAAGAATTTCTGGTCTTAGTTTCTCGCTCTCTTCTTCTGTGGCTTTAAATTGACTTTGATTCTTGGCTTTGTGCGATTCTAAAAACATAAAATAACAAAATATAGTAACTTTGAGAGAAAGTCATTTCGACTAAATTTAAAACGTATCAGTATCTATGATATCGTTAAGCAGGCGGTGATATCATGGTTTGCGTTCGCGTTCGACAAAGCGCGGAGAAGTGTGTAGCCTAGTTCTTCAACAACCAACATGGAGTAAGGTTGTGGAGCTTGTATTTTTCTACAGTCAAAACGTTTAGTTAGTTCAGAACTATGAGATACTGAAGAATCAAGAAAGCAGAGTACAACTCCGAAATTCTTGTACCTTGAAGAATGTTATCAACGCAAATGTTCCAAATGTTGTCATTCGACGTCCTCTGACGATGCACGGCTATTTTCGTTGAAACTTCAATCTGCACTTCATTCTGAAGCTTCTTGAACTGAGTGACAAGATTGAAAATTTGTCGCTTATTCTGAAAGAACGTGTTTACAATTATTAATGTCGGATATCTTTTGCATTAATGAAAATGCAAGACGCTTTGTAAGTGTGCTTACCAAATTTTCACAAGAAAAATATGTTACATATATTGAAACACTGGAATGCCGAATATTACCTAGTTATCTTTTTGTTGATTTTTAAATGCTATTTAGTGCAAGCCTACCTTGTAAAACAATTGCATGCGACAAAAAGAAATAATCTGGAAAATGTAACTTCAAGCATTGGAGTAATTAAGCACTAGCATAAGTAAATCAGTTCTCAAAAATTTTAAATGTGAAAGTTGAACACTGGCGAAAGACTTGCATAATATCACATGTTTTGCATTCTATGTTTATATGACAAAGGAAGAAAAAGGGTTTTTAAGACTAGAGGAGTACTGCGGTTAATATGATTATTTGGTAGTAAACATGAAACCATGTAAACATTCGTATGAACTCTCAAAAAGTTGCATAAAAAGACATAACTGTTTTGCTGTGTTTAATGTAATATTTTATTGCGACACATATCACATAGAATCTTATACTGTGGAGCTTCTTACGAAGCTTAATTTTTCAGGGAAGGTGAAACGTTATAATATTGTTAATAATATTATAACTGACTAGTTCTGCAGCTTCTTCTAAGTATACCTCAAAGGCGCTCAACGTTAACTCAAGATATGATTGATTTCATGAAGAACTTCAAGTTCGACTCGTAAGTGAAATGTATTATATAACCGTCGATAACCAATCGGTAGAGCCGATACAGAAGTCGGAACTCTGCATAATATGCTTACCACATTATGCTGTGTAGTTATTTGGTGGTTTTCTGCAATGGACTCAAAACGACTTGGGTGAGTTGATTGGGCCACTGGTATTAGTAAGGATTTAGGCTGAGCAGATGTCACAGGCAGTTGTCTCCGCGGTTTAGGTGGAATCTTTGGAGGTACTCGTTTTCCAGATGTTTTTGGGCAACTTTCTGTCTTTGCCTTCACTGTTCTTAGTTTATGTTCACTAATGGCGTCTTTCATTTTAAAATGACACATAATGGCAATTTGACCGAATGCATACAGTAAATCACAGTATGCAGAAATACACTCTATATCTAAATTAAGCATCTGAGGCAAGTTGAGAATTAAGCTATCCCAGAAGTAAATTGCATTTAATCCGTATTGGGGTTACTGCATTATGGAGCAGATCATCTGTCCCTGTCCCTCTCTGGTTTGTTGGCGATCGGACTTAGTTGTTCACATGGTTTCCTTGGACAAACTCTGTGACTTGATGCAGCGATAATCTGGTGCCGTGAGCTTAGTTTTAAAGTAGCGCTTTAAAAGATTTTGAGATTACGATCACGATTACGGTCCGATTGGAAGGGTAAAAGGGAACTTCACAACAACACTTCAATATTCAAAAACTTTTACACTCCGATCATCTTACTGGGTAAGTTTGTTACCAGCATATCTGTTGATCTATCCATGTTGACTGAATGTCATAGGTTGTTAAAAAAGTGAGAAATTGTGTCTTAAGACTAAATGAAGCGTAAGTTTTAAGCCAAATGTCGCGAATGATTTTTATGCATATTTCCAGCAGTCCATACAGAAGATATTTGGCGCATAGTCTTGTCTTTTCAGTAATAAACACAATAATCGACACGAAATTTCTTAGGGACCGTCACTCGCTATAGGTTGAGCAACCTTCAATTACGATCTATCGAACGACCACAAATACAAGTTCACCGTCGTATGTTACACTTACTGCCAATTAGAACGCACGTTACTGTATACCTTCTAATTACAATAATATAAAAATGAATCAATGTGGCCGAAAATTTAGGTCTGTATAATCTATTCTCTGTTAATGAATGTTAATTTAATGAAGTTTCTACATTTTATACACTGAGGCGCTTATTAATGTCCTATTTTATCAGCAATTCCAATTGGATAATGAATTTCTTTATAAAATTTACTGAGAAAATGATGTCAACTTGATCTCTAGGATTACTTACCAGCCGCAGCGCCTGTGAGTTTTAGATTGATGTGTGGCTGAGAAGTTTTGTTTAAAGCATCCTGAAATTTCTTAAAATCGATGGATGATTTCTGGCTGATGAAACACAACAACATCTCGTTCTTTTTACAATTATCTTTCCAGCAGCTGATCTGTTCATATTCTCGACCACTCAGCACTCTTTTTTCAAGAAGATTGGTAAGAAGACCATGAGCAGGATCTAATGATTCTGTCAACCAAGCGTAGTTTTGACGAATGAGGCGAGAGTTCTCGGACACGAATTCATCACCTTCATGCAGTGCAGAAAAACATTTTCATTGATGCTTTCCTTTGTCTTGTGGCAGGGTTTAATGTAAAATGGGTTTATTATTATTATTATTACGAAAATTTGTAACGCGCGCAAAGTCACACCGAAATGTGAATCGGAGGCGCGGATAGCCAGTCGCCAGATAGCCAGGGTTCTAATCTAATCTAATGACTTCTATAGGTCCGTTATCATCATGTCCAAGGCATCAGTCGATGGTCACTGCAAATGAACACTGCAATCAAAATTTTAAACCGTTGGGAAGCCCGATCAAATTCCGATAAGTCAGAGAAACCAGAAGCCAGGCTTTGATGCGCAAGCATGTTTAAAAAATGCATGTGTAGTTTAGACCTGAATGACATCAAACAAAATATTAACAGAACAAAATGAACGGGGCAGAGATTTTCAAAGCTTCGTACCAGCTACCGATAAGGCCAGAGAGCCCAGCACTATTCGATCATATTTTTTCAAAAATTTGAAATTCTAAGAATAGAATCTGTAATAGAATTAATGTATCGGTATGAGCGAAAATTATTACCTTGCGTCTTTGATGACTATTTCTTATTTTTTCACAACTCCATACATATTCTACCGGAATGCAGAGCAGCTTCTGCGTGCACATATGCGCGAACAAATACTGGGAATTTTATCACTAAATGCATTGGACCGTCAAAATGGAAAACGTTATTTTTACACATTCGAAATTTGCCTAATTTTCAGTTATTTAAACTACAATTCTCTCAACACCCTAAATATTGAAAAGTATTTAGTGTTTAGTTGTACACTATTAAGGTTAGTTTGATTTTTGCGTTTAGCGGTCATAAAGATTTTGACGAAAACCATATCTTTTATAGCAATTAATAAAACGTGACACCTATTTAATATGTACATCTCCTCGCGAAAAGTTTAGAGTAATTCTAAGTTAAAGCTTATCCGAAATTTTGATATGTAGCGTAAATTAATAGATATTTTCATGGAAAATGAGTTATATCGCCGAAGACCTTAGGAGTGATCTATTTTATTTCTCTGGAAAAATTAAGCCCCAAAATTGGAAAATTGAAAAAATTGATTTATGCGTCTACGTAACAGCCTTGAGACGATTTCTCGCATATTAATTTTTCGACTTTGTGAAGATTTTCTCATACACATCCATAGCAGAATCTTCAGCATACGGCAAATATTATGTAAAGCTATGAAGTAATTCACATTCATACCAAAAGGCAGCAAGCCCCAGTGTAAAATTAAAGTTGCTAGGTCTATATTTGCTTGTGATTATTTTGAGATGAGATTTTTAAAATAAGTTTCAAGCAGTTTCGTAAGGTAGCAAAATCTAGTTTCACTGGAATGATGTGATTAAAAATGTACACTTGATATGAAACTAAAATTACATGAAAAAATGCGTAACTTAAGCAATATAGTTGTGTAAAATATTAAAGCATACATTGCTTATAGGCATTTAATCTAAACATTAGGCTTGTTAAAAGGTAATGGATGACTATATTAACCTTTAGCAATGTCATTGTAGAAACATAAGCAGCGGATCCCAAGTCAAATAAAAATTAAGCTGTGCCTGCATGGCATCCAATCCTTCATCGCGTTTCGAAGAAGGTGACGACCATCACAAAAGTTATTGTCATTAGACTTTAGACTTATCGAAAAGAATGTTAAGCTTAATACGGTCTGGCACAATAGTGTAGACTAATGGAAATTGATGACTTTCGTTATATACTTACAGTCTTTTCCAGTTAAAATGGAAACTACGTGTTCCTGACTTGATTTTTTTAGGGCTTGCATAAATTGGTCGAAATTGGCCACACTGAATTTACTGACAAGAGCCAATAATGTCTCGCTTTTCTCGTGTTTAGTTGGCTTAGCATTTATAGTCGCCATTTCTCTTTCTGTTAATAAACCAGCTCCAAAGAGATGATCCATCAAATGGCCGCCGTCAACGTCAAGATTTTCAATCAATGTCATGTAGTTCCTTTGGATAAAAGAGGAATGTTTATTATCAAGGTTTTTATCTACAAGAAGAAAGCAGTATAGGTAAAACTCCTTTGTCACATATCTATGAAAAAGAATGATTAATAAACAGATGAAAATAAATTTAATTACTGCCTGCCCAATAATAACTACAACCAGCATCGTCAATTTGTTTTGATCATTTCGATTATGGAAATAGTGCATAGATCAAATACAATGACGAACATTATTTTACGCTATGTAAGCACATAATGGTTGTTGGAGCTGGTAATAAGACACCATGTCGTTTATGTCATAATGATAGTGTTTATGGACGAGATCAGCTGCACCCGGTAGTAGCTACGCAGACTTAAGACTGCTACTCACAAGAATCACAACATTATAAAATGTTGCTTCTACTCGCTTTCGAATGAAAGAGCGTATTATTAATATCCCAATTAACCTTTGTATAGGGATTTCATTATAAGTAATAAAAACGTAATATATATGATAATTGAAATTAATATGCACAAAGCCAATGCTCAAAGCGATCATATTTCTCAAAATTGAAAATTCTAATAATAGAATCTTTAAATCGATTTCAAACTGCTGTATGTATATATCAATATGAGCGAAATATAATTCCTCGCGTCTTTAACAACCTCGTTTTATATTTCTCTACACTCCATACCTATTCTACCAGGTAGCACACTATGCGCAAGAACAAATACCAGGAATTCCTACAGTAAATACACTGCACCATCAATATGGAATGCCTAACCTTTGCACATTCAAAATTTGCCCAGTTTGCAGTTGTTTATGCGACAAATGCGTAATTTCCTAAATGATGACAAGTATAGCCTACACTCTTAGTTTCAGTTTACATTTTGCTTTCTTTTAGTAACGATTTTACTATTTAATAGCATATTCACTTAAGTTTATTCGTCACCGTTGGTATTGCTTGCTATCTGGCAGAACCAGCTAAGGGGAACTATGCTCCATTTTGGATCTGCCGTCTGTTCCAAAGTAAAATGTCAATACTTTATGTTGAACTTGCACCTTTGACGGTTTTTGAGATCAAGGCGAAAGAACGCATGAAATGAATGCACAATATATTTAAACTATTTAGATGTTGACTGTTTCTTTTTAAACTGATTTGGTGATACATAGACGACCCTACTGCATGGAACCTTGGTCTCTTCTAGGTTTACCTTTTGTATCCCATAAATATTGTGTGTACTCCATTTTATGATATGGTCGTTTGGGACAATAGATAAATTTTTAAAAATAACACGGTGTGCTATTTAAAATAGGATAATAGAGTTTTTGTCATCGGTTCATGTATATTGACATAGACTGTTTATATAAACTGTTTTCTAGTTGTCACATACTATAAAGGTCACTCCGCCACTGCCTTGTTTTGGGGTAGTGCCAGTCCCAAGCCTGGATAAAGGAGGAGTGCGACGTCAACGGCTTTTGATGCCATAAGATGTCGTTAAACTGAGGAACTACTAACTACATACTATAAAAGATTCAGTTTCTATTCAGATTCTCGAACCCAACAAATCTAATAATGCCTTTCAGAGTCTCTCAGAAACTGAAAAGGCGTGACTACCACAAACTGACACTGTATAATAAGTTGTCTCTGGTGGAAGGGTTTACATTTTTCGTAAAAGATTGCTACTGAAGGACATTTTACATGTAATGCGTGAGAAAACACATTGACGAACAGCTCGTTCTAGGCAAGAATCAAGAATAAGTCGTATTGTGATGCATTTTACTGCATTATAGGAATTGTTTTCTGTTAATTAAAGAAAACGGTTACAAATTTATTTCTGAGACATTAAATGCCCAGATAATGCAATACATTAATTACATTAATGGAAGAGTTACTAAATTTACCTGAGTGGTAGCTCTGCTCGTCAAAAGTGGCTAGCATTTGATATACGTGATGCTGATTTGTTTTCTTCAGAGATTGAAGAAAACTCTCGTATACATCGCAGGAGTTTCTAATGACGATATTCAATAGTTCTTCACTCGCTGTTATGGGAGTAGACTGAAGTTTTTGAATGTGTTCGAGTTCTTTTGCGGTTAACTTTTTATCTTGAAACATATGAGCGGCGATCTCTGAAACTCTCGTTAAGTTGTTCAGCAGTTGGTTGTATTGTCCACGAATACGGATTTCATGTTTAGCTGCAATCACAATGATTTCTAGTCAAATATATTATCTCATAATGCAACGCCTAGATATGTGTAAGTTTTGTAAAACGGAACATATCACGCCACCTTGGAAAATATAATTTTAAAAAGCAAACGCAACCAATGACAAAATGAAGACATAATATAGTTCTTAAGATGTAAGCTTATTGTAGGCCACCAAGCAAAATGCATTTTCTATTGGTGTGAATAACAGCATGAATGAATGGCGAAAATGGCGTTGAATTAGAATTAATGTGGAAGTTGTCGTCTGTAAAAGTGTGTCGTATAATAAATGGCTTATTTCTATGATATAGAAATAAAGATTACATATATTGGGTTCTACATATATTGGGTTCTATAAGATCCAGGTGAATTTGTTACAGATTCGGCTTAGATGGCTGCAGATTGGAATAATTTTTTTTATTAAATAAACATACCAATATAAATTTCCTCTAAGGAAATTGTCGTAATAAATGAAGTACCTGTTGGTTTCGATTCTTTTCCTGGTTCCGATAATGCGATCTGAACCGAATCCCTCAAGTGCACTAGTTTTGCTGGAGACGGATTCATTGTGGTTCTATCTGCATTAAAGTTGAAACTCAGTAACTTCTGTTTCTAAAAGTCTGCTTCTTGATTTACTGGAGTGATATTATCTAGTTGTAAACTGATACGTTACAATGTGTTCGGGCGCTTACAATTGGGAAAGGAATCCGCCTTTCAAGCCAAGGTCAGCGTCAGAGTTCTGTTGTGAAGCATAGCTTTGGTGTCGACAGGTCTAATCAGTACAAAAGCATTTTCCAATTTTTTCAAAATAGCTGTTGTTGAGTATACGTCTAACATGTAACTTAGGATGAAACTGGGCACTGCAAATGCGTTAATTGAAGAATTTCTTTAGTTCCATTATTATTAATGCCTTTTTTAATCGGTAGGCCAAAATGTCCTTTTCAGAAATTCTTTCAGATGAGAGAGCACACAGTCCATAATCCGCTAGAAAACAGTTCATCGGAGGTGTTGTTATTCGAACGCACAATCTGAAGAATTACGCCCAATTAGTTGATCGCCATTTTTGTAGTGTTACCAAATTGAATTGAGAATGACAGTGACATTCAATCCGCAATCTGTAGGTACTGTTGGTGAATCAAATAGAACTTGTTTAATCATGATCAAAAGCTATCAATTTGAGCAAACTAATAAACATTTATAACAGTGCACAGTCCAGTGTTTATCGACGATGTTAAACTTTATGACTCATTAAGACATCTGCAGGCCTGTTGAATAATCATTGTAAAACAATTGAATTCAACGACAACAACGAAATAAAGGCATAAAAATTTGAAACGAAAAAGTCCTAGAGTGTAAGTTTTGTATAACAAAGAATTACAAGTTGAGAAATTAATAAATAAAATTGTTGAAAAATCATTTAGGTTAGCAATCTGATACGAAATCTGTGAACAAATGTTTAGAACAAATTCATAGTATACTCCAAATTTACAAGACGTTTATTTTTGTATTTGTCCGCCTTTATTGCACTCATTCATGACTCCTGTTCTTTCCTAACCTAACTCTTCTGGTTCCCAGCTTTTGTAGTCTGTCCCTTTAATCCCGAATGTCACAACATTACACCCCCTCTTCTTTAAATGTTAACTTCTGTAATGTCAGTAACTAACTTAATAAACGATTAAGGTTTATATATGAACAGCTTGTAAAAACAACAATCATACTTAGTCTGGGGTGAATCGTCTTGGGGGTCGCCTATTCAGACGCTGTGGATAACGCCGCGGCTGAATAGCTATAGTTTCCCCGCGAAATGTTGTTATAGTGCGTGGTGAGGACAGTGAGAGCGTTCCATTTCGAAGCGGGACATAATCATCTTCATCGCCGTCATCATCTTCTTTCGTCGGAAGTTCTTGGTCGACTTTCTCCACCCTCTTGAAGAAAGATGAATTTCTTGTTACCGAGTATCCTTGTCTAGCAGCTGTGATCATTGTTCTACGAATATCTGTCACCATCAGTGGAATGTTATCATAGCAGCTGGATAGCTTGTTTCCTCGAGGCTTACTCACCAACACAGTATCGCCCACTCTAAACTTGCGTTTGCAGTGGCTTTGAAAGTTACAATACTCTTTCATTTTCTGCTTAGCTGTAGTGTCGCGTACTCTTAACTTTTCATCTTCGTCAGGAACAGATTTCGTTACCTCGGGAAGTCGACCTCTAAATGGATACCTCAACAAAAAGTTCGACTGGTGATCTTTCCGTGGTGCTGTATGGTGTTGACCTGTACGCATGAAGAAAAGTGTACATTTCTTGTTTCCAATTCTCCTTCTCCATATGAGCTATCTGAAGTATTTCATTAGAGGTCGCATACATCTTTCCACCTCAACATTTGCTCTCGGCCAATAGGGAGTGATGCGTCGATGAATAAAACTGGAATACTGAGCAAACTTTCGGAATTGGTCACTGTTGAATGGAAGGCTGCTAATCAGAGACTAACTGATCCGGGGGTAGGCGCTAGTGAACGTTTAATTTAAACCCTGTTCATGCATACGGCCTGCACACAGTCCATTGTTTATTTGTGCAATTCAACGATGTTAAACTTTATGGCCCATCAAGACATACGCAGGACTATCCGATGATAGTCATCGTAGAACACTCAGGTTAAGTGACAGCAGCGAAATAACGCCACAAAGGTTAAAACTGAAAAAGTAGCCATACTGAGCGTAAGTTTGGTAATACGCTATGTTAGGCCTATGTTTGAGCAATTAATTAATAAAATTGTTTAAAAGATCTTTTAGGCTAATAATTTTACATGAAACTTGTGGACAAATGTTTTGACCAAACTTATATTTTACTCCAAATTTGCAAGACGCTTCAATCAGTCATGATGTTTTTGTAATTGCAATCGTAATCTCGAGATTTCTAAAGCGCCCAGCGAAAGCCGCGTCAAGAGTACCGGCTTATTCACAGGCGCTCAGTCAAACTAAATCGATAGGCAAACGGGGTATGGTTTCGGTTCAAGATCCAACGTCAGGCAGCGAGAAAGCGTGGTGGCTACGGTGGTTTTGGGTTTGTAGTCTTCTCTAAACAAATTTTGAAAATTAGAACCAAATTGAAGACCCCATATTTGGGACAATGGTCAAATACGTGACCCTTCTTGAACGATCGCTACAAAAAAGGTATGACAAGTCAACAACTGTGCGTAAAATCAGCTAAGACGTGCTTTGCGAGTGAAAAGAAAAAAGTAAAAGAAACGGACCTATCTATCGTTATGGTGGGTTTGTTGGGGTAGCGCCAACAACGCGATGACCCTCAGTCTTTCAGTGATGATATCCATTCAGTAACCCAACGACATATAAATCAATCTCTTTAGTTGCTTAAATAGGGTAAACGCCGTTTCTTATACATACATGCACGTCGACAATAAAACTAGCAGGGTGCATTACCTGCATTATCAATGCAGCTTGTGGGTTAGGACTGACTTATTTAAGATGCAAACACGAGAAAATCAGTGCATAAACAATATATCCTTTAAATCTTATGCTTTCCGATAGCCTATAGTTACGCCTATCCATCGTAACATGTAGGAGTTTACAGCGTCTTGGTCTAAAATATGACTCTTTGGAAACTTGACAGTTTCCAGTCGCTCTGTGTCTGATTGGTCTCTAATAATCCGTATCCGGACGAGAAAAGGGGTAGGTGGAAAGGTCGAAGGCAGATGGATATACTGAGGCGAAGATCAATAGAAGCGTAAAGGGATCATATATGCGAGAGACCGCAACAGCTAATATCACTCACTCACACACTCACCCACCAACCAATCAGTCATTCAGTCCCCAACTCTATCTATATATAATATTATGTGTATATATCATCCATGTACTATATATATATAGTCACCTGCATTAACGTGCCTATTTGAGGAAACGAAATGTCAAGTTAGCAAACTCAGTGCTGTTAGCAAAGTCATTCACGACCGATTGCTCTATGCTACAGGCATACGAATTAGAAGTCATCTGATACAGCACATATAATAAATAAATATATATATACATATGCATACATACATTCATATTTACGTGTATGCTGCATGTATTGTTGCATGCTGGAAAACGATTAGGTTCGTAGGGGTATAGGCCGAACCAGCATAAAACGCTCGTCGGTTTAAAACTCTGTATTCTCGAACACTCGACGGCAACATCAGACAGCAACAACGTCAACTCAACGAACTTCAACGAATCTCAAAGAAAACCTCCGAACCGACTCAGAACCAACGAACTCTCTCCAACACGGCAACATCAGACAAAGAACTTTTTACAACTGTTTAAGCTCTCTCTTTTATACCTTCTTCTCAACCAACGAGACAATCACTCCTTTAACCACTCCCTCAAATACTCCTTCCAACACAGGTGCATGCGCACGAGTTCCTAACAGAATGTTGCATGGGCACGTGTCACCTTCTGACCTAACCCAACCTGCCTTCCACACGTGCCCTTGCAACACCCCCCCCCCCCGAACAACAGAAAAGGGCACCCAACGGGTGACCGCTAAAAAATCCTCACGATAAAACATAATTATGCAAACAATTCCAACATAATCCATATCATACTGATCAATTCAGAACAAAATCAATCCTATTACGACACGTAACCTCAACAAAACTTCATGACACAGTCAATTCCTAATACCACAACAATATAAATGCACGATTCCTTCCGTCATCAACTACATAGCAAACATCAATCCAACTACTAACAGTCTGTTACCTAAACTGGTGTTTAGAAATCTCAGAAAATACAAAATGCAACAAGCATTCTAAATCACACACACAACCGCAAAAAAATCCAATACCTGGTAAAAAAATAGCCATATAGATTAGGGAACGTGTACACAACACCCCAAAACACAGGTATGGACGAAACAAAGTCCGAGACTCTAACGAAACCAGAAATCAATATTATCCGCACAAAACCCACCACAATATCAACTCCATACTCAACATACAACCATCCCGATAGAACAAATATAATCACATCAAACAGCCTAACGAATCTTGAAAAATACACGAAGTGCACACAAGAAACCCAATACCTAATCGAACACAACACAGGCCTCAAGACGAATAAAGTGTACCCGACACACTCTCAACGACACACACACAGGTAATAAATAACTCCAGCAGCCAAACCAACCAATTCATCCCTAAATCTCTACACAACACATCCACACACGACCCAGACAGATGGTAATTGGAGATTAGGACCTCCGGACGAAAGAATAATAAAAAGTTACTATAAGCACCATATACAACTCAACAAATCGCAACGAGGCAACACAAAGTCCCCACACAATACACAACTCTACATCACAAGATAAAGCCAGACCTCAATAAGGTACCAAAAGGCTGTCAAAAATGCTCCACTAAATAACTCTTAATGATAACAGTTTAACCCGAAGACCAAAAGTCCTTCTTACTACTTCATCTTATACATCGCAAAACAATCAGGATTCAAGCAACTACTTTCCCTCAACACAAATCACATTTTACGCAAAATTCATAAGTTATCGTAAATAATTCTCTTATAAACTATAGTTAATGCAATATTTTGTTTCCTTTCAAAGAAAAAGTGAATTTTAAATCAGTCCAACTTGAACATCTAAAATACACTAACCTATTCAAACTTTAAATGTCAATACCCCTTGAATTACTCAACCCAAAACCGCAAAGCTCCTCTTACTCTAGGATCAACCCATAAAAACGGTATTCTGGACCAAAGATCAGCGTTAACACCTGTAGGCCGAAAGCAAGGATTATGTACAAACTTGAGAGGTGGCGGAAAATCCCAACTTGATTGAAACGTCCTTAAAAAATTCTTAAAAACATAGCTATGGTCATTAATGAAATTTCACTATACGATCGATAATTATGTTCTCGGCAAACATTACATTCACGGCTAATATCATTCACTCATTTACACAAAACCCAACCACCAACACCCACCCACCCACCCACCCACTGCCACGCAAGCCCCACCCATGACTGAGCTTCAAAACAGTGACAAATCATCGCGCTAATTTTAATTCGATATTGGTAAGTTCAATTTAAAGTTTCAAGCAATTCAACGTTTCTCAGTTCTTCAAAGTTTTTAAAACCTGTAAAGCCTCTGCTTGTTAGTTCTTTTAGAAATTAAAAAACTAACAAAAGTTTAAATAAGCCGACAAATTCAATTTTCTGATAAAAAGTAAACATTGCCTTGGTTGCAAATTAACATATAATCTTATTTCACTTAGTTATCTAAACTCAAAAATCAAAACTCGTGCATTGTTCCGTCCGTTATCAGCCACAAACAGTCGATCATTTGACTCATTCAGAAGAATCCTCGATGGACGTCGTAATCCGTGTTTTTCTCTTGAAAGAATTTCTCTCTTAAATTCCAAATCTGAATCCAGTAACAAAACTCGGCAGTTATCTCGATCAACGACCATAACGAATCCATTTCCATCAACGGTCAAATAGACTGGCTCATAAATTTGTCCGATGGTCGATCCATGTTTTTCACCGAATGACTTCTTAAGTTTTCCATCTCCATCCACTATACATAAGCCTCCTATATTCCGTATATTTCCAACCCAGTCATGACTGATCAAGAAATGACCATTTGTTAGTTTTATAGCATGAAGTGGGTGTATATCTCTTGCATATGATGATAGATTTATTTCACGGATCAATTGTCCATCTGGCGAATATTCGTTTAATTTATATCTATTAGTAACAGTTAAAATGATATTTGATTCGTTTGTAACAGACAGCCTTTCCCCAAAATCGTCTCCTATTGACCAATTATTCATTAATATTCCATTTGGATCAACTCTCACGATTTCACTAGACATCTGATGACCTTTGTAATCGAGGATGTAGAGACATTTATTTCTGTTGCAGGATCCTATGTCTGTTGCATTAATTAATTCCTTCAAATTCCATCGACGACTGGAACTGAACTTTATCGAATCGTAAACTTCAACTTCTGAACTCTGTTGACTCACAACAAACAATTCATTGTCTAAGATCGTCAATCCATGAATCGATTTGTCTTTTCTTTTTGCGTTTTTTGTTCTAATCTCCTGAACTAAGACTGAATCTGATTTATATTTATTCTGAAGTTCAACTGAAAAGAAAACCATATCTATAAATTGTTTACAAATGACATCAAACCTTTCAACATCATAGAAAGCTGTGATTTGAAAAAGTGTTGACGATTCCGATGATAAATGCGACACATAAACACTCAATGAAGCACAATTAGACGAACAGGCAGAGGAAACTACAGCGAACAAAAGACACATCGAATGAAGCAACTAGACTAACATACATATACATAGAGGCAAACAGACAGAAAGAGACCAAAAGAGATTGTCTTAGGTAGTCAGTTATATGCACAGTTATATGCAAAGTTACTGTATGTGCGACGACGCATTTTCGAATAACTGTGGGTTCCATACTCTCTCGCTCGTGCCCTCCGCCTATCCAATTAATCCATCCCCCACCAAAATCCCTCACTCCCTCTCTGCCTCCTAATAGCAAAGTGCAGAAAATTACTTTGTTCTCAAATTATTTACGAGGTGGCACCAGCGTTTTATTTTGCTCTCTATTAATGTCCTCAGCAGACCACGACGCACGCAGTAGGCTTACGTACGCCTTTAAGTCTGTTATTATATAGTTAATTTGTTTATACTGAATCCGGATACAAAAGAGTAGCTAAATATATGGCTTTGGCAACGAAGGCCATAGTATGTGGGCGCTCGTCATAGGCTTGAGGCAAGCAAAGAAAGCTTACGTATGCCAGCGAAACATTAATATAGACTAAGAATAAGAAAGTAAAGACTAGAACCTGCAATAAGAAACTTAATATTTTTTCATGTAGCCGTAAAACGGCTGAGCTGCATTCTACGTATACCCGAACCCGACAACCTTGATTTGGTTTCCGGTTTATGATTAGCGAGACATAAATGCTTTAAAGAAATGATATATTTTTCAAAGTGCTTAAAATGTACGGTCATTTACGAATTATAGCTTCCTCGCATGTATTAGAAGTGATGCTATTAACGGACATAAGTGCGTTCAGGAAGATTGGTAGTAAAGTAGTTGCTGCTTTCATATTCCAGCAAGCCTACGTCATGGAGTCTTAAATCGCCTGCTACCTATTCCTCGAAACAAGCGTGGACAAGCTTTACTTCTATGGCATTAAGTCCGTCAGAGTTACATTAATGCTTGTGAAAAATAGGTTGTTGTGAAAAACAGGTATTTCGACGAAAGTCTCTGTCACTGGTGATGTTAGGGAATTAAATCTGTCTCAGTGCCACGAGAGAGAAACTGGATGGCGTCACAACCATAGCATCCGCTGCAGAATTTGAAGGCCAGCTGAACTGATTTCGACTTTAGAGGTAACCCACGTCATCAGCGAGATGGTTCGAATGCATGTGACAACAAGACAAGTAGCAGGCCTATGCGCAAAAGTTGGAGAAGAAACGTCCTATAATGAGCAATGAAAAGGTGAAAACCAGCTGACTTCATCATAATTTGTGCAAAAGAAAAACAACTCCCTGAAACAAAAAGAAAGAAATGAGCCATACCTTCTACTCTGAATGTTTCAATAAATATTTGCGCCGCTGTAAGTTTTGCTTCAGTTTCTTTAAGTTTTGCTTCAGTAGCTGTAAGCTTTTCTTCAGTTTCTCTCAAACTTAATTTTAAATTTGTTTCTGTTTCTTCTAACTTATTTTCAGATTCTCTCAGTACTATTTCAGTTTCCTTTAACTTTTGTTCATAATATGCTGATTTGTCTGTAAGTTCTTGTAAGCGACGCTTGGCTAAAACTAATTCCGTGCCAAGTGCCTCCTCCCCATCTTTACACTCATAAGTTTCTTGATGATGCTTTCTTTCCAACTCCTTATGTGTTCTTACTTTGCTTTCTAATTCTTTTTCCAGCTGGTAAAGTTTACTAATTTCACTTTCAGATAATCTTAATTTCTCTATTGATTCGTTCAGTTGCATTGAAAGGAGCCTTTCTCTTTCGGCAGCTTTCTGCTCTTTCACTTGACTTATAGCATTTATGTTGTCCACCATGATTTGGCTCTCTTGAAGTCTTTTAATGAGTTTCTCATTATCATTTATTGTTGATTTAAGACTTGCTTCTAAATGATATTCTTTTTCTTGTAATACTCTTAGTTGCTTTTCGGATCTAGCTTTCTCTCGTTGAATTTCATTCTGAAGGACAATGAATTTGTTTTTTTCTTGAAGAATTTCTTGTCTTAGTCTATCGCACATTTCTCCGTTGGCTTTATATCGACTTTGACTTTCGAATTTTGCTTGTGACTCTAAATGTACAAATAATAAAATATAGTAACTTTAAGGCAAAGTTGATTGAAACTGAATTTGAAACATGAGCAGATATTGTCATTAAGTTTTGTTTTCGCAATTGAGAAGGCGCGGGGAGTTGTTTAGCTCTTTAACAGTCAACATCAAGTAAGGTTGTGGGTTTTATATGTGCCTACGATCAAAGTATTAGTTATTTCAAATTTATAAAATTTTGAAGAATCTAGAAAGACATGCACATTGCCAAAATTTCTTAGCGCCCCATAAAAGTTTCTTCAGACAGACCTTTTGTTTACCAACACTTAGGTAATGCTTGGGACAATACACACTGAACTAATTGTATGCGACAATACATATATGGACTTAATGTCCGCACGCATCAATGTAAGAAAGATCAAGAAAGCTCTCGATTATTTTAGTTACTTATTATTTAAACCACGTGCTACACATAACAGTAGGTAACTAATTTGATGGCATGTGTGAATTTTTTCAAGAAGCAGTTCATGTTTTCAATTTAAAATGCAACACTAAGAGACTATATCATGTACCTCTTAGAATTTTCTCAACGCAAATCTTCCAAATGTTGTCTTTCGACGTCTTCTGACGCAACAGGGCTATTTTCGTTGAAACTTCAATCTGCACCTCATTCTGAAGTTTCTCGAACAGAGAAAACCTCTTGAGAACTTGTCTTTTATTCTGGAAAAATATGTTTACAAGAAGGGCTATAATTATTCGATATTTCTGCATGAGTAAAAATTCAAAACATTTTGCAAGGGTAGGCACAAATATTCGGACGAAAAGTGCGTTACTTGTGTAAAAACATTCAAAACGCTGATTATTATGTAGTAGTCTTCTTGATTGAATTCCAAATGCTAAATAGTGCAAGCTTAACGTGTTACACAAATGCGTGCAATAGTAAGAATAGGGCCTAATCTGGAAAATAATAAATCAAGCAAATGTTTGAAGTCTTTTTGGCACAGGTTACGTTAAATATTACATCACCATAAAAATTCACATTATGTTGTTGCTAACTTAAAACGTCTCGCTGTTACCAATAACATATCAGTTGTCAAATATTGTCAAATATTGGAAATGTGGAATGTTGAAGATTGGCGATAAATTTGAAAGTGACAATGGTGTGTGCTGTGTATGCTAGGAAAAATTAAAGGCTTTCAGAAGAGCAAACTCATATTTTTCTCAAAATTAAAATTTTTGTAATTCAAAGGCTATTTTTAAGGCTAATGTTATTTTTACAGCAGTGATATTAAACTCGAGAAAAAATCAGACAATATCAGATACGATTTGACAGTTATTTAGGTTTTTAGTGCAATAAGAAGTTAATTTTGTAATTTTTGTAATTAATTCTCTAAAAAGAAATAATTACCAAAATTTAAAGTAAATTTTAAAAATAATTTTAAGTTATTTTGTTTTACCTTCTTAACAAAGTTCTGAAGAAACATTGTTAAAATTTCAGGCAAATAAACTCTTTTGCAAAGACCATGTGTTTTGTGCTCATATACTTGAGTTACAAAAGGCAATGATTAATGCTGATGGCGGCATTATTAATTTCACGTCTACAGGAGTTTTTGTGTTGGTGAGAGGGAGTAGCTGTCTTAACTGAACTGTTGCTAATATCGTTAAACGAATCAAAATCGAAAATATTTTGTGTCTTTCCTCGAGTTAAAACTGCGTTATAAGTCCTTCTAATCAAGGATTCGAAAATCGATTCGCATCTTCGCACAGTCCCGCTGACTAAGAAAACACTTTTGGCAAATAGGTAAACAATCACTCCAATAATTACATAATATTAACTGCTTTGTATTGTTTGTTTAAAAGGTCAAATAATAAAAAGGGCTTATAAGACAACACCAGTGCTGCGGTTCAAGCTGCTATTATGGTAGAACACAGGAAAGTATACAAACTATTGCACTGTATACTTAATAGAAGTCGTATAAAATATACACATATTTTGATGCGTTTTATAAACATTTTGATTGTAACACATTTCATAAAGAATCCTATATTGTAAAGCTTTTTAAGAAGCTTACTTTCTCAGAGAATGTCAAAGGATATAATACTACTACAACAGTAACATAACTGCCTAATTCTTCAGCTACTTTTAAGTATGCCCTGAAGGTGCTCCTCGCTAGCCCAAGGTATATCAGATTTCATGACACAAAAGTAAAGCTAAGAAGATATAAGAAGGTATAAGCCAACTCCCTTCCTTTCTTCTGAACAACAGGTTCGTCTGTAAGTAGATTGCATGACATAACAGTCGGTCCCCAATAGCTAGAACCAATTAAAAGGTTGGAAATTGGCATCATTATCTTACCATATTATGCTGTGTAGTTCTGTGATGGTTTACTTTGACGGGCTCAGATCGACTTGGGTTAGTTGGCTGGGCTACTGGTATCTGTAAGGATTTAGGCAGTATTTGTCCCGTCGGTTTAGGTTGAGTTTTTGGAGGTATTCTTTTCCCATGGATTCCTGGGCAGCTGTCTGTCTTTGTCTTCACTGTTGGTAGTTTAGGTTCACTCCCGGCGTCTTTCAATATAAAATAACACATTATGGCAGTTTGGACAAATGCAAACTTTGAGTACCTTCCTATTGAGTACAATGTGCCGAAATGCATCTTTGAAGAAATTAAAATGTCTCAGAAGTAAATTGCATATAATTCGTGCTATGGTTACTGTATGACGGTCCGATTTTAGGAGTGAAGGGGAACAACTCCAGCAACTCATTCATTAAACCATAGAACCCTGCCATCTCATACCGTCGTATGTTATAGTAGCGTTCATTTAAAACTTGCATTAATGTATACTTTCATATTATATTACATAAAAATGAATCAATGTCGTGGAAAAATTTATGTCGGTGTAGTCTACATTTTTTAAGAATGAGCTACTGATGATAGAATTTTATTTACTAAAGAGCTTATCAACGTTGTATTTAACCAGCGATTCTTTATGAAATTTACAAATTTCTATAAAATGGTTACATGAGAAGACAAATTCTACTTCAATATCTCTCTTACTACTTACCTGCCACAGCGCCTGTAAGCTTCTTATTAATATGTGACTGGCGAGTTTCGTTTAGAGCCTCCTGAAAGTATTTGAAATCGATGGACGATTTTCGACTGATCATATGCAACAACACCTCGTTTTTCTTAGACGTGTCTTTCCGGGATCTGATTTGTTCATAGTCTCGACCGCTCAGCACTCCTTTTTCAAGAAGAAATGCAAGAAGACCATGAGTAGGATGTAACTGTTCTGTCATCCAAGCGTAGTTTTGTCGAATGAGGCGAGAATGCTCGGACGCAAATCCGTCACCTGCTCATAGTTATAAAAAACATTTTCATTGATGTTTCTTTAGCTCTAAACTTGTGGCGTGGTTTATTGTTAAAAAGATGGGTTCAGTTATGCATATTTGTGTGTGCGTTTGATATGTGTGTTTAGCATCCGCAGAAAGCCCAGTGTCTTTACGTCTTATTCCGAGTACTGGATCCTAAAACCAGATTCCGAATCTTTGTTCGCGATCTTAAATAAATTAAACTACTTAACTATTTACAAAGTCTTGATTATAATATGACTTCCGAATAATTTTCTATTTCATGGATCTCGTTTGTTGGTAAATAAATTACGCAAATGCAACTGAAAAAACCAATTATGATTCATGTCTAACTTCAGCTTTATATCACAATGAATGACAAAAGGGTGACAACTTATTTCCAGCTTATTTCAAGATGCTGGCAATGGTGACAAGTTAGAAAAATAACTGTGAGCAGAGTTTGCAGGTCCAGGATATGGAATCAAATGAATTTCATCCATAAATTGAATGGCACGATCTTCAACATACGGCAAATATTATACTAAGCTATGAAATAATTAGGGGCGCACGATAGCAGAATGGTAACACACTGGCACGAAGAGCAGAAGGTAGCGGGTTCAAACCCCGCTAGCCCCACAAAAGGTCGACTCAGCCTTCCGCTACTCCCTAGATGGCGGCAGGAAAATGAGTAGCAGTTTCACTGCGATGGTAACCTCGGGTTCAGCGGAAAGACCTGGCCACCTACCGCCGATGTATGGCAATGCCACCTGAGGGCTGATGGCCTAGCACCGGAGATCAGCACCGGGCCCGACACTCGAAACGAGTATGGGCAAACCTTTTACCAACCTATGAAATAATTGCAAAAAGCAACCCCAAGTGCAAAATTAAAGTTGCTAGGTCTATATTGGTTTGTTATCAATTTCGAGGTGACCGTCGTGTAAGCAGTTTCTTAAGGCAGCAAAAACTAATTTAAAAAAAATTGTGCGCTTTAAATGTACACTTGACATAAAGCTAAACTTACATGGAAGAGCTATATATAATCTAAGCCATATGTTTGCTTTAAAGGTAATAGATGATTCTATTAAACTTTTAGCAATGTTATTGAGGAAACACATAATATGGATCCCAAATCAATAAACAATTAAGCTGTGCCTGCTATCCAATCCTTCATCGCGTTTTGAAGAAGGAGACGACCATCACAAAAGTTACTGTCATTAGACGCTTAAAATTGACTTATCGAAATGAACGTTAAGCATATCACAGTCTGGTCCAGTTGTGTAGACTAAAGAAAATTGAGTATTTTCGTTATATACTTACAATCTGTTCCAGTTAAGATGGAAACTACGTGTTCCTGACTTGATTCTTCTAGGGCTTGCATAAATTTGTTGAAATTATCACGGCAGAATTTACTAACAAAAGCCAATAATGTCTCGTTTTTCTCATGTTTAGTTGGCGTCGCATTTATAGTCGCCATTACTCTTTCTGTTAATAAACCAGCTTCGTAGAGACGATCCAACAAATGACCGCAGTCAACGTCAAGATTATCAATCAATGTAGTGTAGTTCCTTTGAACCATAATCAAATGCTTATTATCCAAGTATTCATCTAGAAGAAGAAAGCAGTAAATGTAAAACTTCTTTGTAGGCAAGATGTCACATTTCATTTAGAAAAACAATGACTAATGAAAACATTTATTTCCTGCTAACCGAAAACGATAATCGTCGTTTCGTTTGGACCTTCTCGTTTATCGAAATAACGCTTGGATCAAATACAACGACGAACATTATTATATACTATGTAAGCCTCTGACGGTTTCTAGAGCTGGTATCATGACGTTATGTTGTATAATTCATAATAAAGTGTTCATGGGCGGGATCAGCGGCAGCGGTTAATAGTTATGTTGCCTTAAGAATGCTAGTCACAAGAATCACAACAATATGCTTCTGAATGAAAGAGCGTTATATAAATATCCCAAATTACAGATGTAAGCTATATGAATTTCAAGATTTGGCGATGTCTAAAACACCCACAATTTTTCGTAGCCCTTTCTTTCCTTCGTCATCCTTCCATTCCTCAAAATGCATCTGGTCCAAAACCTATCGGAATTGACTGTCTCTACTTTCTACTCCTTCTGTCTGGTGACATTGAGCTTAACCCTGGTCCTTGCTATCTTGAAACAATAAATTTTTGAAACCTTAACACCCATTCTGTCCGGAATAAATATCCTTATTTTCAAAATCATCGTCCTATGGATTTTCTCGCTCTCAAGGAAGTTTGGCTCAATCCTTCGGACACAACTTCCCTTATTTCAGATAACACCTTCGTCTTTTTCTCTCATAGGTCAACCTAGGCCGGTGGACTGGGCGGTGAGTTGCTTTCTTTTATAAGTCACAACTAACATTTGCTCGCTCTTCTTTACCTTTTCCAACCCCAAAGTCATTTGAAGTCCTTTTCTCTACCCTTGACGCTGAAAATCAGGGCCTCACGTTTCTCAGTGTCTGGCGCTCCCTCTCTCACTTTCTGACTGTTTCACAGAATTCCAAGCACTCCCTTGAAATCTTGGTCTCTTCTCCCTCTGAACCTATAATAACAGGTGACTTCTGTGTACTTGTAAACACTACAAACTCTGTTTCACAAAAATTTAAGGAGCTCCACTCTGGCTTTGAACTTGTGCAGCACATATCTTTTCCAGTTCATGAAATGCTACATACACTCGATCTTCTTTTAACCCGAGCCAATTATTCTGCGGTTAAAAATATCTTCCTTCGGAGGCATTTTTGTGACCATACTGCCATTACTGCTCAGGTTTCTTTTCATCATCTTGCACATACTCCTTCATCAAGTACCATTCTTGGAAAATGCTCAACATTTCAATCTTACATGCCAATAGCTCTCTTAACTACGATTTATATGCTGATGATATCCAATTCTTCCTTTCATTTGATAGCTCCACATCTTATCCTGCCCTCCAACTTCTTTTCTACTGTTTTAATGATATTCAATCTTGGATGGCTAGTACTAAACTTCTTATAAACCCTTCTAAAACTGAATTTTTCCTTCTAGGTACAAGTCAACAACTCCGTAAATTTGATTGCCTTACGCCTGTTCAACGTCCTTCATTTCAGTTATAACACCATTTTCCTTTACCCTCATAAGTCAACCTAGGCCGGATGGACTGGGCGGTGGAGTTGCTATCTTTCATAAGTCACACCTAAAACTTGCCCGTTCTTCTTTATCTTTTCCTACCCCAAAGTCATTTGAAGTCCTTTTCTGTACCTCTGACTTTGGAAATCAGAGATTCAACTTTGCCAGTGTTTGGCGCTCCTCTCTCACTTTCTGACTGTTTCACAGATTTCCAATCACTCCTTTGAAATTCTGGTCTCTTCTCGCTCTAAACCTATAATAACAGATGACTTCAATATAGACAGTAGAAACCCTGCTTCATGAAATATTCATTAGCTCCACTCTGGCTTTGATAGTGTGCAGCATATATCTTTTACAACTCATGACACCTGACACGCACTTGACCTTCTTATAACACGAGCCAGTTATTCTGCTGTTAAAAATATCTATATTTCCTAGGCATATTTGTTTGTCATACTGCCATTACTGTTCAGGTTTCTTTTCATCATAAGCCACCTTTCACATGCTCCTTTATCAATTATTATTCTTGGAAAATGCTCAACAAAACAAATTTCAAAACTGACATCCTTGACCCCCCGTGCCTGGGCCCAGCTCAGACAGCTACCGACCTTGCCGGCCAGCTAAATTCAAGTTTGACTTAAATTATGGATAAAAACATTCCGCTAAGTCAAAGAGGTTTGCTACACATCTCTCCCAGCCCTGGTATAATTCTGATATTGCTTATGCCAGGAGGCTAGGCATCCAATTTGAAAGGTGTTGGTGTACCGTAATTCTTTAAAATGTAGCAATCCTTTCGGGCTACTACTGGTTGTACTCTTTATGACCTTTACTATCAGATTGTAAACTAATATAACAATTCCGAGAGGGCGTGATCTCTCAATCATAAGATCTTGGGAAAGGTTACATGCAAATGACAAAAAACTTCTGTCAATATGCATCTATATCAAGTCTTATCAATTTGATCTTGATAAAATGATGGCTCGTTCAAACTAACTGTAAAGTTTAAACAGTTTTATTATGGAAATAAAACAATAGTCTCAGTTCATACTATGCAATTAAACTTGAAGCATTACATGACTACCTCAGTCTATGACTCCTACAGGCCAACTACTATTTAGCTAACACAATTAATAGAGAATTTAAGGCTTCCCTCCCTCAAGATGATCTCTGCTTCCCAGTCTTCAGCCCTTGAGAAGAATTGCTGTTCACGAGGTATCGTACTAGATATAGTGCGTTTTACCAAAATCCATCTCCAGGCAAACGTTGAAAATAAATTGTTGCAGGCTGACAATGGACATTCACCATTTTCTTTGATGAAACTTTCCGTCTTTATTACCACAAAAGTTCGTAGAGAGTTAAGTCCGCTCCAAATCACTGGAGGATGAAACAAACGAGACGTTCGCTTACTCTTTTCTCGTCAAATCGCAACTGTGTGTTACAGTTCGCTTAACATTATCGAGCGAATAGTTCTGTCGTTACAATCACCCTAGACAGCATGGATTACGACTTCCACCCGTTCGACACGCTTATCGGGTCCTCAGCAAGCAGGGAATTCCTTGTTACTCTCGAAGTTCCTACGACTTAGGAAACTCCTACCTAACACAAAAGATTATCGAAGTTGACGAACGTTCTATCTCAAACTGAGATTTTCTAAGGTTTTTCTACACGTCTATACCAACATGTAACAAAGAATGTATCTCAAAAAGTTTAATGCCGGCAGTATCCCGTTATACTCGTAAATGTTCGTTTGGTTTTTGAATGGCGGCCAACAGCCTTCGCTGATTCTCGTATGTCCAATGCTAACTGTTCATTATAATTGTCGTCTACTCAGTGACATCAGTCAATGTTTAAATTTCAAATCAGCTCTGTCTTACCAGATTAGTCCTTCGTATATTACCGAATATTACCGAAGGCTATAATCCGACATGTTGAAGTGGCAGAGTCTCATACAGTTCGTTAAGGTCATGTTCCTGCTTAAGCTGGCCATGTTCTACAATCTACCTATTACTTTTATACGCTGGCCTGCCTGCAGAACTGTCCTATCTACAACCTCTGTAAACAATTCTACTACTACAAACAAACTACACTAGACTACTATGCAATAACTAAGTAAATAAGTAAGCTGTTCTCAGCTTAGTTTAACAAATACAAACGCGAATTAAAGGGAGAATCGCTACAGTTGGCGACGCACCCATTTACCCTTCCATCTCCTCAAATTAAAGCGCGAATATCAGCAGCCAAATCCACCTACTTGTCTAGGCTGGTCTCTAAGAGCTACTATTCTGCAAGGTTGTTATCGAATGTAGTGAACAAAATCCCACATCGTGACAAATACATTACATTACCTAGCTCCACATCCCACTCTTCCCTTGCTGAAGGTTCCTACAATTTTTTTCTGGCGAGATCTCGACTCTGAGACTTAAGCTTTCTAACATTTCTTCCTCCAGTGGTCCATCATATCCTAAATCTCCTCCAGCGCGTCTCAGTCTACTCCAAAAGATAACTTTGACTGAGATCCATAATCTCAATATTTCATCTCATGATAAGCAATGTGACTTGGACGTTATTCCTAATGCCCTTCTTAAGGGATGAATCGATGTCTTGGGCCCAATCATAACATTCATTGTCAACTTTTCTCTTGCTGATGGCTGCTTCCCCACGAATTTCGCTCATGCAAAGGTTTGCCCTTTTCTGAAAAAGCCACCTCTTTCTCCTGATGATCTACGTATCAAACTATCATCCCATCCCTATTCTAAATTTAATTTCCAAAATTCTGTAGAAAGTAGTTGCCAATCGTCTGAGTAATCATCTTTCACCGCACTTCTTGTACCTTCCCTTCCAATCTGCCTACCGCAAATGTCAATCGACTAAAACCGCAAAACTTGCTGTTCACAATGACATAATCAACTTAATGGACCAAAGAAAAGCAACTGCTCTTAATATCCTTGACCTATCTGCCGCTTTTGATACTGTTGATCACGGCATACTCCATCGCCTCGAAAATTGGTTTGGTCTTTCTGGTCCCGCACTCCATTGGCTTGCATCTTACCTGCGCCCCGTATTCAGTCAGACCATACCAACCAACTTACTTCTATGCCTAGTTTCTTGAATTGTGGCCTTCCACAAGGATCTGTATTGGGCCCACTCTTGTTTACATCTCATACCACTCCACTCGGTTAACTATTTACCAATGGCTCTCTTAACTAGGATTTGTATGCTGATGATACCCAACTCTTCTCTTCATTTGATACCTCCACATCTCATCATGCCCTCCAACTTCTTTTCAATTGTTTTTGATGGTATTCAGTCTTGGATAAACTTCTAAACTTCTTCTAAATCCAAGCCAGCAACTCCGTAAATTTGACTGCCTTACGTCTGTTCAGTTGGGTAGCTTACTTATTAATCGTACTAAATGTGCAGCACTTTAGGTGTATTGTTCGACTGCACCATGTTCAAGCTATATGCAGATCAGCTCAATTTCACATACGAGACATTCGCAGAATCAGATCTCTTTTGCCTCAAACTGTCTAAATTCAACTAGCTAATGCATTGGTTTCGAGCAGACTTGACTGGTGTAACTTACTTCTTATTGGCATTACTAAGGTAGATCTGCACAAACGACAAATTGTTCAAAACTGTCTTGCTAGAGCCACTACAAAGACCCCTAAATATCAAGATATTAAACTAATATTGAATTCACTGCACTGGCTGCCATTGAACAAAGAATTCATTTCAAAATCTGTTTTAGAGTTCACAAAGCACTACATTTAAATCAGCCGACCTATATACATTCCATTCTCACCCCCTAACACTATTAGACATTGCACCCGATTCTTGGACGCTGTGGCTCTTGCTTTGCCCTATACTCGAACATTGTTGGGCTCTCAGGCCTTCTCGGTAGCTGCTCAAAAATCCTGGAATTCACTGCCTATTGGGTAGTGCCTAATTCAGTTCGTTCTGCTAATTCTTTGATATCATTTAGGTCTAAACTTAAGACACAGTAAAGATGCCCGCCGACATTTGACATTGTAAAGCACCCTAGAAGTAGGTTGCTGCTGACGATGCTGAATAAATTGTCTTGATTACAATTACAGTTACCATCATTTTCGCATATTAACATAGCGTCTCTGTGAGGGTACTAATGAGAGGCCCTTCCAACCTCGATGCTCCAAATAAGATCGAACAAAATGGTTTCAACGATTGATAGAATACAGAAAACGAGAAACCAGGAAGCTCACATCACCCGTAAATAGACATTTCTATGCTGCATAGTGGTCATTCTCAATGGAAAAGCTTACAGAGTCAAGCTGCATTGCGGAGAGGAGATTTGCAGCCCCACATTGATAAGACCAAGTTACATAGGTTCCTCAGATAAGATAGAGGCAGCCAGAGAAACAGCAACATTAGAAATGGAATGTAGGTGTAACTCTAATAGCTGCAGGGATATAACTTGTGTTGTGATACATTCTACTTCACTGTAGCAGCGTTTTCTATTACCAAAATATTAGATAAAAACGGCGAACCAATATGTTTGTGATACATTAGGTGCCTAGATAATGCAATTTATAGAATGCGCTACGTTTATCGAAAAAGTTACTATATTCACCTGAGTGATCATTCTGCTCAACAGAAGTGGTTAGCATCTGATATACAAAATGTTGATTTGTTTTCTTTAGCGATCCAAGAAAACACTCGTATACATCGCAAGAATTTCTTAAAATGATATTCAGTAGTTCTTCACTCGCTCTTATCGGAGTAGAATGAAATTGCTGAATGTGTTCGAGTTCCTTTGCGGTAAACTTTTCATTTTGGAACATATAAGCGGCGATTTCCGAAACACTTGTCAAGCTGCTTAACAGTTGGTTGTAATTTCCCTGAATAAGGTTTTCATGTTCTGCTGCAATTGAAGTGATTTATTGTCAAATAGGCTAACTCATGAAACAACTTCTAGGTATATGTAATTTTAGTTAAAGGGAACATTTGAACGCCAACTCAAAAATATGAATTAAAAAATACAATTGGAACCCCAGACAAAATGAAAACATATAGTTTTAACTATATAACTTTAATATTTTATTGATGATGTAGGCCAATAAGCAAAATGAGTTTTCTCTTGGCATGAGCAATTGAATAATTGAAAAGCGAAAATGGCATTGAATTATAAATTAATGTGGAAATAGTCGTCTGTTAAAGTGTGTCTTCTGATAAATGGTTTATTCCTATGATATATCCATAAAGGTTGCATATATTTGGTTCAAAAATATTCAGTTAAATTTAACAGAGATGTTGAGCTCAAATGCCTGTAGAATGCAACATCAACAATCCTTTAAATTAAATGAACTTACTAATATACATTTCCTTTAAATAAACTGTCATAATAAATGAAGTACCTTCTAGCTTCGATTCTTCTCCTGATTCTGTTATTGCGCGCTGAACCGAATACCAAAAGTGTACTAATTTTGCTGGAGACGGATTCATTGTGGTCTTATCGGCTTTCAAGTTGAAACTGAAAAACTCCCGTACAGCTGTTTACTCCTCACTTGTAACTCAGGATGAACCTATGGCTCTGTTGATAAAAGGGCATTGCAAATGCGTTAATTGAAGCATTTCTTTAGTGCCATTATTATTATACTTGTATGATCGGTAAATGTTCGTTTCATAAGTTCTTTTAGAAGCGAGATCACGGTCCATAACAGAACAGTTCGTCGGAGAGATTTGACGGGTTATTATTATACTCGAAAGTATTATCTGAAGAATATCACTGAATTACTTAATCGCCGTTATTGTAGTATTACCAAACGAATAAAGAATTATAATGAAACTCGTTCCGCAAACTGCATACCAAAATACCTAGACTGGCTGCTGCAATAGTGGTGAATAGAGGGGGATCTGACAAGGCCGTGACATACATTGTGGTACAATTTGAGAAATTAGGTAATGGAATTGTTGAAAAGGTCTTTTAGATTAATAATTTGAGGTGAAATGTTTTAATCAAATTTACTCTTAAATTGCAAAACGCTATCATCAGTCGCTCGCTGTTTGCATTCTTCTCCGCACATATTTGGAAAATCGGTACCAAAATCATCATCATTATCGTCTGTGGGATGTTCGTCTTTGGATGGTTGCCTTTTTACCAGCCTTGTCTATTCTGGGCCAGTCTCCAGGCCGTATGTAACCCAAAGTTCAGTGGGCGCAGACCAGCTTCCACTATTCTTGTCCATGTGTGCCGAGGGAGTCCGACAGGTCTCCTCCAACATCTCAGAGGGCCAAAAATCATTGCTCGCTAGCCTCAGCATGGTCCTGGTCACCTTGGCAGAGCGACATGTGTCCAAGCAGCCGTGGCCTCCTTGTTTGAATCATCTCTGACATTGGAATGTTCATCCTGTAGCGATATATCACGCGCTGTGTAGAGAATGCGCAGTTCTTCTTAAGGCTCCACCGCTGGATGTCAAAACGAAGACCCCAAATTTGACACCATGATTGCTCTAAAAAGGCACGAGATTTCAACAATTGTGTGTAGAACCGGCTAATATGTGCGTTATATGAGAAAATATAAAGGCAAAGGCTCGAATACATTGCATGATTTTCTGATAATGATATTCAGTAGTTCTTCCTCTTATCGGAGTAAAATAACAATGTTGAATGTGTTCGAATTTTTTTGAGGTTAACTTCTCATCTTGAAACATTTGGGCAGCGATTTCTGAAACACTCTTTAAGTTGTTCAGCAGTTGGTTGTATTGTCCTCGAATACGGTTTTCATGTTCAGCTACAATTAAATTGATTTAATGTCAACTATGCTAACTCATAATACAACGACTAAACATGTGCAAGTTTAGTGAAACAAAGCATTTCGGAAAATATGAATTTAAAAAGGAAACGGAACCAATGACAAAACGAAAACATAACATAGTTCTTAAGTGGCCTATTTTTGATAGAGGCCTATTGTAGGCCATCAAGCAAAATGCATTTTTTCTATTGGCCTGACTAACAGCATGAATGAATGGCGCGAAAATGGCGTTGAATTAGAATTAATGTGGAAGTTGTCGTCTGTGTGTCCAATAATAAATGGCTTATTTCTATGATATAGAAATTAAGAATACATATATTGGCTTCTATGAAATTTAGTTAAATTTGTTACACATAATCATCTTAGATGCCTGCATAATATAATAATTTTGTATATTAAATAAACATACTAATATAAATTTCCCTTAGGAAGCTGTATAAAAAATGAAGTACCTGCTGGTTTTGATTCTTCTCTTGGTTTCAATATTATACGTTGAACCGAATCCCACAGGTGTACTAGTTTTGATGAAGACGTATTGATTGTGGCCTTGTCGGCATTAAAGTTGAAACTGAATAGTTGCTGTTTTTCAAAGTCTGCTTTTTACTTTTTGGGAATAACATCATATAGTAGTAAACTGATCCTTTACACTGTGTTGGGGTGTTCAAAATTGGGAAAGGCGTCTACTTTCAAGCCAAGGTCAGCGTCAGAATTCTGGTGCGGAATTATGAATTACAGTAAAACTTGATCCTCAATATGTTGCTACTGTTGGTAAATCAAGTAGAACTTGTTTGAAGATGAACAAAAGCTACCAATTTGAGCAAACTAGTAAAAATTTATGACATTGCACATTCCAAAGTTTATTTATATACAAGTCAACGATGTTAAACTTTTTGACCCATTAAGACATCTGCATCATATGCAATATTCTTTGTACAAAACCAGATTAAGTAACAACAAAGAAATAAAACCATACAGGTTTGAATTGAAAGAGTACTAGAGTGTAAGTTTTGTATTACACAGTAGTACAATTTGAGCAATTAATAAACAAAATTGTTAAATAGATCTTTTATAGATCTTGAATAGGTTAATAATTTTATAGGAAATTTGTAGACAAATGTTCGGACAAAATTTATATTTTACACCATATGTGCAAGGCGTTTCAAAAGGTCAAGCTCCTGTTGTAATCTTCTCTGCTGAAATTTGGAAAATTGGTACCAAATTGAAGACCCCTTTTTGACATAATGGTCAAATACGTGGTTCTTTTTGAATCGATACTAAAAAGCACGACAAATCAACAACTGTGCGTAAAATCGGCTAAGATGTGCTTTACGAGAGAAAAGAAAAAGGTAAAAGAAGCAGATTCATATCTGCTATGGGCTCATTGAGGCAGTACCAACAACGCGATCGCCCCATCAAAAAATCGCCGTATAAAAATATGTCAATCGCTTTAGCTGCTCAAATACCATAAACACCGTTTCTTATACGTAAATGCATGGCGACGTTAAAATTAGCATGGGGTTTTACCTGCATTATCATGGCAGCCTTGAGGTAGGACTGACGAGGCTTTCGCTTATTTTAGATGCAAACACGGGAAAAGGAGGTCCGACCGAAACAATGTGTCCTACGAGTCTTTATCCTTTTCGATAGCCTATAGTTTACGCCTATCAATCGGGACTTTACAGCCATACTGATCCAGAGTATGCCTCTTATGAAATTTGACATTTTCCAGTCGCTCTGTGCCTGATTGGTCTCTAATAATCCATGACCGGATGAAAGAAGCAGGAAATTTTAAGATTTAAGGGAGATGGACATACGGAAGCTAGAAGTGTCGAGGCCAACAGTGCGAAAGATCATATATACGGAGACCGTATGAGTTTATTTCACTCACTGACTTATTCACTCACCCACCCATCAACCTACCCATACACCTACTCACTCACTCACACAAGCACTTTCTCTCTTATTTACTAAATTACCGTCGACCGGACAGAATTTTTTTCGATATTTCGGCTCTTTGGTAGTTGCGCCCTTATCCAAGTCAGCGCACAGACCGTACATTGTCGATGGGAAGATCAGACGGCGAAGACAGGCCACCCTCTTATGCCTCAGCTAAGAAAAATGAAGTTGCTAACACGTCATACTCATGTCTGCCTATCGAGGCTAACTTTAGGTATTGCGGTTTTGGTACTCAGTCACAAACTCAGCCACTCACCCACTCACCCACTCACCTACTCAACCATCTGTCTGCTTTGCTCCGACTCTTTTCTCTGGTTTGCTCTCTGTTTCTCTCTCTGTCTCTGTCTCTCTGTCTTTGTCTCTTTGTATCTGTATCTCTCTCATTCTCTCTTAATCGATCGCGATCGATCAATTAGAGTGCAAAAACTTTAGCACACATTGTTGTGATAGGCAATGAAGAAAAGCTATCGATACAGACAATTACATTGACACTTATCAGTGCAACATCCCGGTGTTTGTTGATGTAAAATGTTTTGCGACGTTACATTCCCAATCTCGAAAATCGATGCTAAAATTAATTGAGGTAAGATTGAGATTTTTTCACTTCACGGACAAATTTAATCCATTTTGAATGTTCTCTCAAAAAAGCACAACTACAGTAAATATCCGACAAATTGTTTTGTCACTTTTTTACTTCTACTACTACTACCACTACTAGTACTACTACCACCACTACTAGTAATACTACTGCTACTACTAGTAATAGTACCACCACCACCAAATCCGCCACCAACAACAACAAAAACAACAACAAGAACAACATCTTTGTGGTCATCACTGTAGTCGTCATCGTCGTTACCGACCTTGTTATAGTCACCATCATTACCACCACCATGACCATCTTTTAGGACGTCTTAGAGATACAAGTGAAGCCTATATAGAATAGTAGGCCTATAGGCCTATGTGGGTTATGCCTGCCTTTTACAGCAATAACTTAGCAATGCCAATAGTAAAATTGACAATGAGTTATCGGGAATTCACCACGTATTTGTGTAACAGTTATTTGGAATTAAAATGACGACGGGATATTTTCACAGTTCAATGTAGATATTTAAAAAATGAAGCCCCAGTGCAAAAAAGGTTATACGACATCGACGTCGGGCTCAAGCGTAATTTTCGGGACATACCCCAGAATTTCCCATCGTCGCTATATTTGCAAATAACTGTTACATTAATATTTGGTGAACTGTAATAGCACAATGCTTGTTTAGATGATATAAACTAATGTCCGGGTATCGCAAATATAGTCTCATTTGAGATTTTATCAGATATGTTACTTCTCAATCTAAAATGCATTACAATGCAGATAACGTCAGAAGTGAACTATTGCATCGAACTTTGAAAACTATTTGACAGCTTAATCAGACTCGTTATTAGTTCAAGCATCTCCATTTCTCGCTTCTCAGACTTTTCAATCAAAGCTTAAATCCCAACTCTTCCAGAAATTTTACCCTGATCCATCCAAGCCGCTGTCTTCCCATATCTCGCCGTCCGATTTCTCTAAATCTACACAACGCACAATTACAGTTCCTCTGAGACATTCTTCCTCTGGTCTCCTGGTAACCGGATCTTGTTCTTCACGTAGTCTCTGTGGACAACCTCTCTGGCACAGACGGATATAGCTATACGCGTGAGGGGGCAGTTCGCCCCTTCGCCCCTCTTGTTTATAATGTCGGCGCCTCTCAGACCAGACCAGTGCATCGTGTACAGCCAGAATGTGGCGCCATCTGGAAATGCTCTCGCCCCCCCCCACGCAAGGAATACTGGAGTCGCCACTCGCAGTGCTCGTAAATAAGTGGTACACTACGGTCGCGGCGCTATAGAAGACAGTGCAATAGATTAGTCTGTGTCTGTGCAATTCTTGACTTCAATAATAGAATGTACTGGCACAGTAGTTTTAAACTAAAATAACCCGACGGCCAACTGAAGACACGGATGTTAGAGTGCGCAATATTATGACACTCTATTACAGGAGTCTGAAACTAAAATAACTCGAAGGCTAACTGAAGACCCGGACGTTAAAGAGCGAAACGCATCACGTAATTTTAATCATTTAAAGACATAAAAGAAATCATGAGTAACACGGTATCCTACTTAAAGTCAACTGGCTATCATTTTTAGAAACTATAAAGTGATAGTATATGCTTACGTTTCTTTAGTTATTTCTTTCAGCACTACTGGCAGAGGCCTGCATCAGTCTGAGCATCAGTGTTAACACTGAAATCCTGTTAGACACGGATCTTATCACATGCTGTTTGTCATGTGATTTAGCCTGTTGGGGCTGATATAGTGGTGTTGTCCTACTGCATTCTGTAGCTCCTGTTTAACTTCTATGCTTGTTAGTGTGTTTAGAGATTATTTAGCGCAAAATTTAAATCACCAGTCCAATCCGCAATCCTAAATTAAAATATGATAAGGATTTATTTTTGCTGAAAAATATTTGCTTCAAATCAAAATTTTACTAAGAAATAAAAGCTATAAAAATGTAATTCGACATCAACTTTATTGACAAAGCAACTGGCTCATTCCTGAATTTGAAAGCCATACCGACTTGGTTCTCCAGTTTTAAAATGGAGGTTGCAGTTTAAATTTCAAATATATCTTTTTATTTAGTTAATACTTGTCACAGTGCTAGACTGAGGGAGTTGATGAAGCGACGAATAAAACGCAGACAGGTGGACGAGCTAGCAAGTAACTAAGAGAACTCCTTATTGTGATTCATAAAATCCAGAGAAAACATTATTGTCAGTGTCGACTTTGACAACTCCAAGAGGAAACTTCCCTTGTCACGGTGTCTTTAATTGACATCCATGGCAAGGCAAAGGTGGAGATGGTGATGAAATCCAAATTTAATCACTTTACTTGTACAGCATTGTAAATTGGCCATTTGGGAGGACACAAAAGTTCCATTATGCCTCCACATATGAACTTAAAGAAAATCGAAAGTGTTATAGCCATTAAAATTTGAGATAATTCTTTATCTAAGTCGACGCTTAAAATAAAATGTATATGTACACGGTTTTCTATAACGACCCTCTGGCCTGCTCATTTTTCAATGAATTGATCGTGTGAGATCCTTCACCATCGATGCTCTTTTGAATGGGCGCCATGTTATTAAAGTCTTTGTGTAAGGAACATAATGGCCCCATATTAGAGAGCATTACAAAAAAACTAAATTCTGTTTGCAGACTTAGCAAAGGTGTACATTCGAATACTAAGTTGAACAAACCAATTCTAGCGAAATTACCTGCTGGTGAATTTAATTATAAAGCAAGTAATCGTCAGCAGTCTCCTTTCTGGAGCCAATGTCAATTGTTCTAGAGATATAATTAGTCATTTCTCAAATCTATTATCCATCAACCACTTTCATCATTAGCGTCATCATCTTTATTATTTATTATCATCTTTATTATTATTATTATTATTATTGTTATCATCATCATCATCATCATCATCATCATCATCATCATCATCATCATCATCATCATTATCAACATCATCATCATTATCAATTATTATTGCTTTTTGCTACAAATTGTACTCACGGGTTATTCCAGTAATTATACTCGGTTATGGGGCGTTTCAACAATTATAGCCAGTTATGGGGTTTTCCAGTAATTACACTTGTATAACTACTTATGTAGCCTATGCGATCGTGAAAATTTCACCAATCCATAACTCTCTGCCACATCTTCATAAACTCCGTAACATGCGACTATTCTGATTCAACTGATCGTCCTCTTATCTCACTCTTGCCCGACCCCAGTCGAAAGTCATCTGAAGTTCTCTGACCGCTATCTAGGCCTACCTCACAATGCATCTAGTCTGTGGAATGTTCTTTCACCTGAATTCCACAAATACGCCGTACTTCCACCATTTTCTGTCGTTCACCAGCAGCACTTGTGTTTAGCACCTCCATTTTTCAATTCTCAGACTTTTTAATCAAAACTTAACTCCCAACTCTTCCATCGTGTTCCCATTCCTCTGATTTCTCTCAACCTAAACACAACCCACTCTAACATTATCTCTCTCTCTATCCATCTCTCTCGCTCTCTCTCTCTCTCTCTCTCTCTCTCTCTCTCTCTCTCTCTCCTTCCTGGCAATCGGATCATGTTCTTACACGGTATCTCTGGACAACCTCTCTGATTTGACGCAGCGTTCGTGAATCAACTGATACACTACCGCAGGGGCGTTATAGAAGGCATTGCATTTAATTAGATTCGATCTGCGCTCAGCTTTTAAGAAGCGCTTTAGAAATTTTCGAGTTCATGATTTACAATTTTACGAGTACATTTGTAACCTAAATCTTACTGTCGATAACTCACTTTCAGAATCACTATTTACATCGCTGTGTCATTGCTATAAAAAGCAGGTATCTCTCCTCATATAGGCATATTGCTATAGGCATATACTACTCTATTACGGGCTATCATTGTACCTTTAACACATCTTATAAGCTGTGCTAAATCAGTTTATTTGAACTACATTCCAAATAAAGGCATTATTACTAACATTGCCTCTACTCATATACTCATATGTAGGCCTAATTCTGATTGTTTCTGTGCCATTTGCGACCCCATTATTAGAACGTCATAGCACAGAAGTTTCAATCTAAGATAATCCGAGGGCAAACTGAAGATCCGGACGTTAGCGAGAACACCGCTTCACTTAATCTTATTCATTTGATTATGCAACAGAAATTAAGAGTAACAGAGTAAAGTCAATTCATTTCATTTAAAAACTATAATATTATACGTGTGTGCTTACGTTTGTTATTTCTTTCAGCACTTACTGGCAGAGGCCTGCATCAGTCTGAGCATCAATGTAAAGACTCATATTGTGAGAGCTACCGGTCGTATTACATGCTGCAGCCCTGTAAATTCAGGTTTTGTCTTAACGCATCCTGTTTAACTAGAAGCTGTGCGTGTTAATACGTATACCGATTATTTAGCGCGAAAGCTAAGTCAGCAGTCCAATCCGCCAGCTAAAATAAAAATATGTTATACAACGATTTCCTCAATAATATTTGCTTCAATTAGGAGTCTTACTAAGGAATGAAAGTAAGGTAAATTTAATACAAGAATCAACTTTACTGAAAAATGAACTGGCGGCTCATTCCTGAATTTGAAAACCCCAGCGTTTCAGTCTTCCAGTTTTAAAATGGAGGCTGCAATTTTAATTTCAAATGTCTTTGAAGTTAGCTTTTCCTTGTCACAGTGCTAGATTGAGGGAGTTGATGGAGCGACGAATAAAACGGAGACAGGCAGGCATGCAGGGTGGACGAGCTAACAAGTAACTGAGAGAACTCCTTATTGTGATGCATAAAATGCAGAGGAAACATTGTTGTCAATGTCGACGTTGACAACTCTAAGCGGGAACTTGCCTTGTCATGGGTGTCATTATGTGACATCCAAGGCAAAGCAAAGATGGAAATGGTGAAGAACTCCAAGTTTAATCACTGTACTGTAAAGCATTCCAAATTGGCCTATTGGAAGGGCATACAAGTTCCACTATGCCTCCACATATAATCTTCAAGAAAATAGAAAGCGTTATAGTAGATAAAATTTGAGATAAGTCTGTGTCTAAATCCACGTTTACAATCAAACGTAAATGCACACGTTTTCTATAGCGACCGTAAGGCCTAGACCTTGTTCATTTTTCAACGAATTGATTGTTTGAGATCCTTCACAACCGTTGCCCGTTTGAATGGGCGACACGCCATTTAAGGTCCCAGTATAAAGACCGTGCTAGCTAGAGATTAGAGGGCATTGAAATATACTGAATTATGTTTGTGAACTTAGCATTGGTGTACATTCGAGTGCTTAGCTGAACAAACTAATCTTACAAAATTACCTGCTCGTGAATTTAGTTATAGACTAAACAATCGTGAGGAATTTTTTAAACCAATGTCAATGGTCCTAGAGATATAAATGGCCATTTTCAAATCCATTATTCATCAGCCACTTTCATCATTATCATCATCATCGTCGTTGTCATAATCATTTTGAGGATCTAAATTCGCTGAGGATCTTATTTTGGAGTTGTGTTGTTTCAGTGGTCCCATGATCCCATGTATAGTAACACTGTCTTTTCATTTTATTAAGCACTCATTGGGAGCATTGACGATACTAAGCCGCTATAGAAGTTCTAAGAATAAGAAACTTTTATAACTTTAAAATAAATTTCGCCTATAATTATTAAATAAGTAAATGCTTGGGAGAACTCATAAAACTGCACAAGACAAATCATTCACTTATTTAATCTGGGCTTCATGTAGCGCCCGTATGAAATAAATACATCGTTGACTGACGGACATTGCTAGACTCACATTGATCCCATTGATCCCACTGACAGGGTTATGAGTTCCAGCCTGAATTAAAAGAAGCGCAATACCTAAAGCTAGAATCGATAGGCAGACATGAGTATGAAGTGCTAGCAACTTCATTTTTCTTAGTCGCGGCATATGAGGGTGGCCTCTCTTCACCGTCTGTTCTTCCCATCGACAAAGTACGGTCAGTGTGCTTATTTATGGCTGAGTTGGATAAGGGCGCAACTGCCATGGAGCCGAAATATCGAAACAAATTTCTGTCCGGGCGTTGGTTTGAAATTCTTATATGTTCTGGAAAAATACAATAGTTTTCTTAATATTATCAAAGTGCAATAATTTGCTTAAGTAAAAGCGGAAAACCTTTGCTGATGAGAAACGCTTTTTCCTATAAGTTTCCCTAAATAATTCCAAAAAAATATTTTTTTAAAATTTATAAATTTAAAAAAAATTCATTTTTTTTCTATTTTTGAAGATTTTAATATCAAATTGACTGAAAATAAAAACGTCAAGTTACTTTGATTCAATTTAAACATTAGGCTATTGTGTTCAAATGATCCTTTAAAATCAAAAAGCAACTGTCCAACTTTAAAGATTTTCTTCTTCGAATTCGTCGCAGTCAGAAATATATAAACTAGTTTTCATTATTGTCTCTTAATTGATTATTTAACATCAAAACCTAAAATCCGTCCCTCGTTCCAGTTGTCAGCCACAAACGGTCGTTATTTAAAACATTCAAAATAAACTTCCATGGCTCCCGTAATCTTTTTTTTGTTTTTAGAGAATTTCTCTCTTTAATTCCAAATCAGAATCCAATCAACAACTTGACTGTTATTAAAGAGTAGCCACCATTATGAGTTCATTTCCACCGATGATCAAATGGAATGAATTCATTTGTCCGATGGTCCATCCACATTTTCCTCAGAAAGACTTCTCACGTTTACCATCTCCACACACCATGGATATTGTATTCATATCATCTTATAAAGCAGTCGAAGGACATAATTATGGCGTTTGAACAAATTCATTACTTACTTATATACTAATTTACTTACATATTTAAATTCACACAAATCCCTATGACTACTCACGAAATTACAATTTGTCAGTTTAATAACATGCCTTGGATTAAAAATGCGCTACCGCCCGTGTAAATGGACGCCACTCCATTTTGGATTCCATGGTATGGGCTAAGGACCATGACAGAACATGTAGACCTTACATGTACAAAGTTCACAAGTCCATTATTTTATTTTTTTCATTGTTGTTATTATTATCATAGTTATTCTTAATTAAATTTATAATACCATTATCATTAGTATTTCTTATTCTCCCATTACTATTACCACTACCGCCGATACCACCGCCACCACCAAACACCATCCACCGTAGCCGTCTGACTCTTGGATCTTGACCTGGAATCGAACCTTCCTGCGTACCGATTTTGTTTTGATTGAGCGCCTGTGAATAAGCTGGTTTCAGCCACTTCGCTTTCTTCTTGCGCTGTAGAAATTTCGAGTTTAAGATTACGATTATTATTATTACGAAAATTTTTGACGCGCGCAAAGTCAAACAGAAATACGAATTGGAGGCGCATTAATTTCATCATTAATTTCTAAATATCCATGTTTACAGTTATTTTTAATTTAATTCATTATTTAACCGGCAATCAAGTTCACCAGAACCAGCTAGTTCTTTTGTAAGCAACGATGTCAAGTCAGGCATTTAAATTGGAAAATACTTTTGATGGATGTTTCCATGTTCCATTGGTTTGTTTAAAATGCTTTATTTCGAACGATTGTCTTCTAGCTTCACTTATCATAAATAAGACATACACTTAAGTTATGGTGTAATAGAAGTTCTAAGATTCAAACATCATAGGCCTATTATTTTACTACAAATTTGCTGTATCATAAGAGTCGGGCAAATGCCTCCAAGAACTAGACAAGACAAACACTTTGTCATTCATTGATTCAAAGCATTTTACAGCGACGCTTTGGGAATAAATACGACACAAATGCAGCTAGACATCAATCCAATAATTCTGGACAATATTCAATAACTGTCTTAAATAAAAGCTGTAATGCATTTGACTGTAAGCTCTTATAAACATCTATGAAAACAAAAAAGTGTAGGCTACTTAAGCTATATGCTTCACTAGCAGTCTTGATCAAATAAAAGCAAAAATAACCCTGATTGCAGGTTAAAATACTATTATATTTCCCTCATTTATCTAAACTCAAAAATCAAAATACCTGCATTTTTATATACCTCTTTTTTAGCATCCCATTCGTTGTTAGCTACAAACAGTCGATTATTTGTCTGATCTAGAATTATTCGTATCCCTCCTAATCCATGTTTTTCTTTTGAGAGAATTTCTTTCCTAAATTCCAAATCTGAATTCAATAACAAAACTCGATTGTTCCCTGAATCATCGACGATCACGAATCCATTTCTATCGACTGCCAAATAGAAGGGATGATTCATTTGTTCGATGGTTGATCCAAGTTTTCCACCGAATGCCTTCTTCAGTTTCCCATTGCCATCCATTACACACACTCTATGCAGATCATCTCCACTCCAGCCATGACTGACCAGGAAATGGCCATTGGTCAATTTTATAGCGCGCCATGGATGACGAATACCAGATGCTGTTGCAAGATTTATTTCACGGATCAATTGTCCATCTGGCGAATATTCATTTAATTTATATTTATCAAAAACAGTTAAAATTACATTTGATTCATTTGTGACAGATATACCCCATCCCCAATCGTTTCCTGTTGACCATTTCTTTATTAATTTTCCATTTGGATCAACTCTCAAGATTTCCATCGACTGAGCAGATCCTTTGAAAGTTGAGATGTAGAGACATTTATTTCTGTTGCAGGATTCTATATCCCCTGGATTAATTAATTCATTCAAAATCCATCGACGACTTAAACTAAATTTCGTCGAATCATAAACTTCAACTTCTGAACTCATTTGACTCACAGCAAACAATTCTTTGTCTAAGATCGTCATTCCTCGGATTAATTTATTTTTCTTTTCCGCGGCTTTTGTTCTGATCGTCTGAACTAAAACTGGATCTGATGTGTATTTATCCTGAAGTTCAACTGAAAATAAAAGCATGTCTATCATTTACCTACAAATGCAAACCTTTCCAAATCATAGAATTCTGAATTTGAGGAGGAGACAATGACTACAATAATAACCCCGGACGCTAACGAAATGGTACAAGCACACAAACATGCAGAGAAAATTAGAGTGACCGAAAAACACATCGACCAATACACTAGACAATCGCACAATGAGAGGTAGAAAAACGGAAAGAAGATCCAAAGTGCAGCAAGTGCATTGCATCGTCGACTTATATCGGTGTATGAAACGCCGATATCTTCGAAAACGCTTTATCGCATATAATAGCTGTATATGTAACTGACTGCATAAGGTGATACGATATCTTTTTCACCCTGGATTATAAAAACACGATACCATAATCTACAGAAACTACGCTTCTAAATTGAACACACTGACTTAATTGCTTATCACTTTCTTCTGCGTTTGATTTCTCCCTTACGAGTTTGGACTGCGACTGCTTTATCGCAACGCTTATGTCTTGTCTGCAACATCATTTTAGATATCTAATGAAATTTGATGCATACAAAACAAAATTCACTACTTTAAATAACGAAAAATGTCGAATCGAATATTGACAAGCAGAACTACTGTTGACCGTTACATTATTTAAAGGCATTATCTTGTACCGATTAATCTGTGCTGCTCTTGTATTTGACTGATGAACTGTTCCTTCTCTCGTATCCAAGCATTTCTCTCTTCTTCTTGTTTTTGTTCGAGGCCCAAAATCTTGGCTCTGCAGTCTGTAACAATTTTCCAATGAATATCTTAAAATGTGACCATATATTGCCAACGGGAATTACCCTTCTGGAATAAACTCCTGCATGAATTACGGCAATTATCTGACCCATCATACGAACTCACCAACACTTCACACCTTGCAATTTCTGCGTATGTCTTTCACTCAAAACTGAAAACAATCCTCTTCCGCATATTCTATCTTTATTCTTCCTCTTCCCCTATCTCTCTCTACCCTCCAATCCGAAACACCATCCCCGTAGCCCCCTGAGTGGCTGCCTGCCTGACTCCTGGACCTTGACCTGGAACCGAATCTTCCTACCTATCGATTTTGTTTGAGTGAGCGCCTGTGAATAAACAAGTTCTGCGGCTTAGCTTTCTTTAGACGCTCTAGAAATCTCGAGCTTACACTTTCTATTTTCTGATAATCTGCTCATTATTCTTATATATGTACATGTACATACAATATGTATTCATATACATTCCATAATAAGCAGATCTAAACTAATCAGTCTTGGGTCAACAGGACTATATCTCATTATTTCAACGCTCATTTCTTAGTCCTCAAAGTGAATGATAGGATTGCTATGCGAGCCAATATTTTTATTGGCGAATCTTAAAATTTGGGACGCCCAACTTACTATACACCCGTCCAACTCACTTCCCTTCATCTTGTAGTGTAATAAGAATTTGCTAGATCATTGAATCACCCATCCACATTCTTAAAGGAATTGTGACGGACAAACTGAGTCCATGATCTTTGGCGCTAAATAAATGTAGCAACTTCTAATCAGTGGACCTGGAAGTTGAGGAGGCTTAGCTGGCTGTGGCACCTCTAGCAGCCCGCAAATTTCTATAAGGCAACGCGATTCTTGATTGCTATGCGACAAGTTTCTGGCTGTCGATATCTTGCGTCTGATGATGTTTCAAAGTTTCTTGGTTCGATTTCTAGATTCAGCGAACTTTCTAGATTATTTGATGATATTCCAAAGATTTTATCGTAAATTGAGTGGATTGATTGCGTCTTATCGCTGCTATAAATTATTCGACTTGTCGATCGAAATCGGTTCCAATTTCGGTTGTCTTAGTATAACACATGTGTCACCTTCGTTGTCCTCTGATTTTTACCCAAATTTGATGAAATTTCTAGAAATTCGTCGTCATATTCAGCGATCGCTGCGTGATTCGGGGCTCTGAATATTTCGCTTGGAAAAGGATCGAAATTTCGTGGGGTTATCAAGGATTGCAACCGGTTCCCCGAAACAGGCTTTGACTCGCCTTGCTTCGTGGTAAGCGAGTCCGTGAGAGTTACGTTAATTAAAGGATATAAACAGGTCTATGTCAAACAAAAGTTTAAATGACCCCGTTAGTGAATTAAATCTGAGTTCCAAGAGAGATAAACTGTTCAGAGCGCTCCTGATTGACATCAGAACAAAAACATCAACTGCCGAATTCGAAGGACTGTTGGTATGATATCGATTTTAGAGGTGGCTCACTCTGTCAGAAAGACAGCATGAATGCAAGTAACTAGAAGATAAGTGGTATGTGTGAAACTTGGGAAAGACACGCGCCGTAACATCCAGAGAATTAGTGTCAATAAGCCAAATTCATCATGAATTACGGAAAGAGCACTTAACTGAAACGCAAAAAGATGCATCATACCTTCTGGTCTTAATTCTTCTTTGGATGTCTGTGTATCTGCTAGCTTTGCTTCAGTTTCTTGAAGTTTAGTTTCAGTAGCTTTAAGCTTTTCTTCAGTTTCTCTCGAACTTAATTGTAAGTTTGCTTCTGTTTGTTCTAATTTCTTTTCAGTTTTTGTTAACCGTGATTCAGTTTCCTTTAACTTTTGTGCGTAAGATCTTTGCTGATCCCCAAGTTCTTTTAAGCGGCAGTAAGCTAAAGCCAATTCAGTGCTAAGAGCTTCATTCCTTTCTTTGACCCCGCAATTTTCTTGATGTTTTTTCTCCAACTCCATATATTGTCTTACTTTACTTTCTGATTCTTTCTGTAACTGGTAAAGTTGACTGATTTCAGTCTCAGTTGATCTTAATTTCTCTATCGATTCTTTCAGTTGCAATGAAAGAAGCCTTTCGTTTTCGGCAGCCTTCTGTTCTCTCTGTTGATATAAAGTCTTTTGATTGTCTACAATGAACTGAATCTCCTTGAGTCTCTTACTCAGTCTCTCATTGTCATTTGCTTTTGATCTAAGACTTGTTTCTAAATGATTTATTTTTTCTTGTAATATCGATTGCTGTTCCTCGAATCTAGTTTTCTCTCGTTGAATTTCGTTTTGAGAGGTAATGAGTTTGCTTTTTTCATGAAGAATTTCTTGTCTTAGTTTCTCGCATTTTTTTTCTATGCCTTTGGTTTGACTTTGACTTTTGACTTTGTGTGACACTAAGAGCACAAACAACAAATGTAGTAACTTCGAGGTAAATTATTTTTCAACTAAGATTTGAATATATTAATATATATGACGCAGATGGTGACAGTACGGTTTGCGTTTGAATTCCAAAGTCGCGGAGACGTGTGTAGCTCTTCTATAGTCAAATCAGTTAAGACTGTGGTGCCTATATGTGACATCAGTCAAAATATTTAGTTAGTTCAGAATTATGAAATTTTGCCTATCATGAGAATCGAGAAAGCAGTGTACATCGCCGAGATTTCTCAGCGCCACACGAAAGTTTCTTCAGGCAGATTTCTTATTCACCAGGGCTTAGTTGACTAATTTCAAAAGCATCAAGATAGCTCTCTATTTTCTCGAGCTACAAATCGTTTGAACCACAGGCTCCATATACAGTAACAGCCAGTGACTAACTGGATAATATGTCTGGACATTTCCTGTACAAATTTGTTTTAGTGCGCTTTGCATTGAAAATATAACATCGTGACATTACGAAGTTATGATGTACCGTGGAGAATTTTCTCAACGCAAATATTCCAAATGTTATCTTTCGACGTCTTCTGACGTAGGAGGGCTATTTTCATTGAAACTTCAGTCTGCAGTTCATTCTGAAGTTTCTTGAACTGAGTTTCCTGATTGAAAAGTTGTCGCTTATTCTGAAAGAACGTATTTACATTTATTATTGTTTGATATCTTTTGCATTAATAAAAATACAGGTCACTTTCTACACATAGCAGCACATTTTCAGAAGAAACATATGTTTTCCAATTAAAACACTAAAAAGCTGAACATTACCTATTAATCTTTTTGTTGATTTTGAAATACTTCATAGTGAAAACGTAGACTGTATCGCACATGCTTGCGGGAATAAAAAATATTCTGGAAAGTGTAACTTCAGGCAAATGTTTGGAGTAATTTTGGCACAGATTATGCCAAAAATTTTGCAGCAACGCAAAGGTTCAAATTATTTCTTGCTAACTCAAATGTCTCAATGTTTTGATTGAAAAAATGATTGTTTGAGAAAATTTATTGATATTAGAGCACCAACATTCAAGGATAGCAGTGGAAGTGAATATGAAAGAAGCATTTCAACACCTCATCAGTTCTCCCAACAAGAAGTCAATGATCTCATACGGGATCTCAATTTGTCAAATATTTGAACTTTTAGCATCAAGACTGAAAGAAAAGAACTGTTCAGCCAGAAGCTAAAATAACAGCTTATCGGACAAGAGAGGCAGAACTTCTTCCTTACTTCAGCCATGATGAAGAACTTGTATACTGCAATAACATCCCTGAACTTCTTCTTCAAATGGGACTGGAATATCGACCAGAACATTGGAGGCTCTTCATAGACAGTTCCAAGAGAAGCTTGAAATGTGTTTTATTACACATTGGCAACCGATATTCATCTCTTCCAATTGCGCACTCAACAAAGCTTAAAGAAGAATATGCAAATATCAAAATGGTCTTGCAGAAGCTCTACTATTATGAACACCAATTGTCTATTTGTGTTGACCTAAAAATGGTCAATTTCTTGCTTGGGCAGCAAACGGGATATTCGAAGTACCCTTGCTTCATCTGTCTGTGGGATAGTAGGGCAAAGCAGGATCATTGGGAAAAAGTGATAGGGCCTTCAAGAGAAAACATGGATGTAGGTGCAGCGAACATCATTATGGAGCCATTGGTTGACAGGGAAAAAATCATTCTTCCACCACTCCATATAAAGCTCGGACTAATGAAACAATTCGTGAAGGCCCTGGACAAACATGGCTATTGCTTCATATACATTTGTAGATCGTTTCCTGGACTAAGTATGGAAAAAGTAGAAGCTGGAATCTTTGATGGCCCTCCGATTTGTAAACTTATCATGGATTCTGAATTCACCAAATGTATGAATGGTCCTGAAGCTTCTGCGTGGTGCAGTTTTGTATTAGTTGTGCAGAACTTCTTAGGTAACAAGAAAGCAGACAATTACGAAGAACGGGGGCAAAACATGCTGACAAACTTCCAAAATTTGGGTACTAATATGAGCATAAAGGTACACTTTCTCCATAGCCACTTAATTAGATTTCCATATAATCTTGGAGATTTTAGTGAGGAACAAGGTAAAAGGTTTCACCAAGACATCAAGGTCATGGAGGAAAGGTATCAAGGTAGATGGGCAGAAACATAATGGCAGACTATTGCTGGAGCCTCCAACGTGATTGTCCTGAAAACCGACATAAAAGGAAATCGTACAAACAATGTTTTACTGTGCATTAATTGTGATTATCTCAACCACCTTACCATGTTTAAATGTTATTAGACGGAAGACAATGCCATTACATATTTTATGTATGTACTTTGATATAAAATTTGAAACGGTTCCAATGCGATTTGTTATTATGCTCCACCTAACCACTATATTATCATAATTATTATAATAACTCAAAAACTAAAGCACTTGTCTAAGTTTCGTCACGTTCGTTTTAACTACGGGCTCATTAAATATTAACTCCTGAAATACTACAGTTCCGTACTACGCCACTTCTCTTCTGCTAATACAACAGCTACGCCACAATTGCACTTGGCCCCCCCCTCTCCTTCTGCCCTCTGCAGCTCGGTGATCAATCCTTATATCGGTTACTACAGTAATTGCTGGGCCTCAAGTGCTACTAAGTGCTCTTAAATGCCGTTAAGTACCGCTAAGTGTTCTTAAGTGCCGTAAATGCTTCTAAGGGCTGTAAATGCTTAAAATGGGGAGGGGGCATATCGCCACTGTTCTAAGGTTTAAGTGATACAAGAAGAGCAAATTATTTTTTTAATTCATAAAATAGAACTCTTTATAAAGACATTATTAAAAATTAAATTAAATTGTTGGGAAAATAAAAAAAACATTATTAATATGGTAAGCCGACAAGTATCATAAGTGGGAATATTTTAGTGTGCATAATTTTTAAGTCAATGGATTTTTTGCTTAGCAAAGTTCTAAGCAATCATGTTTAAAATTGCGAGCGACTGCGCGAAAACATCGGTCTGTCGTTAGCGGTAATTCGTGCCTAGATATACTGCCTCAACTGCATTGAGGCTATACATAAATTGATACCAAATGCATCGAAGACGGTTTTCAAACCTTATTGCAAAGATTGCTCAGTTGTTTGAGTCACAGATGACGTTGATTATAACGGTTATTGAAGATAGCAATTAAAATTTACGACTATAGAAATTAGTATGTTTGCGATAGGAGTAGCTGTCGTAATTCAACTGTCGTCAAGTAAATCTTAAAGATTTTGTGTCAAGCTAAGCTGTAAGTCGTGCAAATCCAGGATTCGAAGATCGATTCACAGTTGACTAGGAAAATGCTTTTTAGCAAAATAGGTCAGCAATCACTCGAAGAATTGCATGATATCCAATGCTTTGAATTATATGTTTAATATATGAAAAGAATGAAAAGCGCTTATAAGATAACAGTAGAGCTCCGGATCTATGCGGCTGTTGTGGCAGAAAACAGAAAACCATATAAACTGTCATATGAACATTAGTAAAGTCGCATAAAAACAGACAATTATATCGCTGTGTTCAATGTAACATTTTCATTCCAACCCATTTCACACAGAATCTTATATTATGCAGCTATTACGAAGCCTACTTTCTCAGGGAATGTGAAAGGGTAAGACATTATAATAATAATAATATAAATGACTAGTTTTACAACTTCTGCTAAGTATGCTTCGAAGGTACTTCTCGCCAAATCAAGATGTGTAATATTTCATGAAGAACAAGTTCGTCTGTATGTAAATTGATATTAGATAACGGTCGATACCCAATCGCTAGAGGCAATACAAAAGTCGGAATTTGGCAAAATATGCTTACCACATTATGCTGCGTAGTTCTTTGGTGGTTAAATACAATGGATTCAAAACGACTTGGGTTAGTAGGTTGGACTGTTGATATCTCTAAAGGTTTAGGCTGAGCAGATGTCCCAGGCAGTCGTTCCCTCGATTTAGGTGGAGGCTTTGGAGGTATTGTTTTCACAGAGGTTTTTGGGCAACTTTCTGTCTTTGTCTTCACTGTTCTTAGCTTATGGTCGCTAATGGCGTCTTTCAGTATAAGGTGACACATAAAATCAACATGGACAAATGCGCACATTAAATTATATTTTTATTTTATATTGAACGTCTTTAGCATTTGGAAGTCAAGCTGTCTCAGAGGTAAATTGCAATTAATTCGTGTTGCATAAGGGTCCAATTTGAATGGTAAAGGGGAAATTCACAGCTTCTCAACAACTCACTCATAAAAAAATTAGACTTCCACCATCTTATATGATTATATTAGCTCATCCGTTAATCTTCTGCCACTAGGCATTATCTCAACTGTTTCCCACCATAAATTGCCCTATGACTAAATGCCATATGTTCGTGAAAAAGTGAGAAATTATCTATTAAGACTAAAAGAATTTTAAGAATTAAGCCACAAGTCGTCAAAACAGAGCGTTGCGTCGCTTGATTTGTCGTGTATTTTCTAGTCCAAACGGAAGATATGTTGCCTATGATTATCAGTGTTCAGTCACAAAAGAATCATGCACAAATAACTTCCTAAAGACCACTACTCGCTCTTTGATCAAGAAGCTTCAATTGCGATCTATCGAACAATCACACAAATGAGCATATCGTCGTATGTAACGCTTACTTCCAATTAAAACTTACAGTAATGTATATTTTCATATTATATAATATTACATAAAAAAGTCAATGTGGCGGTAACTTAGGTCGGTGTAGTTTAAACTTTGCGAAAGAATGAGTTTTTAATGGAATTTGTAAATTCGATAAAGAGCTTATTAACATCGTATTTATCACCCCTTAACATTGCCTTTTTACCAGATATTCCATTTTGATATACTAATTTCAATAAAAATTTTAGAGAAAAACGACGCCAACTTTATCCCTCTGAATACTTACCAGACGCAGTATTTGTGAGTTTCTGATTAATTTCTAGCTGAAGTGTTTCGTTTAAAGCATCCTGAAAGTGCTTGAAATCGATTACAGATTTCCGGCTGATGAGACACAACAACATCTCGTTCTTTTTAAATTTATCCTTCCAGGAGTTAATTTGTTCATAGTCTCGGCTGCTCACCACTCCTCTTTCAAAAAGAAAGGCAAGAAGACCATGATCAGGATCTAATGATTCTGTCAACCAAACGTAGTTTTGACGAATGAGACGAGAGTGCTCGGAAACTAATTCATCACCTACATACAGCGCAGAAAAACATTTTTTCATTGATGTTTCTCTAGCATTAAACTTATGACGTGATTCAGTGTAAAGTGGATGCGATCAATATATATATATATATATTTGTGTGTGTGCGCGTAGGTGTGTTCACATATACACATTTATGTGCATTTGTATATATATAATCTGAGAGCTAGTCCTATTCCCGATTGAAGCCTGAATTTAAGTACTATTGAGCATTCAAATGTTTTGGAGATATCACATAACTTGTGTTCGACTTGAGCTTTAGTAAAATAATTTCATAAGGATGATCGATACTCTATTGGTCTGAGAGCTGAACTGTCAACTTACAGATCAATGTTTCAAATCTCTGCCAGAAGAAAATGAACAATCACTCAGGGTCTCTGTTATATTTATGCAAGTCATGTAACAGCACATTTACCTAGCGTCATTCAAGCTCTTCCCAAAAGCTCTGCTTACACAGCTATCTAAAGTCGACGAAGTTTTCAAGTACCCCGATACTGACCTCTTGTTGAACCAGGCAGACATGTTCAATCAAATGTTACTCTGTTATAAAGTCACTCCACGACGAGCGATGCCAAACATAATGCTATGTATCTGAACACTTATACAGCGACTTGTAGTGAACTCGACTATAAAAGTACAACTCTGTGCTTGCTGGTTTGAATAAGTATCGGCTGCCCTCGCTTCAATCGGTACTAAATGCTGCGGCCAGGTTGATAGCACGTCTTCCCCGTTTCTCTCATATCTCATATTACATGATTCAGCAACTTCATTGGCTCCTATCCTCTCTCGTATTCAGTTTAAACTATTGCCTCTGGTACTTAAAGTTCCCATGTGCCAGGCTCAAAAATATCTTTGTGATCTTATTCGGCCCCCACACTCCTGTACTTCATCCCGTCCTCTACGTTCTCTAGATCGTCTGGATCTACTGATAAGTCCTCGCTTGAGCAGCAGAGGGCTTTTGCTGTCGTTGGCCCATCTCTATGGAATGGACTTCCGCTATCGTTTCGTGCAAGGGTCTCTGTTGGTGATAGAGCTCAGTCAGTTCGTTTTTATTACTTACCTGGGGTTCTCATGCTAAAAGGGCCTTTGAGTAGTCTGTGCTGTAAGAAGTGCTATATAAGTTATCAAATACAAAACAAGTATCAAATACAATACAAAATAAATATATGAACTTTACACAGTGGATAGGATAATAATATGGTAAAGAATAGGTCTGGTGAAAAGGGTTCCATCGATGTGCGTCAGGCGAATGTACACCGCAGCTGACAAGCCGCAGATAATTCTGACTTTGAAAGATCTGGATGAGGTCTGAGAATACGAATTGGATTTCCATCTTTTTTGTTGGCACTCTTAGCTAGATTATGGCTACAAACGGAATCACATTGCATTGTAAGGATTCTTAATATCTGGCTATTGTTTGCTTAAGAATCTTGGTTATTTACATTTAATTTCTGTTTTATAAATCTCGTCAGTCACTGCCACTAGATAAAAAGTATTGAATTTACATTGAAGATATCTAGATATCTTTAGATGTCTGTATTGAACCGCATTGTATGTTTAAAAATGTATGTTCTGTTTGTAGCAGCAGCTCTAAGATACCCAACTGCATGTAATTTGTGCAGTAGGCCTATGCAATAGCTCGGACCATATTCGTCTTTTATAGTTCATCAGGTACTGAAGTGTCTTCAAATATGTCTAAATGAATCTACCTAGCACATGATTGGATGTCTCAAAACCGACTATGTCTTAACATGAACAAAACTAAAATTCCCTAATTTTCCTGGGATTCCTGTTTTCCTGCAGTATACACAGATTCTATCTGTGCTCCAAGTTTGTGACTTAAGGGTAACTCTTGATTCCAAGTTGACATTGGAATCCCATGTTACCAACATTACACGATCCTGTAACTATGGATTGGGTTACGTTTCTCGAAGAGTTACTATATTTACCTGATTGGTCGCTCTGCTCAACAGTAGTTGTTAGCATCTGAAATACGTGATGCTGGTTGGTTTTCTTAAGCGATTGAAGAAAACACTCATATACATCGGGGGAGTTTCTCATAATGATATTCAGTAGTTCCTCGCTCGCTCTTATCGGAGTAGAATCAAATTGTTGAACGTGTTCCAGTTCTTTTGCGGTTAACTTCCCATCTTGAAACATTTGAGCGATGATTTCTGAAACACTTGTCAAGCTGCTCAGCAGTTGGTTGTATTGTCCCCGAATAAGGTTCTCATGTTCTCCTGCAATTCCAATGATTTCTTGTTAAATACGCTTACTCGTAATATAACTTCTAGATATATGCGAGTTTAGTCCAACGGAACATTTCAAAATTATGAATCACGACAGAAAATGGAATCATTGCCAAAATGAAAGCATGTATAGGTCTTAAGAGGCCTATTTTAATGTAGGCCTATTGTAGGCCAAAAAGCAAAGTGCATTTCTATTGTAGTAACTAACAGCATGAACGTAAGGCAAGAATTGTGTTGAATTAGAAATTAATGTCTAAGTTGTCGTCAGTTAAAGAGTGTCCTAAAATAAATGGCATATATCTATGTTATAGTCCTAAAGATCACAGATTTTTGTCCTGTAATATCCAGTTAATTTTGTTATAGATGTTGAGCTAAAGCCTGGAGAATGTAACAACAACATTTGTTTAAATTAATTAAAACATAATACTTTAAATTTCTTCTAAGAAGACTGCCATAAAAAGAAATACCAGTGAGCTTCGATTCTTTTCCTGATTCTCCTGATGTATGTATTATGCGCTGAACCGAATCCCACAAATGCACTAGTTTTGATGGAGACGGTATCATTGTGGCTCTATCGGCATCTAAGTTGAAATTAAATAACTCCCGTTTGTGACAGTCCTCTTCTGGCTATATGGGAATTATTTTTTATGTAGCTGTTGGAAATGGCGTCGGCCTTTCAAGAGAATGTGAGTTTCGGAGTTTTCGTGCGTGGCGTAACTTTGGTAAATTCTTATTGAGAGATCCTATTAGTAAAGAAACATTATCCAAGTAATTTGTTGAATAACTGCTGCTGTATTTACGCCTCACGTGTAACTCAGGATGAACCTATGGCTGTTGATATAAGAAGGTCTTTGCAAATGCGTTTAGCAGACTTTCTGCAGTGCCATTATAATTATACTTCTGTATTCCGTCAATTTTCTTTCAGAAGTGATACAGCAGTCCATGATCCAGAAGAGCACAGTTTACCTGAGAGACTTCACAGGCTGTTAAACAACTCAAACGACAATCTGACAAATAACGCTCAATTAGTTAGTCACCGTTACTGAAGTTTTACCAAATGAAAAAATATTTGCATAAAGCATGTAATGAAGCTCGATCTGCAAACTGTACATTCTGTTAATAAATCCAGTAGAACTTGCTTGAGCATGAACAAATATTATCGATTTGAGCAAACTGATAAGCATTTATTGCAAGTGTAAAGTCTAATGAAGAGAGGTAGCTTACAAGATAGCTCTCCTGACGCGTAAGACTCTCTCAACCAATCAACCTGGTTATCTGTCATCGTCCTTACAGCATTATCACCCATCCAGATCTTGCGTTTGGCTACACAAAGCCGTTTGTCTCTTCTTGACATCCGAGACTATCGGACTGAATTCTCCAGACTCGGTTTCAGCAATTCTGCCCCAGTCATCTGGAACAGTATCCCTGTTCACATTGCTCACAACAACGTCTCATTAGACATTTTCGTAAAGCGGCTTAAGACCTATTTGTACCGTCTAGCTTTCGCTGTCTACCGCTGTGACTCATCCAAGCCTACGATTCCCCGCTCAGCCGATGGACACATGGCGTATTAACAAATGTTTTTCTTACTTACTTACTTACTTACTTACTTAATGTTTATCGACGTACAAGTTTAAGATGTTTGAATTTATGGTCCATTAAGAAACCTGCAGGCCTATGCAAAGCTCATTGTAAAACATCCAGGCGCAACGACACCAACGAACTAAAACGCCATTAAGGTATGAATTGAAAATTAACACTCGAGTGTATGTTCTGTATTACACAGTAGTATAATTTGAACAATTAATTTATAAAATAGTTTAAAAGATATATTAGATTGACAACGTTTCATGAAACTTCAGGAGAGATATAATAAACAAATTTATATTTTACTCCAAGTTTGCAAGGCATTTCGATCGGTCAAGCTCTTGTTGTAGTCTTCTCTCCACAAATTTGGAAAATCGTTAGCAAATTGAAGTCCCATTATTTGGCACCATGATCAAATACGTGGCCCCTTTTCTTCGATCGCTCCAAAAAAGCAGGTCAGATCAACAACTGCGCGTAAAATCGACTAAGATGTGAACTGTAAAAGAAAAGAAATAGGCAAAAGAAACAGACCTATACTTATGAAAGGCTCGTTGAGGCAGCGCCACCAACACCATTGCCTCCACTCTTTTATTGCCCAATCAAAAATAGGTCAATCGCCTCAGTTGCTGAGATAGGGTAAACACCGTTTCTTTTACGTAAATGCATGTCGACTTTAACACTAGCAGAATACTTGACCGGCATTATCAGAGCCCCCCTCGAAGACCGACCCACACCTCAAAGTGGTGAGGGGGTGGCAACGACCAAGTAGGGGATTGCCTGCTGGGGCTATGCCATCAGCGGTGAAGGTCTTGGCCGATGGTCTTGGCCGAAGTACCGCCTAGGGCGTCACGCGAGGTGGACAGGCCCAGCAGGAACCCTGAAACAGCCGGCGAACGTGGGCGGCACCGGACGGGATGGAGCTCCCTCTCCAATCCTCGAAACAAACCAAAGAGAAGGAGGGTCTGTCAGATGAGTGGCGATGCGCTGACAATGAAGAGTAAACACGATTGAAATCCAATGCCAGAAAGTTCTTCTTCACACTCATACCGGCTCGGACGTCGCCCGGGTAAACAAGGTCCGCGAATCCAACCGAGCGATCGGGGTTGGATCGAAAAATCAGCTACCGAAAGGACACAGATAAAGACTGCAAAGAAGGGGATGTCAATAGGAACATGGAATGTAAGAACTTTATGGGAGGCGGGGAAAATGCAGCTTCTGCAGGAGGAGATGAGCAAATATAGATGTGATATCCTAGGAATCTCAGAGATGAGGTGGACGCTGGCAGGAGAGATGGAAGGAGGGAAAATCTTATGGTCAGAAGGCGACACCAGACATGAAGCGGGAGTTGGATTCTTACTGAGCAACAGAGCGCGCAATGCCCTATTGGGTTATAAACCTGTTAACGACAGAATAATAGTGGCAAGATTTGGAGCGCAACCATTTAACATAACGGTCATACAGGTATATGCACCAACAGCAGCCAGCTCAGAGGAAGATATTGAAGAGTTCTACAGAAAGCTAACATCAACGATCAAAGAAGTCAAAAAACAAGACATACTCATAGTGGAGGGAGATTGGAATGCCAAAATTGGGTCAGACAATACAGGATTGGAGAAAGTCATGGGTAAATTTGGATACGGAGAGAGAAATGAACGAGGAGAAAGGTTATTAGAATTCGCAACGGATAACGAACTGATGATATGTAACACGAGATTCCAACAAAAAGCTTGTAGAAAGTGGACATGGCGCTCACCAGACGGGAAGGCCAAAAACATGATAGACCTGGTAATGATCAACACAAGATGGGCAACCTCGGTGCAACAATGCCGAACCTTCCAAGGTGCAGACGTAGGATCGGACCATAGCCTGGTGATAGCGAACATTAAGTTCAAACTCAAAAAACGTCCCAGAGAAAAAAGACAGGAGCAAAGAGATCTATCGAGATTGGCTGATGAGGGCATAAAGGCAGCATACCAGGAGACATTGAAAACTAAACTGGATGAGTGTGACAAAACAGAGGACATAGAAGAAAGAACGAAACAACTGACCAGGGCAATGCTGGAGGCGGTTGAACAAGTAGTACCAAAACAGGAAAAGATAAAGAAAAAATGGATCACACCAGAAACGATGAGATTGGTAGAGGAGAAAAGGGATTTGAAAAAACCGCGAGACAACTCAGATGAAAGCGAAAGATCATACCGAGACAAGTGCAATGAGGTGAGAAAGGCAGCGAGAGCGGACAAAGCAAAGTGGCTCGAGAACCAATGCAACGAGGTAGAAAAATACCACGGGGAATGCAGGACAAGAGAAATGCACAAAATGATAAGGAACATCAACAGCAGATGGATGCCGAAACTTATGGCAATAAAGAACGAGGCTGGGAAGGTACTCATGAACAGAGAAGACATCATACAGAGATGGACAGCTTACTGTAGCGAATTGTACAAAGGACAACTGGACCCAAATATTGCAAGAGAGGTAATCGCAGAATTGAAAGCAATAACACCCCCAACCGAAGACATTGAAGACACTGAAAACGACATACTGGAAGAGGAAGTAAGGAGAGCCATACAACGACTACGAAATAATAAAAGCCCAGGAAACGATGGAATAACGGGGGAGATGATAAAGAGCGAAGGCGATATTGTAATGAAGGAACTGCACAAAATCATCAACACAGCATGGAAAGAAGGGCGCACGCCAAGCGAATGGAAAAAATCAATACTAGTGATCTTGCACAAGAAGGGTAGCGCACTGGACTGCAGCAATTATAGAACGATTGCGCTAATAAGCCACTTGGGAAAAGTAATGATGGCAATATTGACAGAAAGACTAAGAGGGAAGACAGAAGAGTATACATGTATGGCAGATGAACAGGCAGGGTTCAGAAAAGATAGAAGCACAGTACAACAAATACTAGCACTGAGACTGATAGGAGAAAAGCGAGAAGAAAAAACATCCCAATATATAACTGTTTCATCGACTTCAGTAAGGCTTTTGACAGCATAGATCAGAACATAACTTGGGCGGCTATTGCATCATTTGGGGTGGACAAGAAACTGACACGCCTGCTAAAGGAAATAAATGGAAACGCAACAGCGGCAGTACGGATTGGGAACGAGAAGGGAAATTGGTTTAAAACAAGCAGAGGTACAAGACAAGGGGACCCAATATCCCCAAGCTCCTTTATCATACTATTGGAAAGAGTCTTGGATAAGATAAGAGATAAAGAAGATGGGGTAGTAATAAGCGGAATAGGAATCAACAACCTGTGTTTTGCAAATGACATTGACTTGATCGAAAGAGACGAGGAACGACTGGAAACAACAGCGCAAGCTCTGAATGAAGAAGGAAAGAGATATGGGTTAACCATGAACTTCGAAAAAACCAAAACTCTAGTATTCGGAGAAAAGGACCACAGAAAGAAACTAGTCATTGATGGAAACCAACTGGAGAATGTGGAAAAGTTCACATATCTAGGGAGCAACACGACGTATGACCTAGACAGTAGAAAGGAAGTATGGACAAGGATAGCAAGGGCTGCAGCAACACTAAAGGCTATGGATAAAATCTGGAGAAGTAAAGCGATAAAACTGGAAACTAAGGTGAAAGTACTAAAGACGTGCATCTTCAGCGGAGTGCTCTACGGATGCGAGTCCTGGGTGGTAACAAAGGATATAGAGCAAAGGATGCTGTCTTTCGAAAGAAAGTGCTATCGAAAGATTTTGGGAATAGCCTGGACACAAAAGGTCACAAACACAGAGCTATACAGACGAATACGCCCTAAAGAAACCATCATGCAGAACCTGATCAAGAGAAAGCTGAAACTTTTCGGACATATCTGCAGAATGAAGGATGATCGGAAAATAAAAACACTAATGTTTGGCAGGATGGAGGGGACAAATCGAAGAGGAAGGCCACACAGGGAATGGCTGGATGACATCATCGGGTGGGGAGGAGCATCACTCCAAGAGCTGAGTCACACGGCAATGGACAGGGAGCGATGGAAGAACTTGGTGAAGACTGCAGCGGACACCTACGGGCGCTGAGCCCATGGTTCTTGATGATGATGATGATGATTATCAGAGCAGCTTGTGAGGTAGGACTTTCGCTTATTTTTAGATGTAAACACGGAAAATGCAGTCCTACAGAAACAATGTATCCTACGAGTTCTTGAAGACCTATTTGAAGACATTAGTGAATAAGCAGAATGCACTCCTGTCCCTTTGATCAGTTTTGGGGTTCCAAAACATAGGCAACGTCCCAGAAATGTAGGCTCTATACGTACAAATTTCACAACTTCATTTATTATTGTTATCGTTGTTTGTTGTTGTTATTTTTGTTATTATTATTATTATTATTATTTATTATTATAATAATAATATTATTGTAATAATCATCATTTATTATTATTTTTTTCTTTTTCTTTTTCTTCTTCTTCTTCTTCTTCTTCTTCTTCTTCTTCTTCTTCTTCTTCAACTACTACTACTACTACCACTAATGCTGCTACTACCATTAACTTCTGCTACTACTACCATTACTACTACCACTTAGACAGTCAAGGTGCAACAAGATGCCGAGAGAAATAAAACTGTTAGTCACAATGTTCAAAAGGACAAAAGCTCTAGAGTTGTGATTAAATTGAATTACAAATGAAGCTGAATGATGTAGTTTGTTTATTCGCCAGAAGGCCATCGACTTTCCACACGCTATTAGCCAATTCGCCATGTGGCGCACTCCTTATAAAATACGTGACTACGTAACTAACTTCAGTTGATAAGTGCCAACTGACGAATGTAACGGAACCAAAAGACGAAAACCCGCCGTCGGCTGGAATTCATTCACAGGCTTTTAGAAAATTTCTAAATGTCATATTACTTACCGTGTAAAGTTGGAGTTAATTAATCCGAACTTCTGTATTAATGGTATATTTTTATTGCAGTTTGATCTATTTTATAACCATACGAAGTCACCAACATTTCACCCTTTGCAATTTCTGCTAAAGTCTTTCAATCAAAATTTAAAACACTGCTCTTTCCCAATCCAATCGTGATTCCTCTTTTTCCCTTATCTATGTTATCGCTCTAATTCTAAATACCATCCACCGTAGTCGTCTGTCTGCCAGCCTACCGCTTGGATCTTTGACCTGGAACCGAATCTGACCCTCCTGCTATTGATTTTGTTTCAATGGACACCTATGAAAAAACTGATTTCCGCGATTTAGCTTTCTTAGGGCGCTGTAGAATCAGTCGTAATCGTAATTCCGACATTTCTACAGCGCCCAACGTAAGCCACGTCACGAAGACCAGCTTATTAACAGGCGCTCAGTTAAAACAAAAATCGATAGGCAAAATGGTTCAGTTCCAGGTCAAGATCCAAAAGTCACGCAGAAAGACAGCGTGGCAGCTATGATGGGAGGTCTTTTGGTATTGGGAGAGAGAGATATGTGGGTGAAGGGGAAGTCTCGAGTTTATGATTTCTGCAGCGGTTCTTCGTAATTTCTAAATTTCGTTAATATCTGCAGTTACAGCTTTTAAAATTTCATTAAGCTGAACTTTAGTTTTAATAATTATTTAACGGCGCTCGTTTACCAGAGGAACCTAGTACTTTCTCCAGCGCGGTGCCAAGTGAGGCATTTGAAGAGGTCAATTTAAATTACAAATTTTTAATGGATGTTTTCGTGTTTCATTGGTTTGCTTCTAATGATGAATTTCGAACGCTTGCCTTTTCGTTTAAATTAGCATTCAACGAAGGTTTTACACGTTTAAACTATGGCGCTGTAAAAGTTCTAAGATAAAAACAATATATTATTTTACTACAAATTTGACTTACCCTTAAAGTTGGGCAAATGCCTGCGAGAACTAGACAAGACAAAATTTTTTATCTTTTTTACAAGGCAATTATATGCGCTCAAATGGAATAAATATGCCACAAACGCAGTTAGATATTGTGGCGTTCTCGGTAGGGCTAACTGTTCACGGGATGGGGTAACTCTATCGGGCGACGCATCTTCCCATTATCACCTGTCTCTCGCTCCATCTCCGTGTGTAGGACTTCCTGAGTAAGTTTCCGTAGCAGGTCTCTGTGTTGGCAATTATCGACCAACAGTGCCTCAGGGGATAGGACACCCCTATGGAACACTCAATAGCAGGTCCTCTCTCTAACCTTCTGTAAAAGAACACACGGACCTTCGCACCGACATGCGCACGAAGGGGCCCTTCCCCGCACTTCAGTCAGTCTTCTGATTAATGTGTGGCGACAAGCATATAGAGGAGTCGGTATTTTCTGGCCCGACTCCGGTATTATCGGGGTAACCGTCCCGGACTATGCCGTACCAGGTATTTTCTTGGCCTGCGTTATGATCCGGTCTCTTACTTACCGGGGCTTTTCTTGGTCTGCGTTAGGATCCTCGATGTCTTCCCATTATCTCTTCCTGCCGTCTTAATTTCGACATGGTTGTTGATAAAAGAAGGTAATTATAAATGCATTAGTCAAAGAATTTCTTTACTGCTATTATGATTATACTTGTGTAGTGTTTCACTACAGAAGTTCTTTCGGAAACAAGATCACAGTCCATGATCCGTAAGAGAACAGTTCGACTGAGATACTCGACTGGTTATTATTCATCTCGACGCACAACCTGATGAATAACGCTGAATTATTTAATCGCCGTTATTGCAGTGTTACCAAACTGACTGAAGAATTACATTGAAACTCGATCAGCATACAGCAAACACTGCTTGTAAATGAAGCAGAACTTGTTTAAACATGATCAAAGGCTATCGATATTAGTAAACTAATAAATGTTTATGGGAGAGCACAGTCGAGTGTATCGACGTACAACTTAATGATGTCTCATAAATTTTAAAGTTCATTAAGACATCTTCAGGTCTACACAGTAATTTCATTGTAAAACAGTCTGATTAAACGACAGCAACGTAATGAAGCGCCTATAAGGTTTTATTCGAAAAAGTACTTGAGTGTAAGTTTTGTGCAACACGGTTCTAACATTTGAGCAATTAATTAATAAAATTGTTATCAAAATCTTTTACAGTTATGATTTTTCATATAACTTGTATACTAATGTTTTAATAATGTCACTAGACTTTTGATTATAACGCTCATATAATTATGTTTAGTCTATAAGTTTTACTTATGTTTCTGGAAGTCACAGTTATGACTCATTTTCAGTTTCAAAGAAATCACAATGGTGATCCACTTTCTTAGTTTCTTTTTAGTTAAGTTTTAGTTAAGACTTTCTTTTTAGTTCAATTGTACATAATTTCTGTTAAGCATTTTTGTCGCCACATGCAACGTTTTGTAATAGGCGGCCCTAATTTAGCTAATCTATACAATGGTCAAGGTATTTCTTCTTTTCTTTTGTTCTTTTGGAATCAGTAAAGTTTTCAATCATAACCAAATTTTTATTTTACTCCAAATTTGCAAGATGTTTTAATCGGGCGCGCGCTGTTTGCATTCCTCTCTGCACACATTTGGAAATTCGGTACCAAATCGAAGACCCCATATTTGACACCATGATCAAAAATATGGCCCCTTTTGAATAATCGCTCCAAAAAGGCAATAAAAATCAACAACTGTACGTAAAATCGGCTGAGATGTACGTTGCAAGAGAAAAGAAAATACGAAAGAAGCAGGCCTAAAGCTGTGATAGGTTCGTTGCGGTAGCGTCAACAACGCGATCGCTCCCAGTCTATCACTGCGGGTATCAATTCAACACCCCAACAAAACTACGTCAATCGCTTTAGTTGCTCAATAGGGTAAACCCCGTTCCTTACACGTAAATACATTTTGACGTTAAAACTAGCATGGTGTTTTACCTCCATTGTCAAAGCAGCTTGGGACGTAACACTGAGGAGGCTTTCGCTTATTTAACATACACACACGGGAAAGGCAGTCCAACATAAACAGTATATCCTGTGACTCTTTATCTATAATTTACGCCTACCCATCGTAAGATGTTTGGAAGTTTATAGCCGTCTTGATTGAGAGCATGACTCTCATGAAACGTGACAGTTTTATTCGTTTTGTGCCTGATTGGTCTCTTATATATAATCCGTGCCAAGACGAAACAAAAAAGAAATGGAGAGATTTATGGCAGATGGACACACGAAGACAAGGTCGATAGAAGATAGACGTGTAGAGACCAAAAGCGTAAAAGAATCATATATCCTGAAACCGTGTGGGATCATTTCACTCACTCACCCATCCAACCACCCATCCACTCGCCCACTCATCAATCTGTCTTCTGGATTGCTGTCACTCTCTTTCTCTCTCTCTATCTATCTATCTATCTATCTATCTATCTATCTATCTATCTCTCTCTCTCTCTCTCTCTCTATCTATCTATCCATCTCTCGATCTATCTATCTATCTATCTATCTATCTATCTGTCTGTCTGTCTGTCTGTCTGTCTGTCTGTCTATCTGTCTGTCTATCTATCTATCTATCTATCTATCTATCTATCTATCTATCTATCTATCTATCTATCTATCTATCTATCTATCTATCTATCTACCGCCCACCAATCTGCCATATACCCACACACTCACTCACAAAACAACTTACTTACTGAAGTACTCTGTCACTCATTCACTCACTCACCCACTCACCTACTGACTCTTTTCTCTGGTTTTCTCTCCTCTCCCTCTCTCTGTCTCTGTCTCTGTCTGTGTGTGTGTGTCTCTCTCTCAATCGCGATCGATCAATCAAATTGCAAAAATTTTAGCACACGTTGTTGTCGTAGGCCAATTAATAAAAGCAATCGATACAAACAAGTAGATCGATACTTATCAGTGCAAAGTCCGGGTGTTTATTGCCCTAAAATGTTTGCACCGTTTTATGCCCACCCTCGAAAATCGATCCCACAATTAAGCGAGGTAAATTAAGCGAGGTAAATTTGAGACTTTTCACTTTACAGACACATTTTTATCCATTTTGAATTTTCCCTCAAAAAAGCACACTTAAATATCTGACAAAATGTTTTGTCACAATTACCACCATCACCACCACCAACCACTACCACCACCACCATCACCACCACCATCTTTGTCATCATCATTGTAGTCGTCATCTTCGTTATCGGCCTAGTCATCATCATCATCATTACCACCACTATAACCATCTTTTAAGATTTCTTAGAGGTTCAATTAAAGCCTGTAATAGAATTGTAGGCCTATGCAGGTCCTCAAGAGAGTTACCTGCCTTTTACAGCAATAACGTAGCAATGTGAATAGTGAAACTGAAAGTGAGGTATCAACAATTCACCACGTATTAGTGTAACAGCTATTTGGAATTATAATGACGATGGCACATTCTCATAGTTGAGTGTAGATATTTAAAACATGAAGCCACAATGCAAAAGAGTTAAATGATTTCCTAGCTTGACTCGGGCGTAATTTTCGGGTCGTACTCCCGAATTTCCCATCGCCATTATAATTTGCAAATAAATTTTTCACTAATAAGTGGTTATTTGTATTAGTGCAGTATTATATGTATGATATAAACTAATGTCCGAGCATCGAAAATATAGTCTCATTTGAGATTTCATCTGGTGTCTTGTAATGCAGACAACGTAAGCAGTAAACATTTATACCGAACTTTGCAAAATATTAGACAATTTAATCACACTCATCATTAGTTTCAAGCACCTCCATTTTTCCCTTCTCACGCGTTTCAATCAAAACTTAACTCCAGCTCTTCAGAAACCTTACCCTGATCCCTCCACTCCATTGTCTTTCCACTTCTTTCAATACGATTTATCAAAACAACCAACAATAACCGTTCCTCTGTGTCTTTCTTTCTTTGTCCTCCCAGCAACCGGATCTTGTTCTTCATACAGAATCTTTGGACACACTGTCTGATTTGAAGTAGGTCTCGTGAATAAGCTGGTACACAACGGTAGCGGCGCTATAAAAGGCATGCATTAGATTAGATTCGCTGCGTTTTGTTATTAAGAAGCGCTTCAGTAATTTTAGAGTTCTCGATTTAACGAGTCATTTTATTGTCTAATTCCTCATGTTGACAACTCACTTTCAGTATCAATATTCACATTGCTATGTTATTGCTATGATAAGCAGGAATCTCTCACGTAGGCCTATACCATTCTATTCTAGGTTTCAATTGTACCTCATCATTGTACCTGTGCATCTCAAAATCTATGTTAAATTAGTTAAATTGACCTGCATTATAAGATTTGTAAGATAAAAGTATTCTTATCAAAATTGTCTATGCACGTGCGTGTACTTCTGACTGTGTCTGTGTTATTTGCGACCCCAACATTAGAAGGTAATGGCACAGGAGTCTCAAACAAAACTGACCCGAGAACCAACTGAAAACCCGGACGTTAGCAAGCGTACCGCATAACTTAATCTGATTCATTCAACGACGCAAAGGAAATCACGAGTAACACAGTATGCTACGAAAATTCATTTCATTTGTATTTAAAAAACTATAATGTGATAGTAAGTACTTACATTAGTTTAGTCATTCCTGTCGGCAATTACTGGCAGAGTCCTGGATCAGTCTGAGCATCCGTATAAGGATAAATATCCTGATAGCAACGAGTCTCATTAGATGCTGTCAGACTTATAAAAGTTGAATCAGCAGTCCAATCCGCCAACTAAAATAAAGATACTTGTTATAGATTGATTTGCTGAATAATATTTGCTTCAATTAAATATTTTATCAGGGAATGAAGGCAAGGTAAAAGCAAGGTAAATTTAACACGACATCACTTTAGTGAAAAATTAACTGGATCATTCTGGAATTTCAAAGCCATTGCGATTCAGTATCCAGTAAAAAAGGAGGTTGCAATAGCAATTTCAAATCTGTCGTTCTATTTTGCTATTTCTTGTCACAGTGCTAGAGTGAGGGAGTTGATGGAGCGACGAATAAACTGAGACAGGCAGGCATTCAAGGTGGACGAGCTAGCAAGTAACTAAGATGCATAAAAAGCAGAAAAAACATTGTTGTAAATGTCGACGTTGACAACTCAAAGCGAAAACTTGCCTTCTCACGGGTTGTCATTAAATAACATCCAAGGGAAGGCAAAGATGGGGATGGTGCAGAACTAAAAGTTTAATTACTGCGCTGGACAACATGCCAAATAGGCCTATCAGAGGGATATAAAAGTTCCATTATGCCTCTACATATAAACTTCAAGAAAATTGAAAGCGTTATAGTAGAAAATAAATTTTTGAGACAATTCTTGGTCTAAATCGACGCTTAAAATAAAACGTAAATGCACACGGTTTTCTTTTACAACAGTAAGGCCTCGACCTTGCTCATTTTGCTCATTTTGGGTTAGATTATTCACCACCGCCGCCAATTGGAATCGGCACCACGCCATTCAAGGCCCCGAACAATGACCGTACTAGTCTGAGATTAGAGGGCATTAAAAAACTAAATTCTGTGTGTAGAATTAGCAAATATGTACATTCGAGTGCAAAGCTGATCAAACCAAACTAACGAAATTACCTGCTCGTGAATTTAATTTTAAACTAATTATTGTCAGAAGTTTCCTTTCTTGAACCAATGCAAGTAGATCTAGAGATATAATAAGTAATTTCTCAAATCCACTATCCATTAACCATTTTCATCATTATCATCGTCGCCAACATCATCACCATCGTCGTCATCATAATTGTTGAGACGCTATAAATTGTCGACAGAACTAAAAACGGAAGAATACTGTGAAAGACGATGTTTACAAATATAAAGCTGAAAAGTTTTGATTAAATTAAGAGTGAAGCTGAAATAATTAAAAGGATAATTTTTAATATATCCTGCTTATTCGCCAGACGGAATCCGACTTCTCGGAATGATACTGTACGACCAATTCTATAGATGACCCATTCCTTATGAAACACGTCATTCGTTAATAATTACCTTCAGTTTACAAATGTCATCTGCAACGTAGACTGTGTCGCAGTAGATGAACAAATTAGTTTTCTTTCAGAGGCATTTTAGAGTTGTCTAGTTTTATAAAATTATCTACACGTTTAGTATACATTTTAAAATGCACTCTATGTCAACTTTGGAATAAAATTAACTATTTACCAGCGCTTAATCAAGTCAGCACAAATCAGGTCTGTTGTGTGTGATGCTTGATGAGTTTCGGTGCCAACTCAAGCAAATGAATAGCTAAATTTGGAGAGAAAAGGATCATTTTGAGGATATTAATTTGGTGAGGATCTTTATTCGGAGTTGTGCTGTATCAGCGGTCCAATGTATTGCAACGCTGTCTTTTCATTTTACTAAACAATCATCGAAAGCATTGTCGCTACTGCGCCGCAATACAAGTTCTAAGATAAACAAATTTGTGTAACTTTAAAATAACTTTCGCCTATCATAATTAAATAGGTAAATGCGTGGGAAAACTGATAGAACTGCACAAAACAAATCATTCACTTATATAATCCGGGCTTCATGTAACGCCCATATGAAATAAATACATCGTTGACTGAAGGACACAGCTAGACTCTCTCATGGCTTATGATTTCCAGTCTGAAATAAAAGAAGAAGCACAATACCTAAAGCTAGCCCCGATAGGCAGCCATGAGTATGAAGTGTTAGCAAATTCATTTTTCTTAACCTCGGCATATAAGGCGGTTGGCCTCTCCTCGCCGCCTGATCTTCTCATCGACAGTGTACGGTCAATGTGCTCATTCATAGCTGAGTTGGATAAGGGCGCAACTGCCATGGAGACGAAATATCGAAACAAATTCTGTCCTGGCGTCGGTTTGAAATCCTAACCTTCTCTGAGAAAACATAACTATATTCTTATGTTGATGTATTACTTTGCTTTAGTAAAAACGGAAAAGCCTTTGCTTGTAAGAAACGCCTTTTCTTATAAGTTCTAATTACTTCTAATAAATTTTAATTTTTAATAAAATTTGGTAATTTTTTAATAAAATTCAATTTAAAATTTTTTATATCAAAATTACTGAAAATAAAAACATAAAGTTACCCTGATTCAAGTGAAATATTATTGTATTTCAAATAACCATTTAAGTTCCAAAAGCAATTGTCCAATTTTAATGTCCAATTATAAACGTCTACTACTTTGAATTCGTTGTCAGTCAAAAACAAATAGAGCAATTTTTTATTATTATCTCTTAATTGATTATTTAAAATCAAAAACCAAAATCCCTTCCTCGCTCCAGTTGTCAGCCACAAACGGTCGATTATTTAAAACATTCAAAATAAACTTACGTGTCTTCCGTTATCCTTGTTTTCTTTTCAGCGGAATTCTCTCTTTAATTCCAAATCAGAATTCGATAACAAACTCGACTGTTATTAAAGAGTAGCCACCATTAGGAATCCATTTACACCGACGACCAAATGGAGTGAATTAATTCGTCAGATGGTCCCGCAACGTTTTCCATCGAAAGACTTCTTACGTTTACCATCCGCAAACACTATAAATATTGAATACGGTATTCATATCATTTTTAAAGTAGTCCAAGGACATATTTATGTCGTTTTAACAAATGCATTACTTATATACTTAATTACTTACTTACTCATATTCACATACATTCCCATGACTACCCAAGAAATCACAATTTGTCAGTTTAATAACATGCCTTGGATTGAAAATGCACTAATGCTCGTCACTATATTTTGGAATCCGTGGTATAGGCCTACGGACCATGCATGTCAGAAATGTAGACCTTACACGTACGAATTTTACAAATCCATTATTTAATTTTTATTGCTGTTGTTATTATTATCTTCTACAGCTGCTGTTGCTGCTACCGCTGCTGCTGCTGCTGCCGCTGCCGCTGCTGCTACTACTGCTGAATGCTTGCTGTATCTCTTCATTCATGTAGCGCCACTTCCAGCTGTCCAACAGAATCAAACAGAAATGCGAATCGGTGGCGCATTAATTTCAGTATTAATTTCTAAATATCTGTGTTAGAGGTTATTTTTAATTTAATTGAACTGAACATAAGTCTTACTCATTATTTAACCAGCACCCAAGTTCGCCAGAACCAGCTAGTCCTTTTGTAAGCAAAGATGTCAAGTCAGGCATTCAAATTAGAAAATAATTTTAAGGAATGTTTCCATGTTATATTGGTTTGTTTCAAATGCTGAATATTGACCGATTGCCTTCTAGCTTCACTTATCATAAATAAGACTTACACTTAAATTATGGCGTTACAGAAGTTCTAGGATTAAAACAGTATATTATTTTACTACAAATTTTCCTTATCATAGAAGTCGGCCAAATGCCTCCAAGACCTAGACAAGACAAATATTTTGTCATTCTTTCATTCAAAACATTTGACAGTGATGCTTCGGGATAAATATGACACAAACGCAGCCAGACATCACTCCGATAATTCTGGATAATATTTAATAACTGTCATAAATACTAGCTGTTATGCATTTGCTTGCAAGCTCTTATAGACATCTACAAAAGCAAAAAAGCTTACGCTAATTAGGTTATATGCTTCACTAGCAAAGTCTTGATAAAATAAAAACAAAAATAACCTTGATTGCAAGTTAAAATATTATTATATTTCCCTCATTTACCTAAATTCAAATATCAAAATTCGTGCATTTTTGCATATCCCGCTTTCAACGTCCCATTCGTTGTCAACTACAAGCAGTCGATTATTTGTCTGATCCAGAATCATCCATGCCTCTCTTAATCCGTGTTTTTCTTTTGAGAGAATTTCTCTCGTAAATTCCAAATCTGAATTCAATAACAAAACTCGACTGTTCCCTGAATCAGCGGCGATCACGAATCCATCTCCATCGACGGCTAAAAAATATGGAATATTCATTTGTTGGATGGTTGATCCACGTTTTCCACCGAAAGACTTCTTCAGTTTCCCATCGCCATCCACCACACACACTCTATGCACACCATCGTCATTAACGCCATGACTGACCAGGAAGTGACCATTGGTCAGTTTTATAGCATGCCATGGATGATGAGTACCGGAGTCTGTTGCAAGATTTATTTCACGGATCAATTGTCCCTCTGGCGAATATTCATTTAATTTATTTTTATCAAAAACAGTTAAAATTACATTTGATTCATCTGTAACAGACAGGCCGCATCCCCAATCGTCTCCTGTTGACCAACTCTTCATTAATTTTCCATTTGGATCAACTCTCAAGATTTCGCTCGACTGAGTAGATCCTTTGAAATTGAAAATGTATAGATATTTATTTCTGTTGCAGGATTCTATATCCGTTGGATTAATTAATTCCTTCAAAATCCATCGATGATTTAACCTGAATTTCGTCGAATCATAAACTTCAACTTCTGAACTATCTTTACTCACAACAAACAATTCTTTTTCCAAAATCGTTACTCCTCGGATCGATTTATTCTTTTTCGCGGCTTTGGTTCTGATCGTCTGAATTAAAACTGGGTCTGATGTGTACTTATCCTGAAGTTCAACTGAAAATAAAAGCTTGTCTATCATTTATCTAGAAATGATATCAAACCTTTTCAAATCAAAGAATTTTGAATTAGAAGAGGAGCCGATGACTACGATGATAACCCCAGACGCTAACGAAATGGTACAAGCACACAAACGTGTAGAGAAAACTAGAGTGACCGAAAAACACATCGACCAATACAACTAGACAATCGCACAAAGAGAGGCAGAAAGGCAGAAAGAGATCCAAAGTGCAGCAAGTGCATTGCATCGTCGAATTATATCGATGTATGAAACGCCGATATTTTCGAAAGCTCTTCATCCCACATATAATATCTGTGAATATAACTGACTGCATTAGGTGATACGATATCCTTTTCACTCTGGATTATAAAAAGCGCGACACCGTAATCTACTGAAACTACGCTTCTCAACTGAACTCACTGATTTAATTGCTTATCAAGTTTCTTCTGCGTTCGATTTCTTCCTTAAAGGGGTTTGGATAGCGACAGCTTTTATCGAAACGCTTATGGCTTGTCTTCAACATTGTTTTAGATATTACTAGATATAATCATGAAATTTGATGGATACATATCAAAATTCAAATCTTTAAATAACGAAAAATGTTGAATCGAATAGTGACAAGCAGCACTTCTGGTGGCCGTTGAAATATGTAAAATCATTTCTGTTCCCCTTATCTCTCTGTCCGCTACAATCCGAAACACCATCCCCGTAGCCGCCTGACTGGCTGCCTCCCTGATTCCTGGATCTTGTCATGGAACCGAACCTACCTGCCTACCGATTTTGTTTTGAGTGAGCGCCTGTGAATAAACAGGTTCCCGAGACTTAGCTTTCTATGGGCGCTTTAGAAATTTCGAGCTTACTATTACTGTTTTCGGATAATATGCCTATTTATTTATTTATTTATATACATGCACGTACAATATATATTCATATATATTTCAAAATAAACATATCTAACCTAATCAATCATGAGTCAACAGGACATTATTCGATCATCCTAGTCTCTGTAGACTGATCATTCAGTCGGGAAAGCGAATGAAAGGATAACCATGCGAACTAATATTTGTATCGGTTCATTTTAAAATTTGGAGCGCTCAACTTACTTTTCACCCGTCCAACTCACTTCTCTTCATCTTCTAATGTAATAAGTTCGCTGGATCATTGAATCCTCATTCTTAAATTGAATTGTGACGGACAACCTGCATCCATGATGTTTGGCGCTAAATAAATGTAACAACTTTAAATCAGTGGACCTGGAAGTTGTTGAGGCTTAGATGACTGTGGCACCTCTAGCGGCTGCATTTGTTACCTAGAAGGTGGCACGATTCCATGGAGAGGGAACACTGTCGTTCTTCGGGAACTTTCTGGCACGCAATGTCTAGAGTTTGATAAGGTTACAATCTTGTTCAATTGCCAGATTTAAGCGGAATTTCGAAATCTTTGATGATATTCCGAAGTTTTTATCGTAAATTGGGTGGAATGATTGCATGTTGATTGATCGTTGTATAAACTAGTCGACATGTCGATAAAAATCCAATTTGATAGTCCTAGTACATCAGACGTGCGACCGTTGACAACCTCTAGCTGGTCGCCAAATTGAATTTTTACGCAAGTTGTTGAGTTTTCTAGAAATTCGACGTGATTTTCAGCTATCGATGAGAGATTCAGAGTTCTCAGTACTCGCTACTCAGCTTATCGCTCCGAAAAGGATCGAAATTTCGTGTGGTTGTCAAGGATTGCTACCGGTTCCCGAAACAGTAAATATCGCGCCTAGTTTCGTTGCAAGCGAGTCCGTCAAGTTAAGTGAACTGAAGAAGATAAAGAGGTCGATTAAACAATAGGTAAATCGACTAAAGTTTATACCACTGGTTCCCGTTAGAGAATTAAATCTGTCTGAGTGCCAAGAAGGAGAAACTGGTCAAAAACCCGGGTAACGTCACAACAGTAACATCAGCTGTCCGATTCGAAGGCCGTTTGAAATGATATCGATGTAAGAGGTGGCCCATTTCGTCAGAGATACAACACAAATGCACGTAACGAGAAGATAAGTGATATGAGCGAAACTTGGGGAAGCTTACCGCCATATAGGCGAATTCTTCATGAATTACGTAAAGCACATTAACAGAAACGTAAAGAAAGAAATACTCCATACCTGCTGCTCTGAATTCTTTATTGAATGTTTGAGTCTCTGTTAACTTTGCTTCCGTTTCTTTGAGTTTAGTTTCAGTTGTTTGTAGCTTTTTTCAGTTTCTCTCAAACTTAATTTTAACTCCAGTTCCGTTTCTTCAAACTTCTTTACAGTTTCTCTCAGCCGTGATTCAGTTTCCTTCAAAATTTGTTCGTAACATGTTGCTTGGTCTCCGAGTTCTTGTTTGGCTAAAGCTAATTCAATGGTAAGACTTTCATTGTTTTCGTTGGCCTCGCAATTTTCTTGACGAAGCTTCTTTTCTAACTCCATGAATTTTAAAACATCGGTTTCTGATTCTTTCTGTAGCTGGTAAAGTTTACGAATTTCATTATAAGATAATTTTAATTGCTCTGTCGATTCATTCAGTAGCGCTGAAATAAGCCTATCGTTTTCGGCAGCCTTTTGCTCTGTCTGTTGATTAAGCGCCTTTAGTTTGTCTATCATAAGCTGACTCTCATGAAGTCTCTGACTCGGTTTCTCATTGTCATTTACTGCTGATTTAAGACGTGTTTCTAAATGATGTACTTTTTCTTGTAGCATCAATAGCTGTTTCTCGGCTCTAGATTTCTCTCCTTGAACTTTTTTCTGAAAGGCAATGAATTTGCATTTTTCCTGAAGAATTTCTTGTCTTTGCTTCTCACACTTTTCTTTTGTGGCTTTATACTGACTTTGAACTTTGTGTGATTTTAAAAACACAAATATCAAATATAGATTGAGATAAAGTAGGTTTCAACTACATTTAAAACCTTAGTATACATGATATTGTTGAATAGCTGGTGAAATTACGGTTTGCGTTCCCATTCGGAAAGGCGCAGAGACGTATGTACCTCTTAAATAATCAGCACCGTCTAAGATTGTTGAGCCTGTAAGTTCTTAGAGTCAAAATATTAGTTAGCTGAGAATTACGAGATTTGGAAGAATCGAAAAAGCAGTTAACATCGCTAAAATTTCTTAGCGATACATGAAAGTTTCTTCCGGCAGACTTTTTATTCATCAGCGCTTTGTTGATGCGTATGACGACGAGCACAGGGTATGGACGCCGCATGCATTAATGTCAAAAGCATCAAGACAGCCCTCCATTTATTACATCCACATATTATTTGAACCACATACTCCATATAGCAGTTAGTGATTAATTTGATGACATGTTTGGCCATTTGCAACACACAATATAATAATTAGTAGTGGCATATTTAAAATTATGAAATTATCATGTACCTTGAAGAATTTTCTCAACGCAAATCTTCCAAATGTTGTCGTTCGACGTCCTCTGACGTAACAGGGCTATTTTCGTTGATATTTCAGTCTGAAGTTCATTCTGAAGTTTCTTGAACTGAGTTATCAGATTGAAAACTTGTCGCTTATTCTGAAAGAATGTGTTTGCAATTATTACTGATTGATATCTTTTGCATGAACAAAAATTCAGGACTCATTATTAGCGTCATCCCAAATCTTAAGAGCAAAATATGTAACATATGTGAAGATATTGAAATTCCGAATGTTACCTATTAGTCTTTTTGGTTGATTTTCAAATGCCTCATAGTGAAAGCTTAGTCTGTATCGCAAATGCTTTCGGCAATATTATGTCATTTGGAACATGTAATTTCAAGCACAGATGATGGAGTAATTTAGAATAAATTACGTCAAAATATTGCACCATCACAAAGGTTCATAGTATGTGGTAACAACACAAAATGTCTCAATGTTACCATAAGCAAATCAGTTCTCAAACATTTGAAATGTAAGAAGTTAAACATTGGCGAAAAACTTGAAAATCACAGTTCGCCAATCTGTGCTTAATAGGAAAAATAAAGGCTATAAGATCAAGGACTATAATTTTAAAAGGTTAATTTTATTTTACAGCAAAGTGATATTAAATTGAAAAAAATCAGATCTGATTTGAGAGCTATTAGGGTCGTAAGTGCTAATTGTTGAAATTTGCTCTCAATAAAGAAATTACTAAAAATGAAAATAAATGTTTGAGAGAATTAACCAGAGAGAATTTTTAGTGTGCATAATTTTGAACTTATTGCCTTTTTTCTTTCTTAGCAAAGTCCGAAGGAATCACACGCCAAAAATTTGTAGGTGAATACAAAACGGGCCAAATTCATTACCAAATGCTTCCTTTGGTAGAGTCAGGATAGGAGTAGCTGTCGTAATTGAACTGTTGCTAATTAGTAACACAAATCAAAAATCGAAAATATTTTGTGTATTTGCTCGAGTTAAATCTTAGCTATTAGATGGGTGAATCCAGGTTTCGAAGATCATTTCGAAATTTTGAACAGTCCCGTTGACGAAGAAAATGCTCTTTGGCAAAATAGGTAAACAGTCGCAAACAAAATAGGTAAAATATCGCCAAGAATTGCATAATATCACATGTTTTGTGTTTTATGTTTAGATGGCAATGGAAGAGAAAGGGCCTATAAAAATACAGAAGCACAGCAATTCATGCGGCTATTGTGGCAGAAAACATGAAGCCATACAAACATGAGTATGAACTTGAACTTTTAAAATGTTCCATGAAAAGAGACAGGCCTAATTATTTCGCTGTGTTCAATGTAGTATTTGATTGCAACACATTTTACACAGAATTTTATACCACTCAGCTTTTTACGAAGTCTAGTTTCTCAAGGAAGGTGAAGCGGTATGATATTTTTATAATAATATTATAACTGACTAGTTCTACAGCTTCTTCTAAATATGCCTCGAAGGCGCTCACGCAAACTCAGGGTATGTTAAAATTCATGAAGAACAAGAAGTTCGCCGTGTAAGTGATACGTATTGCATAACGGTCGATACCCAATCAGTAGAGCCAGTGCAAATGTCGGAACTTGGCAAAATATACTTCCCACATTATGCTGTGTAGTCAGCTGATGACTTTTGGCAACGGACTCAAAACGACTCGGGTGAGTTGGTTGGGCCACTGGTATCTGTAACGGCTTGAGCTGAGCAGATATCACAGGCAGCTGTCTTTTCGGTTTAGGTGGAATCGTTGGAGGTATTCTTTTCCCAGGAGTTCTTGCGTAACTTTCTGTCTTAGTCTTCACTGTCGTTACCTTATGTTCACTCTCTGCGTCTTTAACTACAAATGACACATAATGACAATTTGAACAAATGCACACGTTAAATAAGAGTGTGTAGAAAGACATTTTATTTATAAATTACGCATCTTAGGCAAGTTGTCAGTTATGCTGTCTCACAAGTAAATTGTATTTAATCCGTGTTGGGGATATTGAATTACGGAACAGTTCCTCTGTCTCCTTCTCTCTCTGGTCTTTGGGCAACCGGAATTTGTTGTCCACGTGGTTTATTTATAAATCTCAAATTACAATTACAAATTACAATTACAATTTGTGCAGCCTCTGTGACTTGACACAACGCTCGTGAATAAACTGGTGCCTTGCGTTTTGCTTTAAAGTAACGCTTTAAAATTTTTCGAGATTGCTCTTACGATCCGATTGAAAGGGTGAAGGTTGACTGCACAACAACAAATCAACAACTCATTCAAGAAAGTTTACACTCCGATCATCGAACTGTGTTATAGTTAGCCTATCTGTTTATCATCTATCATGCTGCCGAAAAAATAGATTGTGCATTAATTTTAAATTCCATTAGGTGAGAGAAAAAATGCCATGCTATAGTGCATAAGCAATTTGAAAGAGATGCGTCTTTATTTCGATCGGAATGACGTCAAACAATTTTAACAGAACGAACTGAAGTGGGCAGTAAATTGCAAAGCTTTGGACGAGCTACCAAAACAGCCCCATAGTCCAATGCTATTCGAATACAAGGCACAGCAAGAGCAACAGCGTACATTGATCGGGTGCAAAATCTATTAGTGCGAAAGATGAGCATGAAACGTTGATAGGTCGGCCGATTTATATGTAGTACTTTGTGAACTATAAGAAAGATTTTGAAATGAATTCTTTGTTCAATGATTAGCCAGTGCAATTAATTTATTATTATCCTAATATGCTGATATTTGGGGATCTTTTTATGGCTCTGGCGAGAGAGTTCTGAACGATTTGCATTTTGTTCAAATCTCTCTTAGTGATAAAGTTAAGAAATGGGCTGAAGTAAGTCAACTGTGATGAAAACTAATGCATTAGATAGTTAAATTAAGGTAGTTTGAGGGAAAAGATATCTGATTCTACAAAATCTCATATGCGAAACTGAGCTGATCTCACATGGTCTGAACATGGTTAGAAACTGACATGGTGGGAAGTAACATGATGGAATGAAACACTGCGCTCAAACTGGGTGAACACTGAATGCAGCTAATAAGTAAGCCACCAACTAAATAGACGTAAGACAATCAAATTTACGGATTTGTTGTCTTGTACCAAAGGAAAGAAATTCGGTTTTAGAAGGATTAGGAAGAAGTTTAGTACTTGCTATCCAAGAATAAACATGTTCTACCAGATATCAGAACAAATTCTGCATGCACATATGCGCGAACAAATACTAGGAATTTCAACATTAAATGCATTGGACCATCATTATGAAATAACTTACCGTTGCACATTCGAAATCTGCCTAATTTGCAATTTTTTAAACTACAATTTGTGTAACACCCTAAATATTGAAAAGTACTTTGTTTTAACTTGTTTACTATTTGCGTTAGTTCGATTTTTGTGTTTAGCGATCGTGAAGATTTTGACGAAGACCACATCTTTTATCGCAAATAGTAAAAACGTTGCAACTACTTAGGATGTAAAAAATTCTTAGTCAAATCTCACCTAAAATTTTAATTTGTGGCGTAAATTAGTAAATTTTTACAGGCAAAATTAGTTATATCGCCTGAATTTTAACAGGAGATATTTCGAATGATCTATTTTGCATCTCTGAGAAAATTATGCCCCGAAATAAGAAAATTGGAAAAACTTATTTATTGGCCTACGTACCGGCCTTGAGTCAATTTCTAGCATATTAATTCGGCATTTGTGAAGGTTTTCTCATACATATCCATAAATTGAATAGCACGATCTTCAACATATGGCAAATGTTATACAGAGCTACGAAGTAATTCCCATTTATGGCAACAAACAGCAATCCTTAGTATAAAATTTAAGTTGCTAGGTCTACATTTGCTTGTGTTCAGTTTTGTTCAGTTTAAGCTGTTTCGTAAGGAAACCAGGACTAGTTTCATTAAGGAATTATGTGCTTGTAAACGTAAATTTGAAGCGAAACTAAAATTACGTGAAAAAGAACATCCATTATTTAAGCAATATGGTTGCATAAAATATTCAAATATATATTGCTTGTATAATCTAAGCAATTGGCTTGCCTAAATGATTCTACTAAGCTTCTAGCAATGCTATTGTGGAAACAGGGGTAGTGGATCCCAAATCAATTGAAAATTAAGCGGTGCCTGCCATACAATCCTTCATCGCGTCTCGCAGAAGGTGACAACCATTACAAAAGTTACTGTCAATAGACGTTTAAAATAGACTTGTCAAAACGAACGTTAAGCTAACCATAGCATGGTACAATTATGTTGTCTAATGGAATTTGTGACTTAAGTTACATTTTACTTACAATCCTTTCCAGTTAAGATGGAAACCACATGTTTCTGACTTGATTCTTCTAGGCCTTTCACAAATTTGTTAAAGTTATCGAAGCAGAATTTACTAACGAGAGCCATTAATGTCTCGCTTTTTTCGTGTTTTGTTGGTTTCGAATTTATAGTTGCCAATTCTCTTTCTGTTAATAAACCAGCTTCGAAGAGACGATCCAACAAAAGGCCGCCGTCAACGTCGAGATTATCAACCAATGTCTTGTAGTTCCTTTGGATCACAAGCGAATGTTCAGTAAGCAGATATTCATCTACAAGAAGAAAACACAGTATACGTTAAACTTTTTGGAGAGAAGACGTCACGTTTTCTTAAGGAACCCAATGATTAATAAACAAATGCAAGTGCAGCTGTCCGCCTAATAATAACTACTTCCGACATCGTCAATTCCCATGTAATTGTAATTGTAATTTGAGATTTATAAAGCGCCTCTTAGAGGATAAACTCAACAGAGGTGCTTCCGACCAGAAAAAGTAAAATCACTGTTAAACAGTACAGTCTTCAGGCGCCTGCGGAACACTGAGAGGGGAAGAGAAAGGAGCTCAAGTCGCAATTCTTCAGGGAGACGATTCCAGCAAGTGGGACCAACGTAGGCAAAGCTTCTGGACTGGGCAATAGCGGTGCGCAATCGAGGGACAAACAGGAGATCCTGAGTGGCCGAGCGAATTGTGCTACGGCCCGGCAACGAGGAGACCAAAGTGCAGAATTGAAAGAGGTAAAGGGGAGCAGAGCCAAGAACACAATTGCGCATGAGGGAGAGGATCTTAAAGTGGACACGCTGCTGGATGGGGAGCCAGTGAAGAGTTTCACGAATATAAGACGAGATGTGGCCATATTTTGGAATGACCCCAATGAAGCTTCTCGTTTATAAATATTATTTATATCGAAATAGCGCACAGAACAAACACACTGACAAACATTATTATGTGCCCTTTAAGCATATAACGGTTGTTAGAGCTGCTAATATGACGTCCTGTAGTTTTTGTCATAATAGTGTCCATCGGCGACACCAACTGCGCAGGTTTAAGAATATTACTCACACGAATCACAACAATATGAAATTTCACTTCCGAATGAAAGAACGTTATATAAATATCCCAATTTTTCAGATGTATATAGATTTCAAGATAAGGAATAAAAACATAATATGCTTGATAATTTCAATTAATTAGTGGACATTTGACAATCGATGCAGTAAGCCTATGTTGATGTCGACGATGCTATCTTGCTTAATCGCTTTGAGCACTGGTTTGGTGTAATAAGTCTGGTTCTAATTATATATCAAATTCTAATGTATCGAAACAGCGTTTTCGATTACCAAAATATTAAGTAAGAAAAACTGTCACAAATTTATTTCTGAGACATTTAATGTCCAGATAAGACAATATCCATGGATTGCGTTACATTAATGGAAGAGTTATTGTATTCACCTGAGTGGTCGTTCTGCTCAGGAGAAGTGACTAGCATTTGATATAAGTGATGTTGATTTGTTTTCTTTAGCGATTCAAGAAAACATTCGTATACTTTGGGGGAGCCTCTGAAAATGAAATTCAGAAGTTCTTCACTGGCCCTTATCGGAGTAGAATGAAATTGCTGAATGTGTTCGAGTTCTTTTGCGGTTAACTTCCCATCTTGAAACATGTGAGCAGCGATTTCTGAGACACTCGTTAAGTTGTTCAGCAGTTGGTTGTATTGTCCTCGAATACGGTTTTCATGTTCTGCTGCAATTAAATTGATTTAATGTCAAATAGGCTTACTCACATTACAAATCTCCATATTTGTAAATTTCAACGCCACCACTGAAATATGATTTTAAAAAGCAAATGTACCATTGACAAAATAAAAAGATGTAAAATTCTTAAGAGGCATATTTATGATGTAAGCCTCTATGTGTCTTGTATTGGGCTGAGCAATAACATGAATGAACGGCGAAAATAGCTCTGAATTAGAAATTCTTGGGGAAGTTGTCACCTGCTAAAGTGTGTCGTATAATAAATGAAATGGTTTATTCTACCATATTGGCTTGAAGATTAAATATATTGATTCTGTAATATTCAGTTAAATTTGTAGCATATGTTGAGCTTATTTGTCTGAGGAGTGTAATAAAAATATTTGTTTAAGCTAAATAAACATAATAATATAAATTTCCTCTAAGAAAACTACCATAATAAATTAAGTACCTGTTGGTTTTGATTCTTCTCCTGACTCCATTATTATGCGCTGAACCGAATCCCATAAGTGCATTAGTTTTAACGGAGACGGAATCATTGTTGTTCTATCTGCATTCAAGTTGAAACTGAGTAACTTCTGTTTGTCACTGTCGTCTTTTCGCCTTATAGGAATGATATTATATAGTTGTAAAGAAATACGCTACAGTGTGTTCGGATGTTCGCAAGTGGGAAAGGCATCGGCCTTTCAAGCCTAGATCGATGTTAAAGTTCTGGTGAGAAGCGTAACTATGGTAATTTGTTGTCGACAGATCTTATCAGTAAGCAGACATTATCCATTATTTTGCTGAATAGCCGTTGTTTTACTTCCGCTTCACATGTAACTCACGATGAACTAATGGCTGTTGATATAAGAAGACCATTACAAATGCGTTAATCAAAGAATTTCTCTAGTGCTCTTATTATTATACTTGTGTAATCGGTAAATGTTTCGTTCAGAAGTTCTTTCAGAAGCGAGATTACAGTCCATAACCCGTATGAGAACAGCTCTTCGAAGAGACCTGACGAGATGTTACTCAACATAAACTACAATCCGAAGAACTAAATGAGCTCTTTACTCTCACTTAGTTGATCGCCGTTGTTGTAGTTTTACCAACTGGATAAATAATGCATAAAGTATTTAGTGCAACTCGAACTGCAAACTGTATACACTGGTGGTAAATCTAGTAAAACTAGTTTAAGCATATTAATTAAATTTAAGGCCCATTAAGACACCTCTGCCGTATAAACGACACAGGTGTAAGCGCTAGTCTCCGGTTTTGCTTGACTAGAGAATTTACTCGGTCGCATATATATAGGTATGTATGTATGCATATATGTATTTATATATATGCATGTGTAGATATGTATGTATGCATATACTGATTATATATATGCATGTGTAGGTATGTATGTATGCATATATGTATTTATATATATGCATGTGTAGGTATGTATGTATGCATATATGTATTTATATATATGCATGTGTAGATACGGCGCACACAGTCCAGTGCTAATGGACGTACATATCAACGATGTACAACTTTATGGCCCATTGAGACATATGCAGGCCTTGCGATATTCATCGTAAAACATTCAGATTAAATGACATCAACGAAATAACACCATAGAGATTTGAATCGAAAAGGTACTAGAGTGTAAGTTTTGTGTAACACAGTAGTGTCAGAGAGTTCCTTTGTGTGTGTGTCATTAGACTGAGAGGAACTTCTGTAGTTTTATTGTCTCTCTGGATATGCATGTCTTTACGATACGAAAGTCTTTTCAACGCGATTGTCCTCCGAACGTTTTCTAGGTTGATAGAGCTACATTACACAGAACGAGAATGTTCGCCTTGCCGGACTTTCAGCTCAGTCTATTCTAAACGATTGTCCGACCGACTCGTCGACTATCTTGCCAGTTCTGCGTGTCTGAATGCAGTAATACAGACTGACTTCTAACTTCCGACCGACTGCTCTGGCCGCTGACTTCAGACTGATCTCTGCTCTTGACTGCTGACTTCAGACTGACTTCTGCTCTTGACTGCTGCCTCCAGACTGACCTCTTGTCCGTGTCTGGCAGACGCTTATAAGAATTCTTTCCAGACCTTCTGCATTCCGGCTGTACTGCTAGTCGTCCCTGTCCTACTGACCTGCACGTTAGACTAGTTTTCGCCTGTGTCTACTTCTATTGAGCCGCTAGGCTTCTCAGAGATACCTATTCTGAGGTACCCGTACCTGCTCGCTACTGCAGCACAACTAGTAATTATTATCATACTGCGGCTGCTGCTTCGTCGTTGCTGCTGCTGTTGCTGGTGCTGGTGCTGCCTGTGGATTTCTGCTCGGGTGGAATCTTTACTTAGATTGCCCCTCTAACCTAGTTCGCTGTATCTAGTCGTGGCCTTCTGTATCGGCGGCCGACTTCTGAAGATTATAAGTTTCTTCTCAGAAATGGTCAAGGCAACATCTGTTCCGAATCTTTCACTGGCTTGTCTAAGCAACTGGCCGCTATATACCGAGGCAGCACTTAAGCAGTGTAATGTTCTACAGCATCCTACTTACTTACTTCAACTCCCTGATAGTAGTATATTTGAGCAATTAATTTTAAAAAAATGAAAAGATCTTTCTGGTTAATAATTTTATATAAATTTATGGATGGATGTTTTGAAAAGGCTTACATTTTTTCCAAATTATAAAAGAAATTAACGCATTAGCACAACACTCGTAATCGTAATTTTGAAAATGTATAAAGCGAAACTAAATACACACACATATATATATATATATATAAACTTCATTTCGCCACAAAAACTGGCAGCACACAAGGCTACAGAATATTTATATATAATAGCACACACTATATGTCCTCTGAACCACTTAAAACCCAACTAGTTGAAATTCTACTAAGATTCCACACGACGTGTTTGAAGAAATCAGCGATGAAGCGCCATCATGTAACAGAGTAAAATGACAATCGTCAACTGCAGATACTCAACTGCAGATTTCTGCGATTGAAATACACGCAGTTATTAGCAGATTTCTCAATATTGCCAAGCAAACAAAATCGTTACAGTTCTGGGCCTTGACAACTAGGAACAATGTAACGTGTACATTGTTGCCGCTATAAAAGAAATTAACACGATAGCACAACACTCTTAATCGTAATTTTGAGAATTTATAATGCGCTACTTTAAAGCTAAAGGCAGAACACCAGTTTATTCATGAGCACCGCGTCGAGTCAGAGGATTACTGTCCAAAGATACCACGTGAAGAGTCTGGTTTCTAGAAGATCAGACAGAGAAGGGGAGAGAGGAGCTGTTTCGGTGGGTTGCGTTTAGGTTGAAAGAAATGAGAAGACGGCGGAATGAATGGATTAGGGTGACTTCTTTTGCCAAGAAATCCTTAAGAATTATTGAAGGGCTTCAGACAGATGACGGTGGGTGAAGGGATGTCTCTTACTGCCTGACCCTGCGTATTCTGATCCGGCACAAATGTTACCCAACAGTTTGGTCCATGAAGATTTTATTCGAAATTGTTGGTAATTAATCTGAAATTCATGTTGCAGCTTTTGTATGGCGCTGAAAACTGTCACTACGTGTAAATTACAAGATTTGAAAAGTGTATATTTGTTCGACTGCATCATAAATTGACGAATTGCTGCGGCAGCAATCAGCAATATCAGTGGTTTCTCCGAAATTTTGACTTTGTAGGGAATAGACCAGCTGGAATTATAATTTACAGGCGCACGAGCAAATCTAGCCTAACTTTTTAAGATCATAAAGCATTGATAAATTTCATAATGCACAGTTAATTCGCCAGATGGCCACAGTCAATTTCTCGGCAAATTTCGTCCGATTCGCCAGGCGGAGGTTTCATCACAAAATTGCAAATTTCATAATTCTCTGACGAAGGAAGCCCTCTTGTGAATGTTTCTGAACTTAGCATATTGCCGTCCATCAGTTAAACACTAAATGATAAAACGATTTTGTCATTTAAATGTAAAACACGTAAATGTTCACGTTTTTCTATAGCGACTGTATGGCCTCGACGGTGCTCATTTTGCGATGAATTTATCGGGTGAGATCCTTAACCAGTGCTTCCCAGTTTAATGGGTGCCACGCCGTTTAATCATCTTCGGGCTAAACTGAGATTAGAGGTCATTACATATAAAAGAGAATTCTTTTGTAGAGAGACCAAAAATAAGCATTCGATTGCTAAGCTGAACAAAGCAATCTAATGTTCGTAAGTTTAGTTACAAGCAAAAAAATGGTTAGAAGTTTATTTTGTGGAATAAATGTCAATGATTCTAGAGATGTAATTGGTCATTTCTCAATCTACTATCCATCAACCACTTTCACCACCACCACCACCACCACCACCACCACCACCATCATCATCATCTTCATCATCATCGTCATCATCGACATTGTTTAGACGTTAAAACTATGAAGAGAATATTGTCAAAGACGATGTTTACAATTAAAAAGCTGTAATCGAAAAGGTAAATACTTGGGATAACTGATAGAACTGCACAAGACAAATCATTCGTTTATTCGATCCGAGAATTAACGTAGCGCCCGTATGAAGTAAATACATCGTAGACAAATGGAAACAGCTGGACTCCCTTTGATCAAGTAGGGTTATGATTTCCAGTCTGAAGCAAAAAAAGAAGCGCAGTCTCTTAAGCCAGCTCTAGAGTAGCCTTGAGTTTGAAGTGTTCGTGACTTCTGTTTTCTTAGTTATGAAAGCGGCTAGCCTCAATTTGCCGCCTGATCTGCATCGAGAGTGTACGGTCATTGTGCTCAGTTATAGTTGAGTTAGATAAGGGTGCAACTGTTATGGAGCCGAAATATCGACACAAATTTCTGTCCGAGGGTCAGTTTGAAATGCCATCCTCTTTTATTATTATTATTTTTTGCGCCCCGAGGTACATATGATCCCTCGAGGCTTAAGAACTTAGTGAACAGCAACAACATCTGAAACGGCCACTACTCGTCAATTTCTGGCGCATTATATCATTATTATTATTTTTAATATTACTACTACTACTACTACTACTACTACTACTACTACTACTACTACTACTACTACTACTACTACTACCACTACTACTACTACTACTACTTCTACTACTACAACTACCACTACTATTATTATTTAAATAATAATAATAATAGGAAGTAGGTGAAGATGGCGGCCGAGTAGTCACTTTGCGATTGAGCTGACGTGATTTTTTTCGTTTTTTCTTGGCTTATGGATTTACCAGGAAAGTAACCGGCGACTCGTGGATGTTATTTAATGCGGTAAATAATTACTATCGATATTATTGTAAGTTTTCGAACTAAAAATGGCCAAAAAAGGTTTGAAGCAAAAAGACCTGCTAGAACTAGTACTAGAAGACCAGGTTGTTGACGCCCTTGTTTTGCGCCTTACGACTCGTCTGACACCTGGTTTGGAACAGATGTTTACAATTTCAATCGCCAAACTTATGGCTACGCTAAGAGTAACTGTTGAAAAGTTTGCAACGGGATTAGTGGAGAGTTTGTGTAAGCCCCTGAACGACAAACTACGGTCATTAGCCGAGGATAATAACAACCTGAAAGTTCGCTTAGAATTGTTGGAAAATTCATTGAGGCAAAATGATTTGTTGATCTATGCTTTGTCCGAATCTTCGTATACGGAGGCAACCTCGGGCTCCAGTGCGAAATCCGACACCTCTGACCCTAGCTGCCTATCGGTATCCATGGAATCCCACCCCAATACCGAACTCACGGTTGTCAACTTCTGTCGAAGCCGACTTGGGGTCGAGATAACTGCATGCGACATTTCTACAGCCTTCAGAATTCCGCGTGGACGAAAAGAAAAACATCGACCGATCGTAGTACGGTTCAACGCTCACCGGGTTCGTGACGCAGTCTATCGGGCGCGGAAGGGACTGCGAGGTGCCAACCAGCCTCCAGGCGACTCAGTCTACATCAACGAGCACTTGACGAAGCGGAACGCAGAGATCTTTGCTCGCACTCGGTTGTTCCTCAAAGACAAGAGGATCACCAGAACCTGGACGATGGGTGGCATTGTTTACATAAGAAGATCGGATTCTGCAGTTGAAAAGCCGCAACGGGTGGTCGGTGAAAGATCTGGAGGAATCCTGAATTCACGCTGGTATTGTTTAATTAATTAATCATGATTGTTCATTGAGTCGTAACTGGATCGTAATGGTGTTTTTCTATTATTTTTTCTGGCATTGTTCTAATGTTCTAACATCCTAGCCATGTATAAATCTTCGTCATTGCAAATGAACTCATCAGCCACCGTCATTCGACTGATTTATCCAACTGCGTTATGTTAAAAAACGCATGTTTTGTTTGTAACACTTTTGTTAGTGATATTCAGTTACATATTACTTGAGCAGTATGTAACAAGTCGGCACATATTCGCTGTATAGATTCTGACTTGCACAGTCCTTTGCCTATTTCCGCAAACAATCCCTGGTTTTGTTTGGAATGTACTGCATTATCTTTTAATCATATTGTTGATAATGTTTTATTTGGTGATGCAATCTCTTCATTGTATGATGCTCCCCCTCAATTATTCATGCAGCTGGATAACCTGAAATCTGACCCTTTTGATGATGAGGAGCAACGCATGCTTCTTACCTCAATCCTACCCTTTTATAACTCCACCGTTGATGTTATCGAAACAGCCCCTAGTAATGAAGACGCCCTTGCAACTCTGAACGATAGATTTGATAAATTGGCCCTTAATTTGTGTCCAGATGAGGAAAAACACTCCTTAGTGAATAATAATGACCTAGACCTTGATGAAAATTTTTTTCAATATATTCCCTGCTCTAGTTCCTACAGTACCTTCGAAAAATAATTTCTTAACTGTCAATTCATCCCGTTTACAATCATGCATTTAAACTGTAGAAGTCCTTATCCCAAATTATTCAAAATACGAAATGTCCTATCCGAACTCCCTATTTCCGTTTTGTCATTAACTGAGACGTGGCTTGATAATGATTCTGCTGAAACTATTATCATTCCTGGTTATGAATTTATTTACAAATACAGAACTGCGGGTAAAGGAGGTGGCGTAGCTTTCCTTATTAAAGCAGGTTTTAACTTTAGGGTTTTTGAAGTACCTGAAACTAGAGCTAGCAAAAATACTTATGAAAGGCTGTTTATTAATATTCCACAAACTAAGGGAAAAGATTGTATCTTTGGCACAATTTATCGCCCTCCTGGAGCTGATATAGACTCTTTTAATAAGGAATTTGAACAGTTATTATCCTACCTCTCCAGTACTGGGAAAAGAATATTTTTATCAGGTGATTTTAATGTGGACCTTCTTAAATCTGAACAACACACTCATACACATGATTTTCTAAACATTTCATTTTCTTATCACTATCTTCCATCTATATTACGGCCTACACGCATTACAGACACCACAGCTTCATTAATTGATAATATCCTAACCAATACTTTTTTGGATCACTTTGATTCTTCTATTGTAGTCAGTGACATATCCGACCATTTTCCAGTTTTGGTCTGGGGTGACTTAAGCCCTCTTCAATCTTGTAACCAACCCAAATCTCAAAGACGCTTAATCACTGAATCTACTATTCATGACTTTCATACACGCCTGATTGGAATGGATTGGACTCCAGTAATTTCTGAATGTAACAACTGCGACCCCTCTTTGGATATTCAGTTTTTATTAATCAATATAAAGCTATTTACGACTCTTCACTGCCCATAGTGTCTAATAACCTAAAAGGACGCATCTTATTAAAACAACAATGGATGACCCCTGGTTTATTAAAATCGTGTAAAATAAAATCTAAACTTTATTTAAAATACTTTAAAAACCCTTCGCAAAACAACAAAAACAAATACACGAAACATAGAAACAAATTTAAGCAACTCAGAAATAAAGCTGAAGAACTGTATTGTGTAAAAAAATTCACTGATTGTACACATGACATTAAGAAAACTTGGTCCATTATACGAGGCTTAATGGGAAATAGAACACTTAGTAATTTTACTGATGCCATTAATATCGATGGTACTATGAACAGCGATACAAACACTATGGCAAATAAGTTTAATGATTTGTTGTTGTTGGGGTGGGTCAATCATTGCCTGCATCGATTCCAGCACCTACCAGTTCTTTTGAATCTTATTTAATACATCCACCCCAACTCGTTTATTTTATTGCCTGTATGTGTTAATGAACTTATTTCCATTTCTAACTCTATTCAAACAGCGCATAGCTCGGGACCAGATGATATCTGTCCCAAATTAGCTAATCGAACGATCCATATTATCGCCCCAATATTAACTGAAATTATTGACTGTTCATTTGAAACTGGTATTGTGCCAGAAGGAATTAAGATGGCTAAGGATATACCTATATTTAAATCAGGTGATAAATCCAATATCAGTAATTATAAACCAATTTCCTTATTACCTTACTTTTCCAAACTGTTTGAAAAAATTATATATGAACGTTTGTACCATTTCATAGATAAAATGAATATACTACACCCTAATCAATTTGATTTCCGAGCTGGCCACTCCACGTCTATGGCTCTATTGGACCTTCATGATAACATCTCCCAATCCATTGATAACAACCAGTTCTCAATTGGAATTTTTTGGACTTGGCCGAGGCTTTCGATACAGTAAATCATAGGGTTTTATTTTAAAAAATTGAATTCTATGGAATACGAGGTTCACCACTTATGTGGTTTACTAGTTATTTAGGTAACAGGCGGCAACAGGTGATGTGTAATGGTGCCCCATCTAAAAGTAAATTAATCCGCTGTGGAGTCCCCCAGGGTTCAGTTCTTGACCCTTTGTTATTTTTGATACATAAAATGATCTTCCACATTCATCTAAACTACTTCATTCCTTACTTTTTGCGGATGATACCAATGTTTTTTTCTCACATAAATCACTTATTACTCTGTTTGAAACTGTTAATAATGAGCTTATTTTAATCACCGAGTGGTTTCGTTCTAATTGGATGCCGTTAAATTTAAAGGAAATCAACTTCATTCTATTTTTCTTACATAGGAAATCCGTATTTGATTCGGATCTGGGTGCTCGTATTGACAGATATCGGGTTTCTCAGGTCACTTCATGTAAGTTTCTGAGCGTATATATTGATAACCATCTCACATGGAAAGACCACATGTGTCATATTATCTTGTAAAAGAGCTAAAAGTACTAGAATATTTTTTCGTATTCGCCACATTTTGCCAAGTCACATTTCATTAAACTTATATTATTCATTAATTTATCCGTATCTAACATATTGTAATCTCGTTTGGGCATCTAATCACCACTCCAGAATATCAAGCTTATCTATTTTACAACGACGTTGGGTTAGAATAATCGCCGGGAAGTTGCATGGAATGACTACTGAACATTGTTATAAAGATCTTAATATTATAAAGTTTTGACACATAAATAAGTATCAAATATCCTTGTTCATGTTTAGATATTATCAAAATGCATTGCCTTAGAACTGTATTCAGTAATTATTTTATGGGTGTTGCTGACTGTCATTCGTATTGCACGAGATCTCAGTGTAATTACTACAAAATGTTTACCAGAACTAATACAAGACAGTTTGCTTTGAAATATGTAGGCCCATCAATATGGAACTCAATTTCAAAGAATTTACGTTCTTTACCTATTCAAATTTATTTAAAAAGCAGATTATTCGGTATTTTAGTATTTTTTGCGACTGAACATTGTATAATCCATTTCAGTTTTAGTAATGCCAAAGGAATAGGCTATTTTTCTTTATGAATAGATGTTGTTCTCGTTTTAGTTAAGAACTGATTAGTTGCTAGTATATAAGATATTAACTATCCATGTAATGCATAATTTATATGAATTTTTGTTATGCCAAAGAATTAGGCTATTTTTTTTTCTTTACTGACAGTTGTTGTTCTCATTTTAGTTAAGAATTGATTAGCTGCTCAACGGTTGGACATTAGCCATTGTTATATTATCGTGTAATAGGCTGCCCTAAATTAGCGGGACCTTGTCCCTTTTGGGTGGACCTTTTGCATCCTAACAAGTATTTTCTTTTTGTCATTTGCAATGTTTTAATCTGTTTTTTTTCTGGAGCAATAAACTACTTACTTACTTACTTAGTATTATTGTGCTCATTAATACATCTTATTCTCCCATTACTTCTACCACCCATCACCACTACCACCACCACGTCCGCCACCACCAAACACCATCCACCGTAGCCATCTTATTCTTGGATCTTGACCTGGAACCAAACCCTTCCTGTCTGTCGATTTTGTTTTGACTTGGCGCCTGTGAATAAACTGGTTCCCGCCACATAGCTTTCTTTGGGCGCGGTAGAAATTTCGAGTTTACGATTACGGTTATTATTATTACGAAAATTTTAACGCGCGCAGAGTCAAACAGATATGCGAATTGGAGGCGCATTAATTTCAGCATTAATTTCTAAAATTTAATTCAGCTGAACATTAGTCTTATTCATCATTTAACCGCCGCTCAATTTCTCCAGAATCAGCTACTTCTTTCGAAGCAATGGTGTCAAGTCAGGCATTTAAATTGGAAAATACTTTTGATGGATGTTTCCATGTTCCATTGGTTTGTTTAAAATGCTGAATTTCGACCGATTGCCTTCTAGCTTCACTTATCATAATTAAGACTTATACTTAAATTATGGCATTATAGATTGAAACAGTGTATTATTTTACTACTAATTTGCCTTATCATAAAAGCCCAGCAAATGCCTCCAAGAACTAGACAAGAAAACATCTTGTCATTAGTTCATTCAAACCATTTTACAGCGCCGCTTTGGGATATATATGACACAAACGAAGCAAGACGTCACTCCGATAATTCTGGGTAATATTTAATAACTGTCATAAATACTAGCTGTTATGCATCTGCATCCAAGCTCTTACAGACATGTACAAAAACAAAAAAACGTACGCTAATTAGGTTATATGCTTCACTAGCAAAGTCTTGATAAAATAAAAACAAAAATAACCTTGATTGCAAGTTAAAATGTTATTATATTTCCCTCATATACCTGCATTCAAATATCAAAATTCGTGCATTTTTGTGTACCTTCTTGTCATCGTCCCATTCGCTGTCAGTCACAAAAAGTCGATTATTTGTCTGATCCAGAATCATCCATGCCTCTTTTAATCCGTGTTTTTCTTTTGAGAGAATTTCTTTCCTAAATTCCAAATCTGAATTCAATAACAAAACTCGACTGTTCCATGAATCTGCGACGATCACGAATCCATCTCCATCGACGGCCAAATAATATGGATGATCCATTTGTTCGATGGTTGATCCACGTTTTCCACCGAATGACTTCTTCAGTTTCCCATCGCCATCCACTACACACACTCTATGCAGATCATCATTATAAAAGCCATGACTTACCAGGAAGCGACCATTTGTCATTTTTATACCGTGACATGGACGACGAATACCAGATGCTGTTGCAAGATTTATTTCACGGATCAACTGTCCATCTGGCGAATACTCATTTAATTTATTTTTAACAAAAACAGTTAAAATGACATTTGATTCATACGTGACAGACAGACCCCATCCCCAATCTTTTCCTGTTGACCAATTCTTCATTAATTTTCCATTTGGATCAACTCTCAAGATTTCCTTCGACTGAGCAGATCCTTTGTAGACGAAGATGTAGAGACATTTATTTATGTTGCAGGATTCTATGCCAAGTGGATTAATTAATTCCTTCAAAATCCACAGACGACTTAAACTGAATTTCATCGAATCATAAACTTCAACTTCTGAACTATCTTTACTTAAAACAAACAATTCCTTGTCTAAGATCGTCATTCCTTGGATCGATTTATTCTTTTTCGCGGCTTTGGTTCTGATCGTCTGAATTAAAACTGGGTCTGATGTGTATCTATCCTGAAGTTCAACTGAAAATAAAAGCTTGTCTATCATATATCTAGAAAAGATATCAAATCTTTCCAGATCATAGAATTCTGAATTAGAAGAGGAGCCGATGACTACGATGATAACCCCGGACGCTAAAGAAATGGTACAAGCACATAAACATGTAGAGAAAACTAGAGTGACCGAAAAACACATCGACCAATACAACTAGACAATCGCACAAAGAGAGGCAGAAAGGCAGAAAGAGATCCTAAGTGCAACAAGTGCATTGCATCGTCGAATTATATCGATGCATGAAACGCCGATATTTTCGAAAGCTCTTCATCCCACATATAATAACTGTGAATATAACTGACTTCATTAGGTGATACGAAATCCTTTTCACTCTGGATTATAAAAAAGACACCGTAATCTACTGAAACGACGCTGTCAACTGAACTCACTGACTTAATTGCTTATCAAGTTTCTTCTGCGTTCGATTTCTTCCTTAAAGGGGTTTGGATAGCGACAGCTTTTATCGAAACGCTTATGGCTTGTCTGCAACATTGTTTTAGATATTACTAGATATATCATGAAATTTGATGGATACATATCAAAATTCAAAACTTTAAATAACGAAAAATGTTGAATCGAATAGTGACAAGCAGCACTTCTGGTGGCCGTTGAAATATGTAAAATCATTTCTCTTCCCCTTATCTCTCTGTCCGCTACAATCCGAAACACCATCCCCGTAGCCGCCTGACTGGCTGCCTGTCTAATTCCTGGATCTTGTCATGGAACCGAACCTACCTGCCTACCGATTTTGTTTTGAGTGAGCGCCTGTGAATAAACAGGTTCCCGAGACTTAGCTTTCTTTGGGCGCTTTAGAAATTTCGAGCTTACTATTACTGTTTTCGGATAATATGCCTATTTATTTATTTATATACATGTACGTACAATATATATTCATATATATTTCATAATAAACATATCTAACCTAATCAATCATGAGTCAACAGGACATTATTCGATCATCCTAGTCTCTAGACTGATCATTCAGTCGGGAAAGCGAATGAAAGGATAACCATGCGAACTAATATTTTTATCGGTTCATTTCAAAATTTGGAGCGCTCAACTTACTTTTCATCCCTCCAACTCACTTCTCTTCATCTTCTAATGTAATAAGTTTGCTGGATAATTGAATCCTCATTCTTAAATTGAATTGTGACGGACAACCTGCATCCATGATGTTTGGCGCTAAATAAATGTAGCAACTTTAAATCAGTGGACCTGGAAGTTGTTGAGGCTTAGATGACTGTGGCACCTCTAGCGGCTGCACCTGTTACCTAGAAGCTGGCACGATTCCATGGAGAGGGAACACTGTCGTTCTTCGGGAACTTTCTGGCACGCAATGTCTAGAGTTTGATAAGGTTACAATCTTGTTCTATTGCCAGATTTAAGCGGAATTTCGAAATCTTTGATGATATTCCGAAGTTTTTATCGTAAAATGGGTGGAATGATTGCATGTTGATTGATTGCTGTATAAACTAGTCGACATGTCGATAAAAATCCAATTTCTTTGTCCTAGTACATCAGACGCGCGACCGTTGACGACCTCTAACTGGTCGCCAAATTGAATTTTTACGCAAGTTGTTGAGTTTTCTAGAAATTCGACGTGATTTTCAGCTATCGATGAGAGATTCAGAGTTCTCAGTACTCGCTTCTCAGCTTTTCGCTCCGAAAAGGATCGAAATTTTGTGTGGTTTTCAAGGATTGCTACCGGTTCCCGAAACAGTAAATATCGCGCCTTGTTTCGTTGCAAGCGAGTCCGTCAAGTTACGTTAACTGAAGAAGATAAAGAGGTCGATCAAACAATAGGTAAATCGACGAAAGCTTATGCCACTGGTTCCCTTTAGTGAATTAAATCTGTCTGAGTGCCAAGAAAGAGAAACTGGTCAAAAACCTGGGTAACGTCACAACAGTAACATCAGCTGTTGGATGGGAAGGCCGTTTGAAATGATATCGATTTAAGAGGTGGCCCATTTCGTCAGAGATACAACACAAATGCACGTAACGAGAGGATAAATGATATGAGCGAAACTTGGGGAAGCTAATCGCCATATAGGCGAATTCTTCATGAATTACGTAAAGCACACTAACAGAAACGTAAAGAAAGAAATACTCCATACCTTCTGCTCTGAATTCTTTATTGAATGTTTGAGTCTCTGTTAACTTTGCTTCCGTTTCTTTGAGTTTAGTTTCAGTAGTTTGAGGCTTTTCTTCGGTTTCTCTCAAACTTAATTTTAACTCCAGTTCCGTTTCTTCTAACTTCTTGTCAGTTTCTCTCAGCCGTGATTCAGATTCCTTCAAAATTTGTTCGTAACATGTTGCTTGGTCTCCGAGTTCTTGTTTGGCTAAAGCTAATTCAATGGTAAGACTTTCATTGTTTTCGTTGGCCTCGCAATTTTCTTGACGAAGCTTCTTTTCTAACTCCATGTATTTTAAAACATCGGTTTCTGATTCTTTCTGTAGCTGGTAAAGTTTACGAATTTCATTATGAGAAAATTTTAATTGCTCTGTCGATTCATTCAGTAGCGCTGAAATAAGCCTATCGTTTTCAGCAGCCTTCTGCTCTGTCTGTTGATTTAGCGCCTTTAGTTTGTCTATCATAAGCTGACTTTCATGAAGTCTCTGACTCGGTTTCTCATTGTCATTTACTGCTGATTTCAGACTTGTTTCTAAATGATGTACTTTTTCTTGTAGCATCAATAGCTGTTTCTCGGCTCTAGATTTCTCTCCTTGAACTTTTTTCTGAAAGGCAATGAATTTGCATTTTTCCTGAAGAATTTCTTGTCCTTGCTTCTCACACTTTTCTTTTGTGGCACCATACTGACTTTGAACTTTGTGTGATTTTAAAAACACAAATATCAAATATAGTTTGAGGTAAAGTAGGTTTCAACTACATTTAAAACCTTAGTATACACGATATCGTTGAATACCTGGTGAATTACGGTTTGCGTTCCCATTCGGCAAGGCGCAGAGACGTATGTACCTCTTAAATAATCAGCGCCGCCTAAGGTTGTTGGGCCTGTAAGTTCTTATAGTCAAAATATTAGTTAGCTGAGAATTACGAGATTTGGAAGAATCGAAAAAGCAGTTAACATCGCTAAAATTTCTTAGCGATACATGAAAGTTTCTTCCGGCAGACTTTTTATTCATCAGCGCTTGTTGATGCGTATGACGACGAGCACAGGGTATGGACGCCGCATGCAATAATGTCAAAAGCATCAAGACAGCCCTCCATTTATTACATCCACATATTATTTGAACCACATACTCCATATAGCAGTTAGTGATTAATTTGATGACATGTTTGGCCATTTGCAACACACAATATAATAATTAGTAGTGGCATATTTAACATTATGAAATTATCATGTACCTTGAAGAATTTTCTCAACGCAAATCTTCCAAATGTTGTCGTTCGACGTCCTCTGATGTAACAGGGCTATTTTCGTTGATATTTCAGTCTGAAGTTCATTCTGAAGTTTCTTGAACTGAGTTATCAGATTGAAAACTTGTCGCTTATTCTGAAAGAATGTGTTTGCAATTAATACTGATTGATATCTTTTGCATGAACAAAAATTCAGGACTCATTATTAGCGTCATCCCAAATCTTAAGAGCAAAATATGTAACATATGTGAAGATATTGAAATGCCGAATGTTACCTATTAGTCTTTTTGGTTGATTTTCAAATGCCTCATAGTGAAAGCTTAGTCTGTATCGCAAATGCTTGCGGCAATATTATATCATTTGGAACATGTAATTTTAAGCAAAGATGATGGAGTAATTTAGAATAAATTACGTCAAAATATTGCACCATCACAAAGGTTCATAGTTTGTGGTAACAACTCAAAATGTCTCAATGATACCATAAGCAAATCAGTTCTCAAACATTTGAAATGTAAGAAGTTAAACATTGGCGAAAAACTTGAAAATCTCAGTTCGCCAATCTATGTTTAATAGGAAAAATAAAGGCTATAAGATCAAGGACTATAATTTTAAAAGGTTAATTTTATTTTACAGCAAAGTGATATTAAATTGAAAAAAATCAGATCTGATTTGAGAGCTATTAGGGTCGTAAGTGCTAATTGTTAAAATTTGCTCTCAATAAAGAAATTACTAAAAATGAAAATAAATGTTTGAGAGAATTAACCAGAGAGAATTTTTAATGTGCATAATTTTGAACTTATTGCCTTTTTTCTTTCTTAGCAAAGTCCGAAGGAATCACACGCCAAAAATTTGTAGGTGAATACAAAACGGGCCAAATTCATTACCAAATGCTTCCTTTGGTAGCGTCAGGATAGGAGTAGCTGTCGTAATTGAACTGTTGCTAATTAGTAACACAAATCAAAAATCAAAAATATTTTGTGTATTTGCTCGAGTTAAATCTTGGCTATAAGATGGGTGAATCCAGGTTTCGAAGATCATTTCGAAATTTTGAACAGTCCCGTTGACGAAGAAAATGCTCTTTGGCAAAATAGGTAAACAGTCGCAAACAAAATAGGTAAAAAATCGCCAAGAATTGCATAATATCACATGTTTTGTGTTTTATGTTTAGATGGCAATGGAAGAGAAAGGGCCTATAAAAATACAGAAGCACAGCAATTCATGCGGCTATTGTGGCAGAAAACATGAAGCCATACAAACATGAGTATGAACTTGAACTTTTAAAATGTTCCATGAAAAGAGACAGGCCTAATTATTTCGCTGTGTTCAATGTAGTATTTGATTGCAACACATTTTACACAGAATTTTATACCACTCAGCTTTTTACGAAGTCTAGTTTCTCAAGGAAGGTGAAGCGGTATGATATTTTTATAATAATATTATAACTGACTAGTTCTACAGCTTCTTCTAAATATGCCTCGAAGGCGCTCACGCAAACTCAGGGTATGTTAAAATTCATGAAGAACAAGAAGTTCGCCGTGTAAGTGATATGTATTGCATAATGGTCGATACCCTATCAGTAGAGCCAGTGCAAATGTCAGAACTTGGCAAAATATACTTCCCACATTATGCTGTGTAGCAAGTTGATGGCTTTTGGCAACGGACTCAAAACGACTCGGTTGAGTTGGTTGGACCACTGGTATCACTAAAGACTTTGGCTCAGCAAATGTCACAGGCAGTTGTCTTTTCGGTTTAGGTGGAATCTTTGGAGGTATTGTTTTTCCAGGAATTCTTGCGTAACTTTCTGTCTTTGCCTTCACTGTCGTTACCTTGTGTTCACTCTCTGCGTCTTTAACTATAAATGACACATAATGACAATTTGAACAAATGCACATATTAAATAACAGTTTGCAGAAATACATTTTATTTCTAAATTAAGTATCTTAGGCAAGTTGTCAGTTCTTAGGCATGTTGTCAGTTATGCTGGCTCACAATTACATTGTATTTAATCCGTGTTGAGGATATTGAACTATGGAACAGGTCCCCTGTCTCCTTCTCTCCATGGTCTTTGGGCAACCGGACTTTGCTGTCCACATGGTATATTTGTGCACCCTCTGTGACTTGAATAAACTGGTGCCTTGCGTTTTGCTTTAAAGTAACGCTGTAAAAATTTTAGAGATTGCTCTTACGATCCGATTGAAAGGGTGAAGGTTGACTGCACAACAACAATTCAACAACTCATTCAAGTAAATTTACACTCCGATCATCGTACTGTGTTATAGTTAGCCTATCTGTTTATCATCTATCATGCTGCCGAAAAAAATAGATTGTGCATTAATTTTAAATTCCATTAGGTGAGAGAAAAAATGCCATGCTATAGTGCATAAGCAAGTTGAAAGAGATGCGTCTTTATTTCGATCGGAATGACATCAAACAATTTTAACAGAACGAACTGAAGTGGGCAGTAAATTGCAAAGCTTTGGACGAGCTACCAAAACAACCCCATAGTCCAATGCTATTCGAATACAAGGCACAGCAAGAGCAAGAGTGTACATTGATCGGGTGCAGAATCTATTAGTGCGAAAGATGAGCATGAAACGTTGATAGGTCGGCCGATTTATATGTAGTACTTTGTGAACTATAAGAAAGATTTTGAAATGAATTCTTTGTTCAATGATTAGCCAGTGCAATTAATTTATTATTATCCTAATATGCTGATATTTGGGGATCTTTTTATGGCTCTGGCGATAGAGTTCTGAACGATTTGCATTTTGTACATATCTCTCTTAGTGATAAAGTTAAGAAGCGGCTGAAGTAAGTCAACTGTGATGAAAACTCATGCATTAGATAGTTAAATTAAGGTAGTTTGAGGGAAAAGATATCTGATTCTACAAAATCTCGTATGCGAAACTGAGCTGATCTCACATGGTCTGAATATGGTTAGAAACTGACATGGTGGGAAGTAACATGATGGAATGAAACACTGCGCTCAAACTGGGTGAACACTGAATGCAGCTAATAAGTAAGCCACCAACTAAATAGACGTAAGACAATCAAATTTACGGATTTGTTGTCTTGTACCAAAGGAAAGAAATTCGGTTTTAGAAGGATTAGGAAGAAGTTTAGTACTTGCTATCCAAGAATAAACATGTTCTACCAGATATCAGAACAAATTCTGCATGCACATATGCGCGAACAAATACTAGGAATTTCAACATTAAATGCATTGGACCATCATTATGAAATAACTTACCGTTGCACATTCGAAATCTGCCTAATTTGCAATTTTTTAAACTACAATTTGTGTAACACCCTAAATATTGAAAAGTACTTTGTTCTAACTTGTTTACTATTTGCGTTAGTTCGATTTTTGTGTTTAGCGATCGTGAAGATTTTGACGAAGACCACATCTTTTATCGCAAATAGTAAAAACGTTGCAACTACTTAGTATGTAAAAATTCTTAGTCAAATCTCACCTAAAATTTTAATTTGTGGCGTAAATTAGTAAATTTTTACAGGCAAAATTAGTTATATCGCCTGAATTTTAACAGGAGATATTTCGAATGATCTATTTTGCATCTCTGAGAAAATTATGCCCCGAAATAAGAAAATTGGAAAAAACTTATTTATTGGCCTACGTAACGGCCTTGAGTCAATTTCTAGCATATTAATTCTTCGGCATTTGTGAAGGTTTCCTCATATATATCCATAAATTGAATAGCACGATCTTCAACATATGGCAAATGTTATACAGAGCTGTTAAGCAATTCCCATTTATGCCAACAAACAGCAATCCTTAGTAAAAAATTTAAGTTGCTAGGTCTATATTTGCTTGTGTTCAGTTTTGTTCAGTTTAAGCTGTTTCGTAAGGAAACCAGGACTAGTTTCACTAAGGAATTATGTGCTTGTAAACGTAAATTTGAAGCGAAACTAAAATTACGTGAAAAAGAACATCCATTATTTAAGCAATATGGTTGCATAAAATATTTAAATATATACTGCTTGTATAATCTAAGCAACTGGCTTGCCTAAATGATTCTACTAAGCTTCTAGCAATGCTATTGTGGAAACAGGGTTAGTGGATCCCAAATCAGTTGAAAATTAAGCGGTGCCTGCCATACAATCCTTCATCGCGTCTCGAAGAAGGTGACAACCATTACAAAAGTTATTGTCAATAGACGTTTAAAATAGACTTGTCAAAACGAACGTTAAGCTTATCACAGCCTGGTACAATTATGTTGTCTAATGAAATGTTATGACTTTCCTTATGTTTCACTTACAATCTTTTCCAGCTAAGATGGAAACTACATGTTCCTGACTTGATTCTTGTAGGGCTTTCACAAATTTGTTGAAATTATCAAGGCAGAATTTACTAACGAGTGCCAATAATGCCTCGCTTTTTTCTTGTTTTGTTGGTTTCGAATTTATAGTTGCCAATTCTCTTTCTGTTAATAAACCAGCTTCGAAGAGACGATCCAACAAAAGGCCACCGTCAACGTCAAGATTATCAATCATTGTCTTGTAGTTCCTTTGGATCACAAGCGAATGTTCAGTAACCAGATATTCATCTACAAGAAGAAAACACAGTATACGTTAAACTTTTTTGGAGAGAAGACGTCACGTTTTCTTAAGGAACCCAATGATTAATAAACAAATGCAAGTGCAGAAGTCCGCCTAATAATAACTACTTCCGACATCGTCAATTCCCATGTAATTGTAATTGTAATTTGAGATTTATAAAGCGCCTCTTATAGGATAAACTCAAAAGAGGTGCTTCGACCCGAAGGAGTAAAATTATTGTTAAACAGTATACAGTCTTCAGGCGCCTGCGGAACACTGAGAGGAGGAGAGAAAGGAGCTCAAGTCGCAATTCTTCAGGGAGACGATTCCAGCAAGTGGGATCAAAGTAGGCGAAGCTTCTGGACTGGGCAGTAGCGGTGCTCATTCGAGGGACAAACAGGAGATCCTGAGTGGCCGAGCGAATTGTGCTACGGCCCGGCAACGAGAATACCAAAGTGCAGAAGTGAATGAGGTAAAGGGGAGCAGAGCCAAGAACACAATTGCGCATGAGGGAGAGGATCTTAAAGTGGACACGCTGCTGGACGGGGAGCCAGTGAAGAGTTTCACGAATATAAGACGAGATGTGGCCTTATTTTGGAATGCCCCCAATGAAGCTTCTCGTTTATAAATATAATTTATATCGAAATAGCGCACAGAACAAACCACTGACAAAATTATTATGTGCTGTTTAAGCATATAACGGTTGTTAGAGCTGGTAATATGACGTCCTGTAGTTTTTATCATAAAAGTGTCCATCGGCGACACCAACTGCGCAGGCTTAAGAATATTACTCACACGAATCAAAACAATATGAAATTTCACTTCTACTCGCTTCCGAATGAAAGAGCGTTATATAAATATCCCAATTTTTCAGATGTATATAGATTTCAAGATAAGGAATAAAACATAATATGTATGATAATTTCAATTAATTAGTGGACATTTGACAATCGATGCAGTAAGCCTATGTTGATGTCGACGATGTTATCTTGCTCAATCGCTTTGAGCACCGGTTTGGTATAATAGGTCTGGTTCTAATTATATCTTAAATTCTAACGCATTGAAAGAGCGTTTTCGATTACCAAAATATTAAGTAAGAAAAACTGTCACAAATTTATTTCTGAGACATTTAATGTCCAGATAAGACAATATCCATGGACTGCGTTACATTAATGGAAGAGTTATTGTATTCACCTGAGTGGTCGTTCTGCTCAGGAGAAGTGACTAGCATTTGATATAAGTGATGTTGATTTGTTTTCTTTAGCGATTGAAGAAAACATTCGTATACTTCGGGGGAGCCTGTGATAATGAAATTCAGAAGTTCTTCACTGGCCCTTATCGGAGTAGAATGAAATTGCTGAATGTGTTCGAGTTCTTTTGCGGTTAACTTCCCATCTTGAAACACGTGAGCGACGATTTCTGAAACACTCGTTAAGTTGTTCAGCAGTTGGTTGTATTGTCCTCGAATACGGTTTTCATGTTCTGCTGCAATTAAATTGATTTAATGTCAAATAGGCTTACTCACATTACAAATCTCCATATTTGTAAATTTCAACGCCACCACTGAAATATGATTTTAAAAAGCAAATGTACCATTGACAAAATAAAAAGATGTAAAATTCTTAAGAGGCATGTTTATGATGTAAGCCTCTATGTGTCTTGTATTGGGCTGAGCAATAACATGAATGAACGGCGAAAATAGCTCTGAATTAGAAATTCTTGGGGAAGTTGTCACCTGCTAAAGTGTGTCGTATAATAAATGAAATGGTTTATTCTACGATATTGGCTTAAAGATTAAATATATTGGTTCTGTAATATTCAGTTAAATTTGTAGCATATGTTGAGCTTATATGTCTGAGGAATGTAATAAAAATATTTGTTTAAGCTAAATAAACAGAATAATATGAATTTCCTCTAAGAAATCTATCATAATAAATTAAGTACCTGTTGGTTTTGATTCGTCTCCTGATTCCATTATTATGCGCTGAACCGAATCCCATAAGTGCATTAGTTTTAACGGAGACGGAATCATTGTTGTTCTATCTGCATTCAAGTTGAAACTGAGTAACTTCTGTTTGTCACTGTCGTCTTTTCGCTTTATAGGAATGCTATTATATAGTTGTAAAGAAATACGTTACAGTGTGTTCGAATGTTCGCAAGTGGGAAAGGCATCGGCATTTCAAGCCTAGATCAATGTTAAAGTTCTGGCGAGAAGGGTAACTTTGGTAATTTGTTGTCGACAGATCTTATCAGTAAGCAGACATTATCCATTATTTTGTTGAATAGCCGTTGTTTTACTTTCGCTTCACATGTAACTCAGGATGAACCAATGGCTGTTGATATAAGAAGGCCATTACAAATGCGTTAATCAAAGAATTTCTCTAGTGCTCTTATTATTATACTTGTGTGATCGGTAAATGTTCTGTTCAGAAGTTCTTTCAGAAGCGAGATTACAGTCCATAATCCGTATGAGAACAGCTCTTCGAAGAGACCTGACGAGATGTTACTCAACATAAACTACAATCCGAAGAACTAAATGAGCTCTTTACCCTCACTTAGTTGATCGCCGTTATTGTGGTTTACCAACTGGATAAATAATTGCACATAGCATTTAGTGCAACTCGAACTGCAAACTGTATACACTGGTGGTAAATCTAGTAAAACTAGTTTAAGCATGAATAAAAGCTATCGATATGAGCCAACTGATAAATATTTATAACAGTGCATAGTCCACGTTTATAAACGTACAGTATAAATCAAGGATCTTAATTAAACTTAAGGCCCATTAAGACACCTCTGCCGTATGCACGACACAGGTGTAAGCGCTAGTCTCCGGTTTCGCTTGACTAGAGAATTTACTCGGTCGCATGTATTTAGGTATGTATGTATGCATATATGTATTTATATATATGCATGTGTAGATATGTTTGTATGCATATACTGATTATACATATATGCATGTGTAGCTATGTATGTGTGCATATATGTATTTATATATATGTATGTGTAGATACGGCGCACAAAGTCCAGTGGTTATGGGCGTATATATCAACGATGTTCAACTTTATGGCCCATCGAGACATCTGCAGGCCTTGCGACATTCATCGTAAAACATTCAGATTAAGTGACATCAACGAAATAACACCATAGAGGTTTGAATCGAAAAAGTACTAGAGTGTAAGTTTTGTGTAACACAGTAGTATATTTGAGCAATTCATAAAAAAATTTGAAAAGAACTTTCTGGTCAATAATTTTATATAAAATTTATGGTTGGATTTTTTGAAAACGCTTACATTTTATTCCAAATTATAAAAGAAATTAACGCATTAGCACAACACTCGTAATCGTAATTTTGAAAATTTATAAAGCGCTACTAAATACACACACACACACACACACACACACATATATATATAAACTTCATTTCGCCACAAAAACTGGCAGCACACAAGCCTACAGAATATTTATATATAATAGCACACACTATATGTCTTCTGAACCACTTAAAACCCAACTAGTTGAAATTCTACTAAGATTCCACACTTGACGTGTTTGAAGAAGTCAGCGATGGAGCGCCATCATGTAACAGAGTAAAATGACAATCGTCAACTGCAGATACTCAACTGCAGATTTCTGCGGTTGAAATATTGCCAAGCAAAACAAAATCGTTACAGTTCTGGGCCTTGACAACTAGGAACAATGTAACGTGTACATTGTTGCCGCTATAAAAGAAATTAACACGATAGCACAACACTCTTAATCGTAATTTTGAGAATTTATAATGCGCTACTTTAAAGCTAAAGGCAGAACACCAGTTTATTCATGAGCACCGCGTCGAGTCAGAGGATTACTGTCCAAAGATACCACGTGAAGAGTCTGGTTTCTAGAAGATCAGACATAGAAGGGGAGAGAGGAGCTGTTTCGGTGGGTTGTGTCTAGGTTGAAAGAAATGAGAAAGCGGCGGAATGAATGAATTAGGGTAAGACTTCTTTTGCCAAGAAATCCTTAAGAATTATTGAAGGACTTCAGACAGATGCCGGAGGGTGAAGGGATGTCTCTTACTTCCTGACCCTTCGTATTCTGATCCGGCACAAATGTTACCCAACAGTTTGGTCCATGAAGACTTTTTTCGAAATTGTGGGTAATTAATCTGAAATTCATGTTGCAGCTTTTGTATGGCGCTGAAAACTGTCACTACGTGTAAATTACAAGATTTGAAAAGTGTTTATTTATTCGACTGCATCATAAGTTGACGAATTGCTTGGGCAACAATCAGCAATATCAGTGGTTTTTCCGAAATTTTGACTTTGTAGGGAATACACCAACTGGAATTATAATTTACAGGCGCACGAGCAAATCTAGCCTAACTTTTTAAGATCATAAAGCATTGATAAATTTCATAATGCACAGTTAATTCGCCAGATGGCCACAGTCAGTTTCTCGGCAAATTTCGTCCGATTCGCCAAAAGGAGGTTTCTTCACAAAATTGCTAATTTCATGATACTCTTACGAAGGAAGCCATCTTGGTAGTGTTTCTGAACTTAACATATTGCCGATCATCACTTAAACACTAAAGGATAAAACGATTTTTGTCCTTTAAATGTAAAACACGTAAATGTTCACGTTTTTCTATAGCGACTGTATGGCCTCGATGGTGCTCATTTTGCGATGAATTCATCGGGTGAGATCCTTAACCAGTGCTTCCCAGTTTAATGGGTGCCACGCCGTTTAATCATCTTCGGGCTAAACTGAGATTAGAGGTCATTACATATAAAAGAGAATTCTTTTGTAGACAGACCAAAGGTAAGCATTCGATCGCTAAGCTGAACAAAGCAATCTAATGTTCGTAAGTTTAGTTACAAGCAAAAAAATGGTTAGGAGTTTATTTTGTGGAATAAATGTCAATGGTTCTAGAGATGTAATTGGTCATTTCTCAAATCCACTATCCATCAACCACTTTCACCACCACCACCACCACCATCATCATCATCATCATGATCAATGTTAAGATTATCAAGAGAATATTGTCAATGTCGATGTTTATAAATAAAATGCTGTAATCAAATAGGTAATCATGCCTGCCGTAATCCATGATTGGGATAACTGATAGAACTGCACAAGAGAAATCATTCGTTTATTCGATTCGAGAATTAACGTAGCGCCCGTATGAAATAAATACATCGTGGACAAATGGACACAGAAAGACTCGCTTTGATCATGCAGGGTTATGATTTCCAGTCTGAAGTAGAAGAAGCGCAGTCTCTTAAGCTAGCTCTAGAGTAGCCTTGGGTTTGAAGTGTTTGTGACTTCTGTTTTCTTCGTTTCGGCATATAAAAGAGGCTGGCCTCTATTTGCCGCCTGATCTGAATCGAGAGTGTTCGGTCATTGTGCTCATCTATAGTTGAGTTGGATAAGGGCGCAACTGTTATGGAGCCGAAATATCGACACAAATTTCTGTCCGGGCGTCAGTTGGAAATCCCATCCACTTTTATTATTATTATTATTTGCGCCACGAGACACATATGATCACTCTAGGCTTAAAAACTTACTGAACAACACTAACATCTGAAGCGTCCACTACCCGTCAATTTCTGGCGCATTATATTATTTTTTTTACATTATTATTATTACTGCTACTACCACTACTACTACAACTATTACTACTACTACTACTACTATTATTATTATTTAAATTAGTATAATTATGCTCAATAATATTTCTTAATCTCCCATTAGTTCTACCACCTCCACCACTACCACCACGGATTCCACCACCACGATCGCCACCATCAAACACCATCCACCGTAGCCGTTTTAGTCTTGAATCTTGACCTGGAACCAAACCCTTCCTGTCTGTCGATTTTGTTTTGACTTGGCGTCTGTGAATAAACTGGTTTCCGCCACTTAACTTTCATTGGGCGCTGTAGAAATTTCGACTTTACGATTACGATTATTATTATTACGAAATTTTTAACGCGCGCGAAGTCAAACAGATATGCGAATTGGAGGCGCATTAATTTCAGCATTAATTTCTAAATATCCGTGTTAACAATTATTTTAAATTTAATTCAGCTGAACATTAGTTTTATTCATCATTTAACCGCCGCTCAATTTCTCCAGAACCAGCTAGTTCTTTCGTAAGCAACGGTGCCAAATCAGGCATTTAAATTGGAAAATACTTTTGATGGATGTTTCCATGTTCCATTGGTTTGATTAAAATGCTGAATTTCGACCGATTGCCTTCTAGCTTCACTTGTCATAAATAAGACTTACACTTAAACTATGGCGTTATAGAAGTTCCAAGAATAACACAATATATTACTTAACTACACTACAAATTTTCCTGATCATAAAAGTCGGGCAAATGCCTCCAAAAAATAGACAAGACAAACATTTTATCATGCCTTCATTCAAAGCATTTTAAAGCGCAGCCTTGGGATAAATATGACATAAACGCAGCTAGACATCAATTTCAAGATTCTGGATAATATTTAATAACTGTCTTAAATAAAAGCTATAATGCATTTGCCTGCAAGCTCTTATATACATCTATAAAAACAAACAAAAACGTAGGCTAATTAAGCTATATGCTTCACTACCAAAGTCTTGATAAAATAAAAAAAGAAATAACCTTGATTGCAAGTTAAAATATTATTATATTTCCCTCATTTATCTAAACTCAAAAATCAAAATTCTTGCTTTTTTATATGTCTCCTTTTTAGCATCCCATTTCTTGCCAGCCACAAACAGTCGATTATTTGTCTGATCTAGAATCATCCATGCCGCTCTGTACTGAAAGAAATGTTTTTGCTTGTGGGTCCTGCGATGCGATGGATCGCTGGCGAACACAAGTCTCCTTTCAGGATATGGTGGCGAGCGGTGCTATTGATATGGCTTTATCTTCGGGGGAGTTTAGGCCTTTAACAGCACGCGGGTTCGTGAATGGATCAGTCCGACCGTACACAGACGTAACACCGATTCTTTCTTTCGCACGTATATTACAAGTATTTACACCGTATTTACAACAAATTCAGCAAACTCAGAGTCTATGATTCGCATCGGCCTATTAGTCTAGCGAGGTCCGTTTAAGAGATACAGGTTTATTATCTTTCTTCTGTTCTCCGGAACCTAACGCCTCTTTCGACCGTTGTTTAGCGAATGCCTTCTTCGCTTCGCACCCTTCCTTAACTTTACCCTTCATCTGTCAATCACCCAACTTCTCCCTTTCGCCATCCGATCAGCATCCCTCTGCTCCGCCTCTCTCTCTCTCTCTCTCTCTCTCACTCTCTCCCTCTCCCTCTCTCTCGTTTACTTCTACCTGTCAACTACGGGCGTCCTATCCGCCTCTCGGTAATTACAGCCAACTGTTCCCCAGTGTTCCATGCAAATTACTTACACAAACACAATAGCTAAATTATCCGACGTAATACAATCTACAATTTGCAAAACCCTAAAATCCTCATTGTTTTTACAACTTTTCACTACACGCTCCTAATCCATGTTTGTCTTTTGAGAGAATTTCTCGCCTAAATTCCAAATCTGAATTCAATAACAAAACTCGACTGTTCCCAGAATCAGCGACGATCACGAATCCATTTCTATCGACGGCCAAACAATATGGATAATCCATTTGTTGGATGGTTGATCCACGTTTTCCACCGAATGACTTTTTCAGTTTCCCATCGCCATCCACTACACACACTCTATGCTGATCAGGTTCACCCCAGCTATGACAGACCAGGAAATGACCGTTGGCCAGTTTTATAGCATGCCATGGATGACGAATACCTTCGTCTGATGATAGATCTATTTCACGAATCAATTGTCCATCTGGCGAATATTCATTTAATTTATTTTTATCAAAAACAGTTAAAATGACATTTGGTTCATCCGTGACAGACAAACCGTATCCCCAATCGTCTCCTGTTGACCATTTCTTTATTAATTTTCCATTAGGATCAACTCTCAAGATTTCCTTCGACTGAGTAGATCCTTTGAAAGTGGAGATGTAGAGACATTTATTTCTGTTGCAGGATTCTATATCCGTTGGATTAATTAATTCCTTTAAAATCCATCGACGACTTAAACTGAATTTCATCGAATCATAAACTTCAACTTTTGAACTCTCTCTACTCACAACAAACAATTCTTTTCCCAAGATCGTCACTCCTCGGATCAATTTATTTTTCTTTTCTGCGGCTTTTGTTCTGATCGTCTGAACTAAAACTGGATCTGATGTGTATTTATCCTGAAGTTCAACTGAAAATAAGAGCATGCATATCATTTACCTATAAATGAAATCAAACCTTTCCAAATCATAAAATTCTGAATTTGAAGACTACAATGATAACCCCGGACGGTCAAATTCACGCTAACGAAATGGTACAAGCACACAAAAATGCAGAGAAAACTAGAGTGACCGAAAAAGACATCGACCCATACACTAGACAATCGCACAAAGAGAGGCAGAAAGACAGAAAGAGGAACCAAAGTACTTCAAGTGCATTGCATCGTCAACTTATATTGATGTGTGGAGCGCCGATATCTTCGAAAACGCTTCATCGCACATAATAAGTGTACATATAACTGACTGCATTAGGTGACACGAAATCTTTTTCACTCTGGATATTGAAAACCACAAGACCTTAATCTATTGAAGCTACGCTTCTCAGCAGAACTCACTGACTTAATTGCTTATCAAGATTCTTCTGTGTTTGATTTCTCCCTTACGAGTTTGGACTGCGACTGCTTTATCGCAACGCTTACGTCTTGTCTGCAACATTGTTTTAGATATTACTAGATATATCATAAAATCTGAGGCATACAAAACAAAATTCACAACTTGAAATAACAAAAAGTTTTGAATCGAATATTGACAAGCACAACTACTGTTAGCCGTTAAATTAATTACTTAAAGGTATTATGTTGTACCGATTAATCTGCGCTGCTCTTGTATTTGGTTGATGAGCTGTTCCTTCTCTTTTATCCACGCATTTCTCTCTTCTTCTTGTTTCTGCTCTTGGTCCATAATCTTGGTTCTGCAATCTAGAACAGTATTCAGTTGAATATCTTAAAATGGACCATATATTGCCAACGGGAATTACCCTTCTAGAATAAACTCCTGCTTGAATTACGGCAATTATCTGACTCATCATACGAACTCAACACTTCACCCCTTGGAATTTCTGCCCTGGTCTTTCACTCAAAACTGAATTCTCTTCCACAAATTCTATCTTGATTCTTCCTCTTCCAGGTATCTCTCTCTCCACTCCAATCCGAAACACCATCTCGGTGGCCGCCTGACTGGCTGCCTGCCTGACTTCTGGATCTTGACCTGGAACCGAACATTCTTGCTATCGATTTTGTCTTGACTGAGCGCCTGTGAATAAACAGCTTAATGCGACTTAGCTTTCTTTGGGCGCTTTAGAAATTTCGAGCTTACGATTACTATTTTCGGATAATATGCTCATTATAATATAATATATATTCATGTTATATTCCATAATTCACTGGACAACAAATTTTTACAAAAGTCATGTTACTGAAATGAAATTAGTCAGTTCTTATCAATTTGTATGTGCTGAACACGAATATGACAGTGAAAATGCCGAATTGGCTCTAGTTTTTTTGTAATCTGAAATGAAGTAATTTTATATCGCACAATGCATGCCAATAGTGATACACTTACAGTTAATATTTGTAAAAACCAGGTCATAGACTAGTTCTTAGATTTTTTTGCCTGTCTCTTGTACAGCTGTTCGGGAGCAGCTCTGCGGAGTGTCCAGCAGTAGTCAGCCAACATTGTAGTGGACCATTTTCCCTGGTACCTTTGCTCCATTGTTGCGATATCCTGATGAAAACGTTCGCCATGTTCGTCACTAACCATACCACAGTTGTCAGGGAAGAAATCCAGATGGGAATGAAGGAAATGCATCTTCAGAGACATATTGCAGCGAAATTTCTGGTACTGCTTGAGCATGTCTTCTACTAGTTCCTTGTAGTTTTCTGCCCTAACATTCCCAGAAAGTCTGTAGACACTAGACGAAAAGCATTCCATGCTTGTTTCGCATCACCCTCCAGCAAGTTGTTGAAGCGGTCATCTTTGAAGAGTTCTCTAATCTGAGGACCCACAAAAACTCCCTCTTTAATCTTTGCTTCGCTGAGTCGAGGGAATTTTTCATGCAGGTGTCGGAAAGCTGGCGAAGTGCGGTCCATGGCTTTCACGAAGTTCTTCACCAAACCTAGTTTGATGTGAAGGAGTGGTAGTAGGATTTTGTGAGCCTCGACCAGAGCTGGGTGCTGGATATTCTTCTGTCCAACTGCCATGTTTTGTCTGGGAGTCCATTCCTTCCGCACGTAGTGCAACTCTCTTGCTCGGCTATCCCACTCACACAAGAAACACATATATTTTGTATATCCTTGCTGCAGTCCCATTAAAATGGCAACTACCTTCAAATCACCACACAGGTGCCATTTGTACCTGTTATAGTCAATGGAATGCAGTAGCTGTTTTTGGTTATCGTATGTCTCTTTCATGTGGACAGCATGCGCTAATGGAATAGATGGAAGACGGTTTCCATTGTGCAAAAGCACAGCCTTAAGACTCAGTGTTGAAGAGTCTGCAAAGAGTCTCCATTCTTGTGGGTCATGAGTGATCTGTAAGGCATTCATGAGGTCGTCAATATTGGAACAGAATACCAGATTACCTTCCTTCATAAAGAAAGGTTCCAACTGCTGATGGCGCTTTCTATATGAAGTAATTGTGACATCTTCTTCTAGAAGATTCCATTGTTGGAGTCTTGATCCTAGCAATTCTGCCTTGTTTTTGGATAAGTCCAAATCACGAACAAGGTCATTTAGTTCTTCCTGTGTTATTCTGTGTGGGGTTGATGATGCACCACAGTGAAAATCTGGATCACTGCACGCTGACGGACCAGGAGAAGAACATGTCGGCTCACCCTTGTCCTCATCAGATGAATCAAGGAAAATATATTCTGCTGGAGGTTCTGGAATAGGAAGTCCATCACCATGTGGAACTGGTCTCAATGCTGACGGAATGTTTGGGTAGACTATTGTCGACTTCTTTTGCTTCGTTATTCCACCGGAAAGAGGAGGAACCAAGCAGAAGTAACAGTCATCTACGTGGTTGCTTTGCTCTCTCCACACCATGGGAACTGCAAACGGCATTGATGGTCTTTTGCCATTCAACCACTGTGAAAGCTGTGTTGTACATGTAGCACAGCATATATGCGGGGCCCATGGCTTGTCTTGGTCACCAACCTTGCATTCGAAGTAAGCATGATATGCCTTCTTGACTTGATAAGTGATACTTTTCTTCTGGTTGGCAAATGTCACTTCCCCACAAATGTAACAAAAGTTGTCCACAGTATTTACGCACTTCCGAGGCATTACTGTTCTGTATTGTATCTAAATGGAAAAAGTAATAATAGTTTTATAAAACAGTAACTTAAACTGTCTCGCACAAAGTCTGTAATATTGTAAATGCTCAACCGTTCCGACTCGCTTTATATAGTACACTGCTGACGTCATCTTACGTCAGCAGCCGACTGGCTGTAGTTTTACATTGCATCAGAAAATGACGTAATCAACTGTGCATGATGTGTCCATGATGGGATTATGCAATGAGGTGGAATATTACATCATTCTAGACTTATTTAGGATATTGTCGCAGTCCTACTGCATAAATTTACATGGTGAAACATAAAAAATGAACTATATGAAATATTTTCAAAACGAGAGCCAACAAAAAATTTTTATGGTTATATTCGTGTTCAGCACACCAAGATGCTACACATTAGGGCCTTTTCCAGTCAGTAACGATTTCTATGTTGACCAGTGTTATCTTCCTTCATAAAGAAAGGTTCCAACTGCTGATGGCGCTTTCTATATGAAGTAATTGTGACATCTTCTTCTAGAAGATTCCATTGTTGGAGTCTTGATCCTAGCAATTCTGCCTTGTTTTTGGATAAGTCCAAATCACGAACAAGGTCATTTAGTTCTTCCTGTGTTATTCTGTGTGGGGTTGATGATGCACCACAGTGAAAATCTGGATCACTGCACGCTGACGGACCAGGAGAAGAACATGTCGGCTCACCCTTGTCCTCATCAGATGAATCAAGGAAAATATATTCTGCTGGTGGTTCTGGAATAGGAAGTCCATCACCATGTGGAACAGGTCTCAATGCTGACGGAATGTTTGGGTAGACTATTGTCGACTTCTTTTGCTTCGTTATTCCACCGGAAAGAGGAGGAACCAAGCAGAAGTAACAGTCATCTACGTGGTTGCTTTGCTCTCTCCACACCATGGGAACTGCAAACGGCATTGATGGTCTTTTGCCATTCAACCACTGTGAAAGCTGTGTTGTACATGTAGCACAGCATATATGCGGGGCCCATGGCTTGTCTTGGTCACCAACCTTGCATTCGAAGTAAGCATGATATGCCTTCTTGACTTGATAAGTGATAATTTTCTTCTGGTTGGCAAATGTCACTTCCCCACAAATGTAACAAAAGTTGTCCACAGTATTTACGCACTTCCGAGGCATTACTGTTCTGTATTGTATCTAAATGGATAAAGTAATAATAGTTTCATAAAACAGTAACTTAAACTGTCTCGCACACAGTCTGTAATATTGTAAAAGCTCAACCATTCCGACTCGCTTTATATAGTACACTGCTGACGTCATCTTACGTCAGCAGCCGACTGGCTGTAGTTTTACATTGCATCAGAAAATGACGTAATCAACTGTGCATGATGTGTCCATGATGGGATTATGCAATGAGGTGGAATATTACATCATTCTAAACTTATTTAGGATATTGTCGCAGTCCTACTGCATAAATTTACATGGTGAAACATAAAAAATGAACTATATGAAATATTTTCAAAACGAGAGCCAATAAAAATTTTTTATGGTTATATTCGTGTTCAGCACACCAAGATGCTACACATTAGGGCCTTTTCCAGTCAGTAACGATTTCTATGTTGACCAGTGTAATCAACAGCTCCATGCTGACCAATCATGGGTCAACAGGACTGCATGTGATCATTCTACTTCATTCGTTTTCACGATCAGTCGGGAAATCCAATGTAAGGAAAAAGCGAATGAAAAGGAAAGCCATGCAAACCAATAATTTTATTTGCTCATCTTTAAATTTTGGGACACCCAACTTACTTTCAACCCGTTCAGCTGACTTCCCTTCATTTTCTGATGTTATAATTTCGTTAAGTCATTGAATCACCCACCCACATTCATAAAATAAATTGTAAGGAAAACACGTTTGGCGCTAAATAAAAGCCACCCACTGCGTTATTTGTCTATCTAAATTTATTGTGTTTACTTATTTTTGTAGCAACTTTTAATCAGTCGACCTGCGAATTGTGGAAGCTTAGCTGACTGTGGCACCTCTAGCAGCCCGGAACTGTGTAAAAGGTGATGCGATTCCATGGAGGGGGATATTGTTGTTCTTCGAGAAGTTTCTGGCAGTCAATGTCTGGCGTTTGTTGAGGTACATGGGTTCTTGGTTCGATTGCTATATTAAGCGGCCTTTCCAAATTATTTGATCATCTTCCGAAGATTTTAACGTAAGTCGAGTGGATTGTTGATTGTGTGTTTCCGCGGGTATAAATTAGTCGACTTGTCCATTGAAATCGGTTCCAATTTTGGCTCTTAGTACATGACACGTGCGACCTTTGGCGATCTCTAACTGGTCGCCAACTTGGATTTTTACACAAATTTGTTGAGATTTCTAGAAATTCGCTGTGATTGTCAGCGATCGGTGAGAGATTCGGAGTTCTGTATACTCCATTCTCTCTATTTTGCTCCGAAACGGTTCAAAATTTCGCGGCGGAATTGTCATGGATTCATTGAGTCTGATGGTGATCATGTTATCGCGTCTGCGTGTACTGAGATCGAACCATCAATGACGAAGATGCCTGCTGATGTCGCTAAAGGGGACCTTGTATAGTCAAATTCAGATCAGTGAATCAAATTCTTCTGTCTTTGTGTCTAATAGAAAGGCGCCAAGGTCTTAGTTTTTGAAGTGTTAATTACTTAATAATTTAGTGGTTAAATAGTATGGGCCGAAAATCGTAGAACTAATAGAATGCGGAGGGGCTAGCTAGCTGTGCCCAACCAAGTTATGAAGGACTGAAAAGAGGTCAGCCAACGGCACGTTTACAAATGGCACGAAAATGAACAGGAGAAAGGAAGAAATAATTAGGCCTAAAATTTATCACAAAATCATAAGAAAAAAACTAGCCCTAAAATAAATTTTACGACCAAAATCAATAATTTAATAGTGAATAAGGATAAAATTTATGTAAAAAAGCGCCAAAAATTTAAAATCAACATGTCCTATCACTTTTCCGAGATCTCATTGGAGGATCTGTGGTCAACGCTTTCAAGCACTTTTTAAAATATATCTATTGAAAACTTTGCTCATAAGGCGTAAATTTTGCGAAACGACTGGAAATTGCCAAGAAAGTTATCATTAATGAGTCGTTCTGACCGTTTCACTCAGCCATGTTTGCAATCGACGACGCTGGGAGTTGTATAACGTCATCATTTTGGCGTTTAAGTTTGTCTCGTGCCTACATCTGTGGCTGTGAGGCCACGAAACTTCGTAAGAAAGGTTTACTTTATAACGAATCTCTTCCGCCTGAATAATCTTCGCGCCAATTCCTCAAACTGTCCTTCTAGACAAATCTTATGTGGCCTTGTTGCTTCTCTGTATTTATGCTTCCTTGTCCTTGGCTTTCCTTCTTCCCTCGATCCCACAGTTTTTCACTCCATCCTCTCCAATATAGTCGCTCCCTCGCTGCCTCTCAATAGCCAAATGGAAGCAAATTTTTTGTTCCCATATCATTCGCGAGATAGCGCCGGCGTTTATCTGGTCTAGTACACTGGATCACAACAATTGTGCTACTGAAAGTAATGCATGTGCCTTATATTGATTCAAATGTGCTGATTCCAAATATGAAGTCAAAATCTGCCCAGAACGTCTAGATTTTAAGTTATGCATGCATTCAAGTACTGACGTAAGGACTCGTTTTCGGTTATGTCTGTACATTCTGTTGTATGTATCTCCACGATTGCTGCCAGTGATATGTGCATGCCTGCAAGTGTCGCCTGAAATATTCCTAACACCAAGCCTGCAGCAACCGCTAGACATGATTGAGCATGTCAGCGAGCTAACGTCAGCATCATACCCAGTATATAAGGCGAGATTGCGTAGAACGAAGGTGAAGTTTTCTTATATAGCTGTAGCTAGTGTGTGAGATTTAATTTTGAAATGAATAGGCGAGGCTGTGTTAACCATCCAGACAATTTTTGCTATGTTTGTGGTAAATATACTCTTTGTGACCAGCGCAAGAAGTTAACTAAGAGAGTGATGATTGCTTACAAGTCTTATTTTGGATGTCAAATCGGAGACGAGGACAAAAGTTGGGCACCTCATGTCTGCTGCACCGTGTGCTACTCTGGGCTTACACAGTGGCTGAATGGCAAAAGGAATTCAATGCCGTTTGCTGTGCCTATGGTGTGGCGCAAGCCAAGAAATCATCATGCAGACTGTTATTTCTGCATTACTAAAGTTGCTGGATTTTCAAAGAAAAATAAGTCTAAAATCGTTTATCCTGATTGCGAGTCCGCTCTAAACCCAGTGCCACATGATGAAGAGAATCCAGTACGATTTCCGCCTGCTGCGGGTGCTGATGAAACGGACAGTTCTGATGGTAATACAGAAGATGACGTTACTGTTTATGAATCCAGTGATCAAGATTTGGAAGAGGGAGGCCGCATTTGATAAGGCAAGATGAGTTAGATGATCTGGTGAGGGACCTATCTTTGTCAAAGGAGAAATCTGAACTGTTAGCCTCCAGACTAGGGGAGTGGAACTTGCTTCAAAAAGGTACGACAACATCACACTTCCGTTATCGTCACAAACAGTTAGCTACATATTACAAACTGGAAAATGATATCTGTTTCTGTACTGACGTGAACGGTCTCATGCTGAATTTAGGTTGCGAATACGTTCCTGATCAGTGGAGACTGTTCATAGATTCCAGCTTTCAAGCGAGCTTGAAAGCTGTGTTGGTGCACAATGGTAACGAAAAGCCGTCTGTTCCTATAGCACACGCTGTAGGCCTCAAAGAGACATATGATTCAATAAAACTCATTTTGAAAGTGATCAAATACTCAGACCACAAATGGAACATCTGTGCGGACCTCAAAGTGGTAGCACTTATTCTAGGCCTACAGCTGGGCTACACAAAACATATGTGCTTTTTGTGCTTGTGGAACAGTCGTGATGACAGCAACCATTACAAAGTGAAACTGTGGCCTCCTAGATCTGAGCACATTGTTGGTCGGCACAACGTGCAACACGAACCATTGGTTGATCCATTGAAAGTGTACTTACCACCACTTCACATTAAACTGGGCCTCATGAGGAATTTCGTAGTGGCAATGGATCGTACTGGACAAGGCTTCCAGTATTTGAGAGATAAATTTGGACCCGTCAAAACTGAAGCTAAACTAAAGGCTGGAATTTTTATTGGGCCAGAAATCCGCGAACTAATGCGTGATACTGTATTTAGAACCAAGCTCAACCAACTGGAATTTGCCGCTTTGGATGCATGTACGTTGGTGGTGCAAAACTTCCTTGAGAATCACCGAGCTGACAACTATGCTGAATTCGTTAGTTACATACTAGCAGCATATAAGCAACTCGGCTGCCGGATGTCACTAAAAATACATTTCTTACATTCCCATCTGGATTTTTCCCACCAAACTTGGGTGATGTAAGCGATGAGCATGGAGAGAGATTCCATCAAGACATCTCCACTGGCTTTGAAGCAAGATATCAGGGCCACTGCAATTCCAACATGATGGGCGATTACTGCTGGTTTCTGCAGCGGGCAACTGCGGCCACTCACAAGCGCAAGAGTAAGTGTCTAAAGCACTTTTGAACTCTTATAGAGTTAAGCTAGAGACAAAATTTCGAAATGTATGCTTTCATCTGAGTAACATACATATATTTATATTACATTTTAAAGCATATTTTAATTTCAAGTTATAAAAGAATAACATTTTGTTTCTTGTTATGAATACTCTGAGTTTGCATAATTACACAGTTATAAGGAAATACTAGTTCTGTAAAGAGTTTGCATAATTATTAGCATGTATGCTGCATCTCTCAAGATCCTGACGTGTTACACAAAATCTGACTTCAGATTTGGAACCAGCAGATTCGATTTAGTGTAGTACACATAACATATGTCTAGTAGCAGGCGAAAAATTTTTTCGTGTGGTCCAGTGTGATAAACCAATCTAACTATATTACCTTCTCGTGAGTCTAGTTATAAACAAAACACAATGAATTCAAAGATGTAATAAGTCATTTCTCAAATCCACTTTGCATCAACGAATTTTATCATCATTATCATTATCAGCAGCAGCATCATCATCATCATCGTCATCATCATCGTAAACGTCGTAAATATCGTCGTCATAGGCGTAATCACCATCATCGTCATAATCATTATCATCATTGATGAGATGATATAAAACTGTCAACAGAAATAAAAACAGGAGAATATTGCCAAAGACAATATTAACAATTATGAAGCTGTAACGTTTTCATCAAATTAAGAATGAAGCGGAATAATGAAACAGTTAATTTTCTACATATTTTGCTTCTTCGCCAGATGGACTTTAACTTCTGCAATTGATATAAGCCATTTCGCTTGACGGCGCATTCCTTATAAAACACGTGCTTTACTAATAGTTACCTTCGGTTGGCAAAAGCCTCTAAACCTTAATTTGTGTCGTAGAAGACGAAGAGTCAATTTTTCTGCCAGGGATGATTCAAAGATTTCGAATTTTATAACATTTTCTGCGCGCTTAGTGTTGCATTTTAAAATGTAATTGATTTTCACTTTGGTGTATAGCCGAATTAATCATGTATCAGAGCTTGATCAAGTTAACAATTATCAGGTCCGGAAGGGCCAAAATGTTTCTAATGTTTGCTTAATTTTGGTGCCAACTCAGTCAAATAAACAGCTAATTTTGTATAGAAAAGGGTTACTTTGAGGATATTATTTCGGTGAGGATCTTTACTCAGTGTTGTGCTGTTTCAGTGGTGCCATATATTGTAAAACTGTCTATTCATTAGAGTACACAGCCGTTGAAAGCATTCTCGCTACTATGCCCCAATAGGTGTTCTAAGATAAACAAATTTGTGTCACTTTAAAATGAATTAATTTAAACAAATAAATTTCACCTTTCGTAATGAAATAGTCAAATGCTTGAGAAAATTGGCAGAACCGCACAATTTCTACTATTACTAATAATATCACCAATACTACAATAACTAAGGCAGCCAAGGCGCTATATATTTCCAATAAAACTAAAAACAGGAGAATAGTGTAAATCATGTTGTTGAAAAATACAACAGCAGTAGAGTTTTGATTAATTACAATAATTGAAGCTGAATACTACAACAACTACTACTACTAGTACCATCACCACCACCACCACTACCACCACCACCACCACCATCACCACACCAACAACAGCAACTACTACTACAACTACTACTAATAATAATACTAATGCTAAACTACTACTAATACTATTACTACTATCGATATTATTATTAAGTAAGTAATTCTATCTTTGTGCCCACACAGAATTAGTTCACCTGGGCGACTGATCATCATTCCAGGTGAACATACTAAATAGTTCCACTGCCTCGTCAAGAACAAGCTGAAGTCTTCCTTTAGCTATGTAAGCTGGAAATCCACTTTGACATGAAACGGCTTAAATAATGAAAATTTTAAAATAATGAAAAGAAAATGTTTCATACTAAAATTGATTTAACACATATATTTAACGGGCCAGAAACTGTTCCTGTATCACTTTCTTACTCTCAATTGCTCCGCATATGAGATTAAATGCAAATTTATAGGTTTTATATAGTGAACGTATGGCCTCGACCCTGCTCATTTTTGAACTGATTTGTTAGGGTGAGATCCTTCACCACCGCTGCTCGTTTGAATGGGCGCCACGCCGTTAAAGATTACATTAATTATAATAAAAATTGGTACATCGCTTCTTCAAGAGCAGCTAATCATAGGTGTTGCCTACGCTACACTAAATGGTGTTAAAGTTCAATAAGAAAAAAAATTCATAAAGTAAGCAACCAAATCTGAGATAATTAGAAAAGTTTCAATTGGCAGACTCCAAAACACATAGAAGCCCAATCATTTTATTCGAGTCCACAGATGAGAGCTGGCTGTTTATGTTTAAATTACTTGTTATACATGTTGTCTGCACAATTTAGGGTACAACTTCGTTAACTCACTCTGTTATAAAATTTACTTTTATTTGAGTTTGTTGTTCTCAATATTTGAGTATGAGAATACATTTCGTAAATTACAACCAATAGAATTACGTAGAAGGACAGTAATGTAAAAGCGTGTAGGCATGCAATTAAATAACTACTGTCAAATGAGACTCAAGGGGATTGGAACAGACTAAGGGTATCAGCGCTACTTAAATAAGCTGATGCTAGAGGTTATACCATTTCCTAAGTCTCATATAAGATGCATTAATGACAGAAGCAAGGGTTGGGCGAGAAACATAACGAAAAAATAGTTGTTTGTTCCTCGGTCTAAGATTTCAATCTAAATGCATCGGCTATCTGTTCAAATAGACTTTAACTTCTTCTCATAATAATTATGTGGCCTAAAACCGTTTTATATTAGCACGTGGTATGCATGTGTGAGTGCGTGTGTGCTCGCGCGTGTGTTGTCACGCACCAATTGATGCGTTATAGAAGAAGCTATTGTAGCGGCTTCCAGAATGAGGAGCCGAGTATATATAGAAGTCATAGATCGAAGCTGTACAACTGAAATAGATTTGCCTCTTATAATTAACTCTTTTGAAAAGTCGTGCAAATATTTAGTAGAACTGCATAAGCCATTCATTTACTCATTCAAAGCATTTATATAGCGCTCTAATTAAGTAAATTTAACATGGCGTGAAAACAGATAGACATCACTTTGACCATGTAGGGTTATGATTTTGACCCTGAGCAAAAATTATAATTTCCTAAATAAAAACCGAAAAGCCTTTGCTTATAGGTAAATTGCGTGTAAATAATTGAATTGTGTGATGAAATAGCCTCCAAAAATGGCTTCAAAATAAGAAAAAATTGATGAATCATGTTCTCATGCAACGTGCTCTCATGCATGCGTGCATGCATGCATAAGAACACGATTCTGCTGTCTCTCACAAACAATGTAAATGGTATTTGTAAGTCATCATGCCTGTATACTTGTGACATACGCAGAATTAGGCTTTATGTCCCCATGTCTTATAGAATATCTTTAGCAAAAGCATTTGTTCTTCTATATCTTTAGCAAACGCATAAGTTCTTCTACAGGTTCTTAATAAATTTTAAAACGTTAATTATTCAAATTACCTTGATTTCATGTAAACATTTTATATCTGAATTATGTAAAATCATGTATAAATATCCGTCCTTCTTTACAAAGTCCCATTCACAGTATATCACAAAGATGTAGATTAATTTTGTTCACTTAATTACATAAAATCAAAGATAGAAATCCGTGTATCAATCCATTCCTCGTCAGCCACAAAAAGTCGATTATTTGTCTGATCCAGAAGAACCTTCCGTGGAAATCTAAATCCGCATTTTTCTTTTGAGAGAATTTCTCTCCGAAATTCCAAATCTGAATCCAGCAAAAAAACTCGACGGTTTCCTTGATCAGCGACCATCACGAATCCATTTTCATCGACGGCGAAATAGACTGGCTCGTTCATTTGTCCGATGTTCGATCCACGTTCTCCACCAAACGATTTCTTAAGATTTCCATCTCCATCTACTACACACACTCTTTGCAGATCATCATCATATAAGCCATGAGTGACCACAAAATGACCATTGGTCAGTTTTATAGCATGCCATGGGTGACGAATATTAGCGTTTGAGGATAGATTTATTTCACGAATGAATTGTCCATCTGGCGAATATTCATTTAATTTATCTTCGAAAAAAACAGTTAAAATCACATTCGCTTCATCTGTAACAGACAGCCCATATCCCCAATTGTTTCCTGTTGGCCAATGTTTGATTAATTCTCCATTTGGATCAACTCTCAAGATTTCCTTCGACTTCCAAGTGCCTTTGTAATCGAAGATGTAGAGACATTTATTTTTGTTGCAGGATACCATTTCTAATGGATCAATTAATTCCTTCAAATTCCATTTACGAGTTAAACTTAATTTCATCGAATCGTAAACTTCAACTTCTGAATTCTCTCGACTCACAACAAACACTTCTTTGTCTAATAACGTCAACCCTCGTATGTCTTTCTGTTGTTCCTCTGCAGCGTTTGTTCCGATCGTCTGAACAAAAACTGGATCCAATTTGTATTTCTCTGGAAGTGTAGCTGCATATCGAAACAAATCCGATAAGTATTTAAAATATTATACTGGTATATTTTTTAAAATAATGGCATTTGTCTAAACTTCTAACATAAAAATTTTTTCTTTAACTGTTTGATTCGAGTGAAAGAGAAAAGTGGTGATGATGATCATTATTGTGAAAAGACACAAGCAGTGAAAGGAAATGATACAGGCAGACAAATATACAGAGACGGCAATTGAGACAGAGATCAGGACACACGATAGAAAGAGATTCCAGGCTACATCGGCAGTGTCATCCAAAGATACGCAGAGAAGTACAGACACGAAGTGCGAACAACTGAATTCTTAAGGCCATCAACAAAAAAGTATGTAATAATAATAAAAATAACAATCGTCATTGTTATTATTCCGCCATCCTGGCACGTCACATAGGCACGCCGAAATGGAGCCGACAGTCCTTAAGGACTTCTTTGAAGTCCTGGCGGAGAGTGATGTCGTGCGGGTACTGTTCACAGTCCATGAATTTTTTCAGTTCAAATTGGTAAGGGTTGTTCTGGTTCTGTGTGTTTTGGGGTTGACTGTACGCTTGTTCTGCCTGGGGAGCAGAGGTAGGCTTTGAATGTCCACCACTGCCTGTCATCGTAACACCAACTGTATGAGCAGCACCTGATCCAACAGTGACACCTGCGGCTGTTGCGGCTGTTTGTGCGAATAGATTATTATTATTAATAATATTATTAATAATATTATTATTATTATAAGTTTATAGCCGTTGTGGTCCAAAGTATGAATCTCATTAAACTTGACATTTTCCAGTCGCTCTGTGCTTTATTGGTATTTTATAAACCATGCCCGGACGAAAGGAGAAGGAGGTGGAAAGTTTGAAGGCAAGTGTGGGCATACGGAGACAATGATCGATAGAAGATAGAAGCGGAAAGGCAAAAGGCGCAAAAGGATCTTATACACGGAGACAGTATGAGATTATTTCACTCACTCACTTATTCACTCACCCACCTACTAACCTTCCACTCACCCACTCACTCACAACACTTACTCACTTACACACTTACTTCACACATTCACTCACTCGCTCACTATCTCACTCACACTTTTCTCCGTTTTGCTCTCTCTCGATTAATCAATCAATCGATCTTGATCGATCAATCAAACTGCAAAAATTTTATTACACGTTGTTGCGATAGGCCCATAAACAAAATCTATCGATATAAAAAACTATAAAGATTCTTACAGTATCAATGCGAAGTTCCGGTATTTATTGCGCCGTTATCGAAAATCGATCCCAAACTTACGCGAGGTATGTTTGAGTTTGTTTAACTTTACGGACACATTTTTTATCTATTTTGAATGTTCCCTCAAAAAGGCTCACTTAAATATCATAAAATGTTTTGTCACCACCATCACCACCACCACCACCACCACCACCACCACCAGGCCCGGCCTTTAAGTATGCGGGGCCCGAGGCAGCAAGCGATGAGCGAGACCCATGCAAAAAAATTCATTTCGACATAATTATTATATTAAAATAATGCGAAATCAAAATTAAATTGGTTATTGAATACAATTTTACAAAATGTAAATCAGTCTCAAAAGTTAAAATACTAAAATTTTTACTATGAGAGCAACTATTACAGTTTTATTCATTTATTTGAATATCTTAAAACTCAAAAAATATGTTAATAATTAAAATATTTTGGTGTGCTAATTGAAAGTTTGTTTATCAATATATAGACACTAGCGTGGGTTGTACCTTCTACTTCTAACATGTGTTTACTATTCACAAGCAAACAGAGGCGTCGATCCGTCGTAAACATTGGGGGGCCCGGGCCTATAATGGAGGTCTGGGTGCGAAGCCCCTATTGGTTTCCAGGGACAAAACCTCTGGCATGGGGGTAGGATTCATGAAGTATGCCTAATGCAGCCAGACATAAAGCCCAACATCTCACTAGACAATAATGAGAAATGTCACTAATATTATTTACAGTGGAATGTCAACGCACACAACAGTCATGAACAGTATGTCAGTAATGTAAAGCAGCGCAATCTGAGCATATAATTAACTCGGCAAACTCTGTTTCGGCCTTCAGATCTCGACTTAAAACTCACCTCTTCAACAACTCATTTCCTCGCTAGGCTGTCTCTGAGTCTTCTTGACTTCACCTTGGCTTTTCGACCCGGACTCACCATGGAATTTGGCTTGGACAATGATTTTGCTTAGCAGCGACCATCGACTGATGCCTTGAGCATTATTACAGTGGCGCTATAGAAGTTCTTAGATTGTTATTTATTATTGTTATCATTTATTCAACGTCGAAATTGCCGAAAATGTTCTCCCTGATTGTGCTTCTTTTAGCAAACTGTGCCGCTGGTGTCATTACGTCCAATCTGTCAAGAATGTCTCTGTTAAAATGGCGCACAGACACAGCGTTTAACCGTTCCTGCGTCATTGTACTTCGCATCCATTTCTTTAGCCGACGCAAGGCACTAAACTTATACAGATAAGATGGATAGTTGACTCAACTTATGAAAATTTTCTATACCTGGAGTTGAACCTTGCAAAACTAAGTAACTGGTTTTAATTTCATCTCATTGCATCTACACTGAAAGAGTGATGAAAAGCTGATGAGCCTACCTCCACAAGTGCAATTTCATCATCAATACTGTCATCTAGTCCTTTCCATTTAGTATGAGGCCAAGACCCTTACGTAGGATGGAATCATAAACCTCTAGAAAGGGGTGGTTGACACAAGGACAACAGCGTAGCGTATGCAGCAGTTTTGGTGCGCTTAAGGAGCTTCTAAACAACAGGAGGGCATCTTGTGTAGCAATCAGCGTGTCTGTCAAGCGCTAGAGAAAGCTCGTCGTTGTGAGCTTCGAGGGTGGACTGAAGGGCGGCCAAGATCGACAGAGGGGCGCCGAGCAGTGTCGCTGGTTTAATGTGTGAAAATTGCCTCAGTGATCTATATTATTATTTTTTTATATTAATATTATTATTTTCATTTCTTTTTCTGCTATTACTACGACGACTAAAATGAAAATAAAAATAACCTTAATTGCAAGTTAAAATATTATTATATTTCGCTCATTTGTCTAAACTCAAAAACCAACATTCGTGATTCTTTGTATATCTGTAGCGATCCTCCCTTTAATTCGCGTTCGTATTTGTTGAATTGCTTACTTACTTACTAACTTAATTAGTATGTGGTAGTTTAGTGTAGTTTGGTTGTAGAGGATTGGTGTATAGATGCTATAGTTAGTATAGTTTAGTAGGCAGGCCAACATATAAGAGTAATGGCTAGACTATGGAACATGGCCAACTTAAGTAGGAACATGGGTTTTATAAATCGTATGGGACTATGCCACGTCAGCACGGCAGATTATAGCATACAGGACGATTTCACAAAGAACTAATCTGATATGACAGAGAAGATTTGAAAATTAAACATTTGCTGATGTCACAAGCAGACGACAACTGTGATGGACGGTTGGCCACGGTGCGCAGATCGGTGAAGACGGTTGGCGGCCATTGAATACCAGATGAACTTTTACGGTATAAGAAGAGGTTTCCTTCATTCTGTCAGTGAGATAAGTTCGTTGGTGCATGTTGGTCTAGACGTGATGAAACACCTTCGAAACCTCCGTACTTACGTTTGCTTTGCGTGCGTGTGTGTTTGAGATCGAATGTCCTTGAACTTCGATCGTCATTCGTGTAACAAGTTTCCTTAGTGTATAGGAACTTCGAGAGAAACGAGAATTTACCTGTTTGTGAAACGGCGGTAGTCTTATCGGACTGAGAAACTCGTAATCCATGTAAAGGATTGTATTCGTATCAATGAAACATTCGTTCGATTAAGTTAAGCGAACTGCAACACGCAATCGCACGTTGACGAGTGAGTAAACGAACACTTCGTTTGTGTCATCCTCGGTGGTTTGAATTAAACTGAAGTTACTATGAACTTTCGTAAAATAAAGTCGGAAGAATAAAGAAGGAAATGGCGAATCTCCATCGTCTGCTTACGGGCGCCTATCCATGACGTTAGCCTAGATATGGACTTTGGTAAATCACACTTCTTCGAGAACGATAGCTCGAGAACAACTATTCATCACAAGGACTGAGGCCTGGAAGTCAAGAGCTCATCGGTGGGAGGGAAGAAATTTACATTACCTCTAGTTGACTTAGATAGCTAGAATTTGGCCTGCAGGAGTAGTAGTATGAGGTAGTCGTAGTGTGATGTTAGATTAATGGAACTGAAACATACTGCATTGATTGATAGTTTATTTCAATAATAAAACTGTTTTGAAACTTTACAGTTAGTTTGAATGAGGCAACATTTAATCAAGATCGGATTCATCATTTGAGATTGATAAGTCTTGAGATAGATGAGCCAACCCGACAGCCAAACGATCGAGCGATACCACATATACGTTCTTGTAAGGACAGTGATTCTGTCATAAATCATACGCTGCCTCCCTCTTCATCCGGATCTGCAGTTATATTACCATCGCCTGTCTTCGTAGCACGGACTTCGTCTTTCCGACCTCTTTCTCCGCGATCTTACGGTCTATCATTTTCTTAAACTCCACCGCAAACACAAATCTCTGCCTCAACTACGCCTTCGCTATCGCCATTCATTGACTCCGATTCAGAGATAGATAGGCTTTCTCTAATCTAACACCGTCTCCATTTACCGGCGCCAGCAAGAGGACGCGATTGAATTCCTTAAATCTTTGAACTCTAGGCAACGTTTCGCAAGATGGACGCTGAGTCAAAGGTTCTGTATATCTAGTGCACAAGACATAAACGATTGCGCACCAAACCCAAATACACAGTAATCAGGTCAGAATCCAGAAGATCCATCCACTAAAAGGCCTCCTATAGGGGATATGCAATTTGATAAAGGTCACTCTTACATTGAGAACGAAATTATACAAACGAATGAACAGAATAAACAGATACAGGGAGAGAATTCCAAAATCTCGGTCCAGCAACCAAAAATGCTTGTTCACCATGAGCAGTTCGAATTTTATTCATGACCAGAGAAATGCAATGAGATGGCCTATAGTTGAATAGTGAGAAGACTGGGAAATAAGCAAATGGGTTTAAATACTGTGGTTAGCTATAGTTCAATGTTTTATAAACCATTAGCCCCAATCTGAAACAGATTCTTTGTTATACAAGAAGCCAATGCATTGATTTAAGTAAAGGGTCTATATGCACATATCTTGAAGTGTTAGTTACGACTCAAGCTAAAGAATTCTGAAAAGAGCCCAATGGCTTAAGATTGTTAAATCCCTTGAATTCTTCAATTCCAGCTTCATTGTTTCTCCCAAATCATCAAAGCATTGACTCGGCATGCACTGAATGCGATTACAATCATATTCACACCTTTATTTAGCACCTCTTTGATGGAACTGCTCAGAGGCGCTCACGACCTAACTGTACGAACTACGATCGAACAAAATAATTTCAGTGACTGATGGAATACAGAAAACGAGACGCCAAGAAGCTGACATCCCACTTGATTAGGTAATTCTATGCTGCGCTACAACCCTGCTGGAGGGCAAAGTCTCCAGCTCACGTTGCATTGCGAGGCAAAGATGTAGGCCTATTTTAGACCAATAAGCAAAATGCATTTTCTATTGGCGTGACTAACAGTATGAATGAATGGCAAGAATTAAAAATTAGTGTGGAAGTTGTCGTCTGTTAAAGTGCGAAAGTGTGTCCTAAAATAAGTGGCATATTTTGTTCTGTAATATCCAGTTAAATTGGTAACAGAAGTTGAGCTTAGTTGCAGAATGTGGTAATAATATTCGTTTAAATTAAATAAACATAATAATATAAACTCTGTAAGGAAACTGTCATAATAAATGAAGTACCTGTTAACTCCGATTCTTCTCCTGATTCCGTTATTCTACGCTGTACCGAATCCCACAAGTGCACTGGTTTTGATGGAGACGGATTCATCGTGGCCCTATCGATATTCAATTTGAAACTGAGTAACTTCTGTTTGTTAGAGTTTGCTTCTATCCTTATAGGAATGCTTTTATATAGTTTTAAACTGATACGTTATACCATGTTCTCATTTGGGAACGGCCTCGACCTTTACAGCCATCAAGGTCAGTGTAAGAGTTCTGGTGCGGAACATACCTTTGGTAATTTTTTGTCGAGGAAACTTATCCATAAAAACATTACCCAATGTTTTAGTCAAAATAGCTGTCATTGTATTTACGCCTCACGTATAACTCAGGATCAACCTATGGCTGTTGATATAAGAAGGGCATTGCAAATGCGTTAATCAAAGAATTTCTTTAGTGCCTTTATTCTTATACGTGTGTAATTAATAGATGTTCTCTTCCGAAGTTCTGTCAGAAGCGAGATCACAGTACAAAATCCGTAACAGAACAGTTCGTCGGAGAGTTAACGGGTTATTATTCAACTCGAACGCACATTTTGATGAATAAAGCTGAATTAGTCAATCGCCGTTATTGCATTGTTACCAAACTGAACAAAGAATTACAGTTAAATTCGATCCGCAATCTGCAGGCACTGTTGGTAAATCAAATAAGACTGGTTTAAACATGAACAAAAGCTATCGACATGAGCAAACTAATAAATATACCAGTGTCTAGTGTTTATCGGCGTACAAGTTAAATGACTTTAAAATTTATGGCCCATTAAGACATCAGCAGGCCTACGTAATAATCATTGTTCAACAATTAGATTCGACGACAGCAAGGGAATAAAACGCCATTAGAGCTTGAATCGAGTACTAAAGCGTATGTTTTGTATTACACAATACAGGAATTTGGGCAATCAATCTATGATATTGTTGAGAAGATCCTTTGGATTAATAATTTTTCATAAAACTTGCGGACAAATGTTTTGACCAAATTTATATTTTACTCCAAATTTGCAAAAATTGAAGACCCATATTTGACACTATTGTCAAATACGTGGCCCCTTTTTAATGTGTCAATGTATCCTAAGTGTCTTTATCCTTTCCGATAGCCTATTGTTTACTCCTGCACATCGTTAGATATTTGGGAGTTTACAGTCGTTTTGGTCCAAAATATTACTTTCGTGAAACGTGACAGTTTCCAGCCGCTCTGTGTCTGACTGATCTATACCATGTTATCTGTGCCTGGACGAAAGAAGCATGAAGTGGAAAGATTTATGGCAGATGGACAAACGGAGACAAAGATCGATAGAAGATAAAGGCGTAAAGGCCAAAAGTTTTCAAGTTCAATTATACGGAGATCGTATTTCACTCTCACTCATTAACTCACACACCCACTCACTCAATCACCCACCCACCAAACCACCCAACCATTCACCCTTTCCCCTGGTTTGCTTTCTGTCTCTGTCTCTCTATCTCTGTTTCTCTTTCTCTGCCTCTATTTCTCTTTCTCTCTGTCTGTCTGTCTCTGTCTGTCTCTGTCTGTCTCTGTCTGTCTGTCTGTCTGTCTCTCTATTGATCACGATCAAACTGTAAAAAAACTTTGGTACACTTTGTTGCGATAAGCCTATGAACAAAAGGTATCGATATATACATACAATCCAAAGTCCGGGGATTTATTGCTTTATTGGCCCAAACTTGACGATGCAGGCTTATGCACTGGGCCTATCCATTGCAAAACAACAGAGATGACACCATAACAACGAAATAAAAGTAATTAAGGTTTGAATCAGGAAGTATCAGCATGTAATCTTGCTGTTCGCATTTGCTATTTGCATTGCGTAACCCTTAATATCTACTCTGAAACTGAGAAAATTTCTGCGCTAATGGTTGTTGTTTATCAATTTCTTTCTTTAATTTTAAGAAAATGAAATCAATTTGAGAAAGTATAAACTTCGAAACAGTTCATCAGCCATGAACAAGTACTTCGTGCAACATATGTATGTATGTATCTGGACAATTATATAGCGCTATTTTGTACGCTTCAAAAGCACTGAAACATATTAGCCATATGGTATCAATTTCTACATGGCGGTTTCTTTATACATGACATTTCAAGAGTGTTTTTTAAAATTTTATTGCATAATTTTAATGTTTATCCAACAAGTTTTATTCTAATGTATACTAACTTTAGAATTATTCAATTCTTAATTTGTGAGCTATAAAACATTGAAATAAATCAATGCATTGATTTTAAATGGTGGTAATGGTGACCGGTTAAAGGCTACGTACGATGTGGGCCGAACGGACGTGACTGTCATGGTACCAATTTTCTCGTTTTCTGCTGCATTGGTTCAGGATTTAAATTTTATCTAAGCTTGAGTAGTGAACTTATACAGGGGGTATATCTACTTTCAATATGATTATCTATTCTTCCCACGAAAATCATCCAGAAATTTGATAGTATGTGAACCTTAATTATTTTGATTATATCTATGAAACAGATAGAGCATATATATATATATATATCGTAGGTATGTATACACATTGGAGTGTTTTGCATTCAACATTATACACGTCCAGAACTTTTTTATCATGCAACTTACAAACTATTGGTGCTAAATTGGCCAGTTCGCTCACTTTCATTCTGTTTATTTATTAGTATCAATTCTTTATTGACTTTAATTTGTTAATTTCAAGTTTCCATGATGTGTGCAGCATTCGTCGCACGACTGTCGTTAGCAATCATCACAATGTGTATCAGCTGTTTGAATTATCTTATTCTTCTCCAGACATACATCGCATCAATCTTGTGATGGCGCAGACGTGTTTTAAATATATACGACTGATAAGGATTTGTCACCGAAGAAATAATCTTTCTGAAGGAATCCCAAACTGGCATCTACAGATTGGGCTAGGCAGCTAATCGCTAGGTCTTTAGTTCGGTTAAGGCCTAGTACTTTGGAGTCACTTCATGCATGAAGTATGAATGCATTACAAGTCTTTTGGCACAGTGTAGACAATGGCACTCATAATGCAATTATTTGCGTCGTCGAGTTCTTGCTGTTCAACATCAATAACGTTGGAATCTTCGCCAGCCATTTCACTCCCGATTATCCCCTGACATATTCAATTAGAAAGTCTTTTTTTGACGTTCACAGGTTTCATCCCCAAGGATGCCACAGAGGCTAAGCGACTACATAATCTATCCTGGCCTGACTCAGGGGTAAGTTTCATGGCAAGGCAAAAATGGGGTGGTGCAGAACTCCAAGTTTAATTACTGCACTGGACAGCATTCCAAAGAGGCCTATTGGAGGGACCTAATCGTTCCATTATGCCTCCACATTTAAACTTCCAGAAAATTGAATGCGACATAGTCTATGCTTCCAGAGATAATTCTTGGTCTAAATTGACGTTTAAAATAAAACATAGACCGTATTTGTTTAACCGTAGAACTAAAACGCCGTAATGCAATAAGTTTAGAAAGTAAATCTGAGCACTATAACACTTGATACACAAAGAGATAAAATTGTATCATCAGCTCTATTGCTACATTAGTAACATCACGACTTTTTAACATAATTTAGACCAGCATAAAGAGAGCCTCTTCTTATACATATATATGTGTGTTATGTTTCTTAAGTAAAAACGGTCAACCTTTAATCGCGAACTTTTAGAGGCATATATAAGAATAAGCAAAGCATAATTATCAAATTATCGATAAAATAAACAGGAATAATAACATTGATTGCAAATTAAGATATTATATTTCGCTCATTTATCTAAACTCAAAAATCGAAATTCCTATATCTTTGTATATATGCTTCTTAAAGTTTTTTCCTTTGTGAGCCACAAGCAGTCGATTATTTGTCTCATCAAGAAGAATCCTTGTTGGATCTCGTAATTTGTGATTTTCTCTTGTGAGAATTTCCCGCATTAATTCTAAATCTGCATCCAGTAACAAAACTCGACTGTTGCTACAATCAAGGACCCACACGAATCCATTTCCATCGATGGTCAAATATTCTGGATCATTCATTTGTTCTTTGGTATATACACATATTCCACCGAATGATTTCATAAGTTTTCCATCTCCATCCACTACACACACTCTATGCAGATCATCAGCATGTAAGCCGTGACTGACCACAAAATGACCATTAGTCAGTTTCATACCTTGCGTTGGATTAAGAATACCTGCGCTTGATGATAGCTTTATTTCACGGATCAAACGTCCATCTGGCGTATATTCATTTTTTTAATTTTCATTTTTAAGAGTTAAAATGACATTCGATTCATCTGTAATAGATAGACCTCCATAATCCTCTTCTATTGACCATTTATTTATTAATTTTCCATTTGGATCAACTTTCAAGATTTCCTGTTCAAAAGGTATTTTACTACACCACATGTAGAGACATTTATTTCTGTTGCAGGATCTTATGTCCAATGGACGAATTAATTCCTTCAAATTCCATTGACGACTGAAACTGAGTTTCATCAAATCGAAAACCTCGACTTCTGAACTCTCCACTCACAATAAACAATTCTTTGTCTAAGATCGTCAATCCAGTGATGCTTTTATTTTTCTTTTTTGCGGCTTTAGTTCTGATAATCTTAACTAAAGCTGGATCTGATGTGTATTTATCCTGAAGTCCAACTGAAAATAAAAACATATATCTCATATACTTACAAATGATATCAAATCATAGAATGCTGCTTTTGAAGAGGTGACTGCGACTATAATGCACGCAAACATGCAAAGAAAACTAGAGTGACCGAAAAAAACATCGACACATACAACTAGACAATAGCACAGAGACAGGCAAAAAGAAAGAAAGATACTCAGCCAGCGTAACGTGCATCACCAAGACATTCGACTAACAGAGGAGTATGGAACGCCAATATCTTCGAAAACTCTTCGTCTCCCATAACAGTGCATATAAAAAGTATATGACTACATAAGGTGAGAATACATATTTTCATTCTGGATTATAAATAAAACACGATACCGTAATCTTCAAAAACTACGCTTCTCAGCTGAACTCACTCACTTAATTGCTTATCAAGATCCTTTGGGTCTGGATTTATCCTTTAAAGGTTTGAATTGTGACAGCTTATGTCTTGTCCGCAACTCCATTTTAGATCTTACTAAATATATCATGAAATAGATGCATAGGCTATATAAGAAAAGTCACAACGTTAAATGTCGAGTAATTTTGAATTGGATAATGGGTGACAAGCAGAACTTCTGTTGACCATTAAATTATTTAAAGACGTTATAGTGTACCGAATAATCGTCTCTGCTCTTGTATTTGGTTGATGAATTTAGACCACTAAACGGACGCGGGTGCCTTCAGGTAGATTGGTAATAAAGACCGCTGTCGTTTGCAGGTACGAGTAGATTCACAGTATATCATCTGGAATCTTACACCGATTTCTGCCGGTTCCACTTGTTTTTTGGTCGGCGAGTCCGTCGGAGTTACGTTAATGGGAGAATATAAATAGTCAGTTTGAGACAAAACTTAAATCGACAGAAGCTCCTCTTGCTGGCGGCGTTAGTGACTTATAATTATGTCTGAGTGCCAAGAAGACAGAGACTAGTCTTGGGTGACATCACAGCCATAATCAGTTTTCATATTTGATGGTCTGCTGAAATGATTTCGATTCAAGAGGTGGCCCACTTCGTCAGCGAGACAGCATAAATGCATACAGCGAGAAGATTAATGCTATGTGCGAAACTGGAGAAAGCTGTGCCTTAACACCCAGTGAAGACGCGCAAATAAGCCGAATTCAGAATGATTTCATGCACAACATATTTAACTGAAACATAAAAACTAAATATACCATACCTTCTGCTCTGAACACTTCAATGGATGTTTGTGTCTCTGTTAGCTTTGCTTCAGTTTCTTTAAGTTTGGTTTCAGTGGCTTTAAGCTTCTCTTCAGTTTCTCTCAAACTTAATTTTAGATTTGGTTCTGTTTCTTGTAACTTCTTTTCAGTTTCTCTTACTCGTGATTCAGTTTCGTCGAACTTCTTTACAGTTTCTCTTAGCTGTGATACAGTTTCCTTTAACTTTTGTTCGTAACATGTTGCTTGGTCTCTGAGTTCTTGTTTGGCTAAAGCTGATTCAACTCTGAGCTTCATTCCCTTCTTTGACCTCAAAATTTTCCTGATGATGCTTCCTCTCTAATTTCATATATTCTCTTAATTTTCTTTCTGATTTTTCTTGTAGCTGGTAATGTTTACAAATTATAGTTTAAGATAATCTCAGTTTTTCTATCGCTTCATTCAGTTGCATTAAAAGTAGCCTTTCTCTTTTGGCAGTCGTCTGATCTCTCTGTTGATTTAACGCCTTTAGACTGTCTATTATGAGCTTAGTTTCCTGAAGGCTCTTTCTTAATTTCTCGTTGTCATCTACTGTTGCTTCAAGACTTGTTTCTAATTGATATACTTTTACTTGTAGTATCGATATCTGTTTCTCAGTTCTAGTTTTCTCTTGTTGAGTTTCATTTTGAAAGGTAATGAATTTGCGTTTTTCCTGAAGATTTTCTTGTCTTTGTTTCTCGCACTTTTCTTCTGTGGCTTTATATTGACTTTGGACTTTTTTATGTGATTCTAGAAACACAAATAACAAAATAGTGACTTCGAAATGAAGATGATTTCAACTACATCTAAAATATCAGTATACACGATGTCGTTAATTAGATGGTGACAATATGATTTGCGTACGCATTCGATAAGGCGCGAAGACGTGTGTAACTATTGAACAGTCAGCGCCCTATCAAAATATTAGTTAGCTGAGAATTATAAGATTTTGAAGAATCGAGAAAGCAGTGTGCGTTGCTAAGCTTTCTTCAGGCAGAAGTTTTATTCTCCAGGGTTTTGCTAATGCATGTTACAATACGCACTGGACTTACTCGCCGCATGTATCAATGTAAAAAGCATCAAGACAGCGCTCTATTTATTTCAGCCACATATAATTTGAAGCACATACCTCTTATACCAGTTAGTGACTAATTGGATGATATGTTCGGATATTTTCAATATAAAATGTAATAATTTGTATCGAAATATTTAACATTATAAAATTATCGTATACCTTGAAGAATTTTCTCAACCCAAATTTTCCAAATGTCGTCGTTCGACGCCTTCTGAAATAGCAGGGCTATTTTCGTTGAGATTTCAGTTTGCAGATCATTCTGAAGGTGCTTGAACAGAGTTTTCAGATTGAAAACTTGTCGCTTATTCTAAAAGAAAGCGTTTACAATTTGTTTGATACCTTTTGCTTCAAAAAAATGCAAGACGTTTTGTAACGGTAATTTCAAATTTTTACAAGAAAAACATGTTACATATTTGAAAATATTGGAATGCCGAATACTGCCTATTAGTCTTTTTGTTGATTTTCAAATGCCTCATAGTGAAAGCTTAGTCTGTAACGCAAATGCTTGCAGCAATAAGAAATAATCTGGACAATAAATAAGAAAATGACAAAATCCGGAAAATATAACTTTATGCAAAGGTTTTGGAATAATTTAGCACAAATTATGTCAGGATATTGCACCACAAAGGTTCAATGTATATGGTAGCAACTCAAAATGTCTCAATATTACCATAAGCAAATCAGTTCTCAAAAATTTGAAATGTGAAAGTTGAACATTGGCGAAAGACTTGAAAATCACAGTCGGCCAATTTATATATGTTTAACTTATTAAATTGGCATACTAAAAGCTGTAAGAACAGCAAAATTATATTTTTTTAAATAATAATTTTTCTAAATTTCAGGGACTCTAGGTCTAAAGGCGAATTTCATTTTGCAGCAAAGTGATATTAAAAGTGAAAAATCAGATATATTTTGAGAGTTTTTAGGGTTCTAAGTGTTACAAGAATAGTTGATTGATATTTTCTGATTGTTAAAATTAACTCTCTATAAAGAAATTACTAAAAATAAAAGTAAATGTTTGGGAGAATTAAAAAAACGTTTACTAATGATAGGGAAATTGACAATTGACAAGTGGGAATATTTTAGTTTGCACAACTGTTAAATTATTGTGGTTTTTCTTTCTTAACAAGTTCAAAGAAATCCTCTGCCCTCAATTTGCAGGTAAATAAAAGAATCGGGCCAAATTCATTATCAGAGCTCGAGTCGGTAGAGCTAGGAAAGGAGTAGCTGTCGTTATTGAACTTCTGTTAATTTGTTACACGAATCAAAAATCGAAATATTTTGTGCATGTCTTCGAGTTACAGCTAAGCTCTAAGTCGGGCGAAATGAGGATTCGAAGATCAATTCGTAGTTTCGCACAGTCCCGTTGACAAGCAAACTACTTTTCGGCAAAATAGGTAAATAATCGCCAGAAGAATTGCATAAGATCACATTATTGAATTCTACTTTTGAATGGCAAAGGAAGCAAAAACGTTTATAAGATTAGAGGAGTACTGCGGTTCATGCGGCAATTCTGGTAGAAAATGTGAAACTATATTAGCATTCGTATGAACATTTATAAAGTTGCATGAAAAGAGATAATTGTTTTGCTGTGTTCAATGTAATGTTTAATTGCAACTCATTTCACACAGAATCTTATAGGGCCTACTACGCAGCTTTTTATGAAGCCTGCTTTCTCAGGGAAGGTGAAACGTTATGACATTGTTATAATAATATTATAACAGACTTGTTCTACAACTTCTTCTAAGTATGCCTCGAAGGCGCTTCACGCAAACTAAAGGTATGTTAAATTTCACGAAGAACAAGAATCTAGTCTTGTAAGTGAAATGTATTACATAACGGTCGATTCCCAATCGGTAGAGCCAATACAAATATCGGAACTTGGCATAATATGCTTACCACATGATACTGAGTAGTTATTTGGTGGTTTACTACAACGGACTCAAAACGAATTGGGTTAGTTGGTTGGGCCTCTGGTATCAGTGAGGGTTAAGGCTGAGCTGATGTCACAGGCAGTTGTCTCCTCAGTTTAACTGGAGTCTTTGGAGGTATTCATTTCCCAGAGTTTTTTGGACAACTTTCTCTCTTTATCTCCACTGTTGTTAGCTTATGCTCACTTTCCGCGTCTTTCAATATCAAATGACACATGATGGCAATTTGTACAAATGTATACATAATTTACAGGGTGCATAAATACATTTTTATTTCTAAATTAAGCATCTTAGGCAAGTTGGAAGTTAAGCTTTCTCAGAAGTAAATTGCATTTAATCCGTACTGAGGTTACTGAATACAGAACAGATATTCTGTCCCCTTCTCTTTGTGGTCTTTTGTCAACCGGACTTTGTTCTCCACATGGTTTCTTTGGATAACCTCTGTGACTTGACTCAGCTGTCGTGAATAAATTGGTGCCTTGTTCTTGGCTTTAAAATAGAACTTTAGAAATTTTCGAGCTTACGATTACGGTACAATTGGAAGGGTGAAGAGGAACTTCACAACAATAGTTGAACAAGTTATTCAAGAAAGTTTACACTCCGATCATCTTGCTGTGTTATATTTAGCCTATCTGTTTATATTCTATCCATGTTGACTGAATGTCTATGTGTTTCTGCGTATCTTTGGACAATCTCTGCGACTTGATGCAGCGCTCTTAAATACACTGGTGCCTTGCGCTAAGCTTTAAAGTAGCGCTTTGGAAATTTTGCGATTACAATCCAGTTGCAGATGTGAAGGGGAACTTTACAATAACACCTCAACAACTCATTCAAAAAAGTTCAAACTCCGATCATCTTACTGGGTTATATTTAGCCTATCTGTTGATCTTCTATCCATGTTGACTGAATGTCTATAAGATGTTGAAAAAAGTGAGAAATTTTATCTTAAAACTAAAGGAAGGGTAAGTTTTAAACCACAAGTCGTCGAAATGGAGATGTGGGACGTATGATTTGACGTGTATTTCCAATAGTTCATACAGAAGATATTTGGCGCATTATCATGTAGATTTAGTGATAAAAACAAACATCCACAAACAATTTCTTAGAGATCTACTCGCTATACTTTGAGCAACCATCAATTACGATCTATGGAACGACATAAATACAAGTATACCGTAGTACGTTACACTTAATGCCATTTAAAACTTACCTTAGTGTATACCTTCATATTATATTACATAAAAATTATGCAATGTAGAGGAAAGTTTAGGTCGGTGTAATCAATACTTTGTTAATGAACTAGTTTTAATGGGGTTTTTACATTCAAAAAACTGAGGAGCTTATTAACGTCGTATTTTACCAGCGATTCCATTTCAGATACACAAATTTCTATACAAAAATTTACTCAGAAAATAATGCCAACTTTTTCGCTAAGAAGACTTAGCAGCCGGAGCGCCTGTGAGTTTTTGATTGATATGTGGCTGAAGAGTTTTGTTTAAAGGATCCTGAAAGTGCTTGAAATCGATTACAGATTTCCGGCTGATTGAGTACAACAAGGTCTCGTTCTTTTTAAATTTATCTTTCCAGGAGCGAATTTGTTCATATTCTCGAGCGCTCAGCACTCCTTTTTCAAGAAAAATTATAAGAAGACCATGATCAAGATCAAACGATTATGTCAACCAAGCGTAGTTTTGACGAATGAGGCGAGAGTGTTCGGACACGAATTCATCACCTGCTTGCAGTGCAGAAAAACATTTTCATTTATGTTTCTCGAGCCTTAAACTTGTGGCAGGATTTAATGTAAAGTGGTTTCTAATTTAGTCTAATGACTTCTACAGCGGCCAAGGCATCAGTCGATGGTCGCTACAAGTCAAAATTGCAAACAAAATTTTAATCCAATGTAGAAGCCGGGTCAAATTTCGATAGGTCAGATAAACCAGAAACCAGGCTCTGGTGGATAGGCAAGTTGAAAGAGATGCGTCTTTATTTAGATGTGAATGACATCAAAGAATTCACAGAATGAACTGAACTGGGTAATGATTTTCAAATCTTCGGACCAGCTACCAAGAAGGCCCGAGAGCCGAATGCTGTTCGGATAAGGATCACAGCAAGAGCAACAGTGTTATTGATTTCTGACTGATGAGTTTCGTTTAAAGCATCCTGAAAGTGCCTGAAATCGATGCAAGATTTCTGGCTGACGAAGCAGAGCAACATTTCGTTCATTTTATAATTATCCTTCCAGGAGCTAATTTGTTCATATTCTCGACCGCTCACCACTTTTTTTCAAGAAGTTGGGTAAGAAGACCATGATCAAGATCTAACTTTTCTGTCATCCAAAAGTAGTTTTGACGAATGAGGCGAGAGTGCTCAGACACGAATTCATCGCCTACATGCAGCAGAGAAACATTTAATTGATGTTTCTCGAGCCTTAAACTTGTGGCAGGGTTTAATATAAAGTGGGCTCTAATCTAGTCTAATTACTTCTATAGCGCCATTATCATACTGACGAAGACATCAGTCGACGGTCACTACAAGTCAAAATTGCAATGAAAATCATTATCCGTTGGAGAAGCCGGGTTAAATTCCGTTAGATCAGAGAAACCAGGAGCCAGGTTATGGTGTGTAAGCAAGCTGAAAGAGACGAGACTTTATTTAGACCTCTTCATCATCATCATAAACCATAGGTACAACGGCCGTAGGTGTCCGATGCCATTTTCACTATGTTCTTCCACTGTTGTCTTTCCAGTGCGGCGTGGCTCAGCTCCTGGAGTGATGTTCCACACCATTCGATTATGTCGTCTATCCATTCTTTGTGGGGTCTTCCTCTCTTGTTTGTCCCATCCATCACTCCGAACACTAATGTCTTGATCTTCCTATCGTTGCTCATTCTGCATATGTGACCAAATAATCCCAGTTCCCTCTGGACTACCTTCTGCATCAAGTTCTCTTTGAGATGTGTCCGTCTGTATAGTTCTGCATTGCTCACCTTTTGTGTCCATCCTATTTTCATAATCTTCCTGTAGCATTTTCTCTCGAAGGCCAGTATTCTTCTTTCAACGTCTTTCGTTATTACCCAAGCCTTACATCCATATAACATGCTACTGAAAACACATTTTTTCAGAACGCTCAGTTTTGTCTCCAGTTTTATGGCTTTGCTTTTTCAGATTTTATTCATAGCTTTCAGTGTTGCTGTCGCCTTTGCAATTCTGACTAGTATTTCTTTTCTATTGTCCAAGTCATATGTCATATTACATCGAAGGTATGTAAACTTTTCCACATTTTCCAACTGACAGCCGTCCACGACCATCTTATTTGTTAAATTATTTTTCCCAAATGCCATTTTCTTTGTTTTTTCAAAATTCATGGTAAGGCCATATCTCTTTCCTTCTTCGTTCAGCGTTTGCACTGTGTGCTCCAATCGTTGTTCGTCTTCTCCAATCAGGTCAATATCGTCAGAAAGTAAAGATTATTGATCTTCATGCCGCTGACCGATGCTCCATCATTTTCCTTGATCTTGTCCAGTGCTCTTTCTCAGAGTGTGATGAAAACACTTGGTGATATTGGGTCACCCTGTCTTGTACCTCTGCTAGTGTCAAACCAAACTTCAGTTTCGCCACACACTTTGACCGCTGCCTTTGCATTGCTGTTGATTTCCTTCAGTAGCCGAGTCAATTTTTTTACCCACGCCATGCGATTCCAAAACCCCCCATGTTACGCTTTGATCTATGCTATCGAAAGCCTTTTTGAAATCTACGAAGCAGTTATAGATTTTCTTGTTCTTTCTTCTGGCTTTTTTCCTATCAGTCTCACTGTTAGTATCTGTTGTACAGTACTTCTACCTCTTCTAAACCCCGCTTGTTCGTCTGCCAGATGTTCTTCAATCTGGCTTCTAAGTCTCTCTGTTAGTATCATCATCAATACTTTACCAAGGTGACTTATCAGTGCGATAGTTCTATAATTACTGCATTCTAGTGCATTTCCTTTCTTGTGAAGAACAACTAGAATTGATTTCTTCCATCCTCCGGCGTGCGTCATTCTTTCCATACTGCATTACAAAGCTTGTGTATCTCCTGTATCATGATATCCCCCCCATTTTTTATCATCTCCCCTGTTATACCATCGTTGCCCGGACTTTTGTTGTTTCTCAATCGTTGCACAGCTCTTATCACTTCTGTTTCCAAAATATCGTTTTCTATATCTTCAATTGGTGGAGATATTTCTTTCAGTTCTGTGATTACCTGTTCTGCAATATCTTGATACATATGTATTTTGTACAAATTGCTGCAGTAATCTGTCCATCTTTGTACAATGTCTGTTTTGTTCATCAGCACTGCACCCTTTTCATCCCTGATTGCTGCAACTCTTGGCTGCCATCTTTTGTTGTTATTTCTGATCATCTTGTACACCTCACTTATTTTGCATTCTCTGTAATATTTTTCTACTCTTCTGCATTGGTCTTCGAACCATTTGGCTTTGTCTGCTCTTGCCGCTTTGCGTACTTCATTGCTTTTTGCCCAGTATAGTCCCTCTGCTGTATCAGAGCTGTCTCTTCTGGTCTTCAGTTTTCTTTTCCCTTGTACCAGTCTCATAGTCTCTGGTGTGATCCATTTTTTATTGACCTCTTGTTCTGGAATCACCTGTTGTGCTGCCTCCATTATCGTTGCAGTCAATTGCTCTGCCCTTTTATTTATATCCTGTTCCTCACCAAGTTCTTTAAGCTTTGCTTCTATTGCATTTTGATATGCACTCTGTATTTCTTTTTCAGCCAGTCTTGATGTATCTCTTCTTTTCTGTGGTTCCACCTTGTGTTTCCGTTTTAGTTTTATTTTAATGTTTGCAATCACCAGGTTATGATCCGACTCCACATCTGCGCCCTGAAATGTCCGACATTGTTGTACTGACGTTGTCCATCGCACATTAATTAATATCAGATCTATCATATTTCTGGATTTGTTATCGCAAGAGCGCCATGTCCATTTACGAGAATCTTTCTGTTGGAACCTTGTGTTACAGATCATCAATTCGTTATCCATGGCAAATTCCAACAACTTCTCACCACGATCATTTCTATCCCATATCTAAATCTTCCCATAATTTCTCCCAGCCTGTGTTGTCTGAGCCAATCTTTGCTTTCCAATCACCTCCGATAATAAGCACATCTCGCTTAGGTACTTCTTCAACAGTTCATGTTAAATCTGCATAAAACCCCTCGATGTCTTCATCTGAGCTCTCTGCTGTGGGTGCATACACTTGAATGACTGTTATGTTGAATGGTTGGGCTGCAAAACTTGCCACTAATAATCTGTCGCTTACTGGTTTATATCCTATCAAGGGGTCGCGAGCTTTGTTGTTTAACAGGAATCCGACACCTGCTCCATGTCTGCTCTCATGTCCTGACCATATGATTTTACTTCCGTTCATTTCTCCTGCCAGTGCGAAATTCCAAGAATGTCACATCTGTATCTTTTCATCTCTTCCTGAAGCAGCTGCAGTTTTCCTTTTCCTCCCGCCCACAGTGTTCGGATCTTCCATGTTCCTACTGACAGTACGTCTTTAGCAGATGTAATCTTTCTTTCGGTAGCTGACTTTTCGATCCAACCCCGATTGTTCAGTTGGGTTCGCGGACCTTGTTTGACCGGGCGACGTCCGGGCCGGCATGTTCGTGGATTTAACTTTCCTGGCATCAGATTTCAATCGTCTTTGTTTTTTACTGTCAGCGCATCAACACTCATCTGACAAACCCTCCTCCTTTTCCCGGGGTTGGGACCGGCACGGAGAGTTGCTAGTTTGCATCCCCCCGAGGCGGAGTTCTTTAGACCTGAATGACATCAAAGAATTAACAGAACGAACTGAACTGGGCAATGATTTTCAAAGTTTGGGACTAGCTAACAAGAAGAACGCTGTTCGTGTACGGGGCACAGCAAGAGCAATGGTGTCCATTGATCGGGTGAAATATCTATCAGTGTGAGGGGTGAGCATGGAACGTAGATAGGTGGGCTGATTTAAATGTAGTAGGCCTACTTTGTGAACTATAAGACAGGTTTTGAAATGAATTCTTTGTTCAACGGGCATCCAGTCAGTGCAATGAGTGTAATACTGGCTTAATACGCTGTCATTTTGGGATCTTTGTTGTGGCTCTGCCGAGAGAGTTTGTGCAGATCTCTCAGTGACAGAAGTGAGTTACAGTTGTCAAGTCTGCTGAAAACTAATGCATTAGGTAGTTGGATTAAGGCAGTTTCAGGCAAAAGAACCTCATTCCACAATAAACTGTATGTAAAACTGAGCTTATCTGCACATGGTCTGAACATGTTTAGAAACTGACATGATGGAATGAAACACTACGCACAAACTGCGTGCGAATTGAATGCCGTTAATAACTAAGCCACCAAATAAATAAGCGTAAGGCAGTCAAATTTTCGGAGTTGTTGGCTTGTGCCTAGGAGAAGAAATTCGATTTTAGCAGGATTCTTAAGAAGTTTATTACTTGCCATCCAAGATTGAACATCGTTAAAACATCAGCAAGTTTTTATAGGGCAAGACTAGACGGTGAACTATCGAATGAAAGGAATAGTTGGGTATGGTATCATCAGCATACAAATGTTAGTCAAGACAGTTATTGTAAAAGAAGTGAACCGAGTGGAGTGGCATATAATGTAAACATGAGCGGGCCTAGTACAGAACTTTGTGGAACACTAAAAATCAAAAGGGCGCATAAGTGAGTTATTTTATACGAATTGATTGATTAGGAGTGATAGGTAGGACGGAAACCAACTGATCGCAGAGCCAGATAGACCAAATCTGTGTTCGAAACGGTAAAGGAGTGTATTTTGATCAACAGTATCAAGTGCAGCAGATAGGCTAAAAAGAATGAAAGCAGTAATTTTTTCTTTATCCCTGGAGCTGATTATGTGATCACGAGTGGTAAATATTGCATTTTGAATGGAATGGTATTTGCGGTATGCGATTTGGAAAGGAGTGTACAGGTTGTGGGACTAATATTTTCTCAAAATTTTAAATTCTAAGAATAGAATCTGTATATAGATTTTAAATTGCTGAATTTATATTCCGATATGAGCGAAAATTATTGCCTCGCGTCTTTGATGACTATTTATTATATTTCTGTCAACTCCTTACCTGTTTCACCAGATTGCAGAGCAAATTCTGTATGCACGTATAGCCTACGCGATCAAATACTAGGAACTTTAACATTATATGCATGCGACTGTCAGTATGGAATACCTTATTTTGCACATTCGAAAATGCCTAATTTGCAGTCATTTAAACAACAAATGCCTAACACCATAAATAGTTCTTTGTGTCAAGTTGTATACTATTAGCGTTAGTTTGAATTTTGCGGTCATGAATATTTTGACGAAATCTTATTATCGCAAATAGTAAAAACGTTCAACTATTTAATTTGTAAAGTGTAGAAAAATTCGCACCTTTTCGTTTTTATCGAAATAACGTATGGACCAAATACAACGAAGAACATTACATTATAATACGCTGTGTAAGCTTGTAACGATTGCTAGAGCCGGTATGATGTCATGTCGCATAAGCCATTGTCATAATATAGTGTCTATCGGCGAGACAAGCTGCAGCCGTTAGTAGCTACACAGCTTTAAGAATGCTAGTCACAAGAATCACAACAACATAGAATTTTACTTCTATTCGCTTCAGCATGAAATAACGTTATATAAGTATCCCAATTTACATATATGCATAGATTTCAAGATAAACAGAAAAAATGTAATATATATGTTAATTTAAATTATTGAGTAGACATTTTACAATCAATACAATAGGCATATAATGATAAAGACCATGCTTGCTCCATCGTTTTGAGCACTGGTTTGATGTAACAAGTCTGACCTAAATTGATTCCAATTATATTTTAAGGTGGCCTTGTACCGATGCGATCCGACCCGATCCGACTGAATGAAAAAATTGGATCGGGTCGGATTGGTGTAAATTACTTGTCCAACCTACAACAACTGCAGTGAGAATTGTTGCTAAACATGCAGTACCGTGGAATTGACACTGATCAAATTTTCACAAAATTGAGACTTATAAGAATAGAATCCTTAAATGGATTTCACATTGCTGAATGTATATTATATCGGCATGAGCGAAACTTATTACCTCGCGTCTTTAATGACTGCCTTATATTTCTCTAAACTTCTATTCCTACTATACCTGACCCCATGGCAATCTCTGTAGCATATTATGCCCGAAAACAAATACAGTACCAGGAGTTTCAATACTATATGCACTGCATCGTCAATATGGAATACCTTACCTCTGTCGATTAAAAATTTGCCTACGTGTAGTTTGTACTTGTTTATATTACAAATTCTTAATTTCCTAAATCATAGCAAATGATAGTAGGCTTACTTTGTGCTAAGTTGTACACTTTTAGTTTCAGTTTTATAATTTGTTTAGCAGGTCATATATGTGATCCATTTTCTTTCTTTTAGTTACGATTTTACTATTTAATAGTATACACTGGTTCATTCGTCGCCATAGGTTTTGCTTGCTATCCGGCAGTCCAGCTAAGGGGGCTACGGAACCCTTTGGTTCTGCCGTTTGTTCCAAAATAACATGTTAATACTTCATGTTAAACTTGTACCTTTGTCGATTTTTGAGATCAACAAATGAAGGTGAATGAACGAATCAAATGAATGGATAATACATTTAAACTATTTACATGTAAATGTAAACTGTTTTTTTAAACTGATTTGACGACCCTAGACCATAGATCCTAGACCCTCCTGTGCGGAACATTGGTCTCTTCTGGGTTTGCCTTTTGTATCCCTGAAATATTAGGTATAATTCATTGTATCTTATAGTCATTTGGGACAATAAATAAATTTTAAAATAAATAACACATAGTTTTACTTAAAATACGATAACAGAGTTTTAGTCAACGGTTTACGCACGTGCATTCGGACATTTTATGCAACTTCTTTTCTAGTTGTCACATACTGTAAAAGAACAATAAAAGAGTCAAGACCGAATCCGATTCTCGAGTCCAACAAACCTACTAATTCCTTTCAGAGCCTCCCAGAAACGCTGAAATTTTGCTTTGGATTAATCTCAAAAGTTGTGTCTCACCACAAACTAACACTGTATAATAAGCTGTTTCTGGTGTAAGAGTTTACATTTTCCGTGAAAGATTGTTCCTGAAGGACAATCTACACGTAATGCGTGAGAAAACATTTTGACCAACAGCTCGTTCTAAACACGCATCAAAAAGCGCATCGTTCGTATTATAGCAACGTTTTCTATTAACAAATTGTTATGTAAACAAAACGGTTATTTCTGTGACATTAAATTTCCAGATAACGCAATATCTATTGACGCAATATCTACATTAATGGAAGAGTTACTATATTCATCTGATTGGTCGCGCTGCTCAAAAGAAGTGGTTAACATTTGATATACGTGATGTTGTTTTGTTTTCTTTAGCGATTGAAAAAAACACTCGTATACATCAGTGGAGTTTCTAATAACCATATTCAGTAGTTCTTCGCCCACTTTTATTGGAGTGGAATGAAATTGTTGAATGTGTTCGAGTTCCTTTGCACTTGAAACATCTGAGCGGTGATTTTTGAAACACTCGTTAAGTTGTTCAGCAGTTGGTTGTATTGTCCACGAATAAGGTTTTCATGTTCTACTGCAATTAAATTGATTTATTGTTAAATATGCTAACTTATAATACAACTTCTACATATATGTAAGTTTAATAAAACGGAACATGTCAACGCCACTTCTGAAATATGATTTCAAAAAGCAAATGTAACCATACACAAAATAAAAACATATGGCAAAATGCGTTTTCTATTGTTATGTGCAATAGCAGGAATGAAGGCAAAAATAGCGCTGAATTAGAAATTCGTGAGGAAGTTGTCGTCTGTTAGAGTGTGTCGTATATAATAAATGGCTTATTTCTATGATATAGGCATAAAGCTTAAATATATTTGGTCCTGTAATATACAGTTAAATTTGTAGCAGATGTAGGGCCTATATACCTGAAGAATGTAGTGACAATATTTGTTTAAACTAAATAAACAGAATAATATAAATTTTCTGTAAAGAAAAATTCATAATAAATAAAGTACCTGTTGGCTTCGATTCTTCTCCTGATTCAGATATTATGCACTGAACCGAATCCCACAAGTGCACTAGTTTTGCTGGAGACGGATTCATTGTGGTTCTATAGTCATTCAAGTTGAAATTGAGTAAATTTTGTTTGGCATAGTCTCCTTTTCGCTTGATGGGAATGATATTATATAGTTGTAAACCCATACGTTACAGTGTGTTCGGATGTTTGCAAGTGGGAAAGGCTTCGGCCATTCAAGCCAAGATCAATGTTAGAGTTCGGGTGCGAAGCGTACCTTTGGTAATTTGTTGTCGGCAGATCTTATCAGTAAGAAGACATTATCCATTATTTTGTTAAATAGTTGTGGTTGTATTTTCGCTTTACATGTAACTCAAGATGAACATAAGACCGTCGATAGAAGAAGGTCATTGCAAATGCGCTGCTTAAGGAATTTCTTTAGTGACATTATTATTATTATACTTGTGTATTCGATGAATGTTCTTTTAAGAAGCTCTTTCAGAAGCAAGATCACAGTCCATAATTGGTAAGAGAACAGTTCGTCGGAGAGACTTAACGCGTTTTTATTCAACTCGAACGCACAACCTGACGAATAACGCTGAATCAATTGCCGTTATTGTAGTTTTAATAACTGAATAAAAAATTACAGTGAAACTCTATCTGCAAACTTCACACACTGTTGGTGAATCAAATAGAACTGGTTTAAACACGAAAAAAGCTATCGATTTGAGCAAAGTAATAAACATTTGTAACAGAATATTACGACGCTTATTGACGTACAAGTCAACGACTATATCACCTTTACACCTTTATCGCACAGCTGTCGCATTCACGAAGCCAGACTAACTCCGGCTAACGCCCGACAAGTGAAGTAGGTACGACGAGGTTTTAGTGCTCTACGTCTGGACTAACCCTAACTTCTCAACCAGGCGTAAGTGGGGTCGTCCGAGCTTATGGAAAGAAAACAAATGGCGGCTGTCACGATTCTTCGCCTCCGACGAAGTTTTCGACGTCAAAGAGTGTTTAGGGACCATCAAACTCCACTCGACTAGGGTGATGGAATTTAGTATGCTCTTCGTTTTCGCCGTCAACAGTTGCTATTAATTTGCCAGAGAACCTTGCAACTTGAACTGTATGGCCTTCTGTTGTCATAACACCTCGCCATGCACTACGTGTACATGTGCACAGTTTCCTATAGTGACCGTATGGCCTCAACCCTGCTCATTTTTAATGAATTTATCGGACTAGATCCTTCACCACCGCTGCCCGTTTGAATGAACGCCACGCCGTTTAACGTCTCCATGAAGGGACCGTGCTAGTCCAAGATTAAAACCTCTGAATATAGCCACTAGCGGTATGCGAGCCAGCTTCTTCTTTGCACAGAAGCGCAACTGCTCATCGGTAAAGTTTGGAATGCGTTAATGTTTCATATATCTCTGTATTCTGTAGCTACTTTCTCCGCAATAATTATATTTAAATTAAAAGATTCAGGACTCATGCCTCCTGGTCAGTCTGGTTTTAGGCGTCATCATTCTACTGAATCTGTTCTTTTGTCCCTCCCCCCGGACATTAATTTTATTCAGCCATTGATCAGTCTCACATTACCCTCCTTGCACTCTATGATGTCTCCGCTGCCTTTGACACGGTTGATCATAATATTTTGTTACGCCGTCTTGAGCTATCGTTTGGCCTCCATGGTCATCCTCTTCACTGGTTTCGTTCTTATCTTAGCGGTCGAACACACATGGTTATTCTCGGGGATTCCCGTAAGTCCTGGGTTAAAGTTGATATTGATGTTCCCCAGGGCTCGGTGTTTGGTCCTCTTTTATACATTTTGTATACCGCTGACATCCCTTCCCTCTTTACTAAACACTTGGCTGTTGGTGATTTGTACGCTGATGATGTCCAGGCTTTTGTTCAGGGACCTCCATGTGCGCAACTTGCTCTTGTTGGTAAGATTGATGCCCTGACTCATGGTATTCAATATTGAATGTCCTGCAATCGCCTTCGCCTTAATCCTGCTAAGACTCAGTTGATCTGGTTTGGTGCTAAACTCCGTCATGCTCAGTTTGACTACTTTTGCTTATCCGAAGCTTTCCCCTCTTTTATATTTTCGTCTAGTGTTCGTAATCTTGGCGTTATACTTGAGTGTAACCTTACCTTCGCAAACCATGTCTCTAGTTTGACTCGGTGTTGTTACTACCAATTAAGGCGCTTAAGAGTTGGTCGTCGTTCTGTGCTTCCTCTGTCTTTACTATATGATTCATGCCATGATATGCTGTTGCATTGATTACTGCAACTCTGTACTTGCTGGTTTGCTAAGTATCGGCTGTCTTCCCTTCAATCAGTACTAAATTCTGCGGCAAGGATGAGAGCACGTCTTCCTCGTTTCTCTCATATCTCTGATTACATCATTCAGCAACTTCATTGGCTCCCATCCTATTTCTTATTCAGTTTAAACTATTGTCTGTGGTAATCAGAGCTCGCATGGGTCAGGCTCCAAAATATCTTTGTGATCCTATTCTGCCTCCACACTCTAGTACCTCATCCCCGTCCTCTACGTTCTTTAGATCGTCTGGATCTATTTGTTCCTCGTGTTAAGTCCTCGTTAGCTCAGCAGAGGCCTTTTGCTGTTGTTGGCCCATCTCTATGGAATAAACTTTCGCTATCGTTTCGTTCAAGGGTCACTGTTGGTGATAGAGCTCAGTCAGCTCGTTGTTTAAACGAGTGTATTATGCGATGTAAAATAGCCGGTTCAAGTAGAAGGAAAGGTGTACAAAACAATGATAAGACCAGTGATGACATATGGAGCAGGAGCCTGGACATTGACAAAAGAGGAAGAGAAGCTGCTAGAGAGAACAGAAATGAGAATGCTGCGATGGATGCTTGGAATCTCACTGAAAGACAGGAAAAGGAATGAGTATATCAGACAGAAATTGGGAGTGGCATGTATATCTGACAAGGTACGAGAAGCCAGGTTGAGATGGTACGGTCATGTGATGAGCAGATAAGAGGAAAGCTGCATTAAAAGAATTATGACAGCAGAGGTTTACGGGCGCCGCAGTCGTGGACGACAAAATAAGAGATGGGGAGACATGATTCAACAAGACCTAAAGCTTCTCAGGCTGAAGAAAGAAGATACTGAAGATAGAAGCAAATGGAAAAGAAGGATTCGTATGGCTGACCCCTCTCCTAGGAGGGATTAATTCCAGCCAGAAGGAAGAAGAAGCTCGTTGTGTAAAAACGTTCTTATTTCCCAGGGGTTCTCATGCTGGAAGCGCCTCTGAGTAGTTTGTTCTGTAAGAAGCGCTATATAAGTCATCAAATACAATACAATACAAAAAAACTCGTCAAGACGTAAATAATAAATTTTTAATTGGAGATGACCTTCATTAAATGCGTTTCGGGCATATTCTTGTAAGCAGGCGACTTCCTATAAATGGTATAAATACCTTTTACCTATGCGCTATAAGCCAAGATACATTAATACCGAAAAAACCCTGCGTCAGAAAAATTCCCTCGCGTACTCGACTAGCTAGGTAATTTGATACAGCTTTTGCTTGTAAGTTGCTTTACAGGCATGTACAAAATAAACAATTCGTAATTAGGCTAAATACTTGATTATCAATTTACTGATAACATAAAAATAAAAATTACCTTGGTTGGAAGTCAAATTATATTATATTTCACTTAATTATCTAACTCAAAAATCAAAATCCGTCCATATGTGAATATCTGTTTATCGGGCTCCCATTGCCCCTTTTCAGCCAGTCTTTCTTTCTTTTTCTCCTCCGTCAAGTTTTCACCGACGATGAGGCTCTAACAAAACTTCTCCATTTCGGTCGTTCCCTGGCAAGGTCTATCGCCTCTCGCATTTCCCATCCTCGGGCTTTTATGTCCTGCAGTACATTGTCTATCCACTTCTTTCTCGGCCTTCCTCTACTCCTCACTCCCTCCACCTCTCCGTGCAGCGCCTTTGCTGGTATTCTTTCATTCTCCATCCTGATCACGTGTCCGTACCATGTGAGTCTCCTCCTCCGTATTCTGTCCACTATTGTGTACTTCTGCCCCAGTTCTTCTCGTGTCGTTTCATTTCGTATTTTTTCTCTTCTTGATCTATTTAGCAGTCCTCGCAGCCATCCCATTTCCGCCGCCAACAGTCTCCTCTCGTCTTCCCTCTTTACACACCAGGTCTCTGCTCCATACAGGAGGACGGGTATCACCAGTGTCTCGTACAGCTTAATTTTTGTTGTGATTGATATGCTGCTTGATCTCCATAGTTTCCTCAGCTTTCCGAACATTGCAGACGCTAGTCCTATCCTTTTCCTGATGTCCTTTGTCGACTCCGCATCTTCTGTTATTACGCCTCCAAGGTATACAAACTCTTTAACCTGTTCTAGCTCCTCTCCTCCCAGTCTGATGTTTATCTTCTCTTTTTTCTTTCCTATTGTCATTGTTTTGGTTTTTTCTGCATTAATCTTGAGTCCGAATCTTTTGCTGCTTTCGTGAACCCTGGTCGTTAGTTCCTGCAGCTTGTCCTCACTTTCCGCCATTAGATCTATATCGTCCGCAAACCTTAAGTTGTTGATTATTTCCCCGCTGATTCTTACTCCTATTTCCGTGTTATCCAGCGCTATGTTCATTATTGCCTCTAAAATTAGGTTGAACAGGTATGGGGACAGCCCGCAGCCCTGTCATACTCCCACATTTACTCGAAACCATTCCGTCAGTTCTCCATCTACTCTTACTGCGCTTATCGTCTTGCTGTATAGGTCTTCCAGTAGCTCAACTAACTCCTCCGGTATTCCATAATTCCTCATCACTCTCCATAGCCCTTGTTGCCACACGCTGTCAAATGCTTGTCTGAAATCTATTAAGTTGTTATATATCACTTTGTTTTTTTCATAGTATTTCTCCGCCAGTTGTCTGATCGTAAAAATCTGATCTATTGTTCCTCTTCCTTTTCTGAAACCAGCCTGTTCCTCTCCTACTATTTCCTCCACATACTTCCGTATTCGTTGTTGTAGGACTCTGGTGTACACCTTCCCTGGTACACTCAGAAGACTGATTCCTCGGTAGTTATTGCAGATTGTTTTGTCCTTTTCTTATGGACGGGGACTATGATCGCCTTTCCCAATCTGATGGGCATCTCTTTTCTTGATATATCTTGTTGCATAGGGTGTGCATCATATCTACTGAACACTCCTCTCCCTCTCGGATCATCTCTGCCGTGATGTTATCTTCTCCTGGTGCCTTCCTCTTTTTTTGATTTCTGATCGCTTCCTCTATTTCTTCTCTAAGTATCTGTCCCAGCCTGTCTCGGTTGTTGTTCTGTGGCATTTCTTCTAGTACCGTTACGTCCGTTGGGTTCCTTTCTTTATACAGTTCTTCAAAGTGTTCTCTCCATCTATCTCTGATTTCTTCCTTGTCTTCTATCTTTTCCCCGTCCTTATTTCTTACTACTGATGATCTAGTGCTTATTGTTCCGCATATTTCTTCCGCCATTTTGAACAATCCTCTGGTGTTTTGTTTCTCCGCGTTCTGTTCCACCTCTGCACATTTTTCCTCGATCCATTGTTCTTTACACTGTTTTGCCTTTTTTTTATTTCTCTTGTTAGTTTATTGTATCTTTTCCTGTTTCCTTCATTTTCCGTTTTGGTCCTTCTCAGTTCATTCCTCTGGTCACTTAGTTTGAGCACCTCTTGCGTTATCCATGGTTTTCGCTTTCTTGCTTCTCTATATCCCAGCACCTGTTGTGCTGTTTCCGTGTATATTTCTCTTATCTCCTTGCATGTTCTTTCTGCAGAGTCTCCATATCCACCCTCTTTCTCAGTATTTTGTTTCCATCTTCTTCTCAGTTCATCCTTGTATCTTTGCTTCGTTTCTGGTTCCTCCAGTTTGTCCACGTCAAATCTTTTAATCTTCCCTTGTTTTCTTGCTGTTTTTAGTTTAGTCCGTATTCCTGCCATCACCATCTTGTGGTCCGACGCTACGTCTGGTCCCGAGTGTGTTCTGCATGTGGTTACGCTACTCCTCCATCTGTTGTTAACTATGGTGTAGTCTATTCTGTTCTTGGGTTTTTCCGTCCGGTGATTCCCACGTCCATTTCCTGCTGTCCTTCTTTTGATAAAAGGCTGTATTCATGATTCTTAAGTTGTTATTCGTACAGAAGTTTAGTAGTTTTTCTCCTCTCTCGTTTTCCTCTCCATAACCGAATTTTTCCATCGCCCCCTCCATGTCCCCCAGTCTCTTCCCACCTTCGCATTAAAGTCGCCCATAATGATCAGCAACTCCCGACTCGGTGTGTTCTGTATCATTCCCTGCAGGTTCTCGTAGAATTCATCTATCTCTTCCTCTGGTGAGGCTGTAGTTGGGGCGTATACTTGGATTATCGTTGTCTTTCCTGTCGCCGTTGTGAATCTTGCTTTAATGAGTCGTGACCCCATCGTTGTGTATCCCAGCAGAGCCCTAGCTGCTCTCTTTTCCATAATCAATGCTACTCCCTCCTGATGTTTCTCATCTTCTCTTCCTGCATATATGATCTTATATTCCCCTTTGTTCATCTCTCCTGTTCCAGCCAGTAACAGTCGATTATTTGTCTTATCCAGAAGAATCATCTGCGGACATCGTAATCCATGTTTTTCTCTTGAGAGAATTTCTCTCTTAAATTCCAAATTTGAATCCAATAACAAAACTCGACTGTTCAATCGATCAGCGACCATCACGAATCCATATCTATCGACGGCCAAATATAAAGGACGATCCATTTGTCCGATGGTCGACCCACGTTCTCCACCAAATGACTTCTTCAGTTTTCCATCTGCACCCACTGCACATACTCTGTGTAAATCATCATCATAATCGCCATGACTGACCAGGAAATGACCATTGGTCAGTTTTATAGCATGCCATGGATGACGAATACCTTCAACTGATGGTAGATTTATTTCACGGATCAATTGTCCATCTGGTGAATATTCATTTAATTTATTTTTATCAAAAACAGTTAAAATAACATTCGATTCATTTGTAACAGAGAGACCCCATCCATAATCTTTTCCTGTTGACCATTTCTTTATTAATTTTCTATTTGGATCAACTCTCAAGATTTCACTCGACTGATCGATGCGTTTTAAATCGCAGATGTAGAGACATTTATTTCTGTTGCAAGATCCTATGTCCGTTGGACGAATTAATTCCTTCAAATTCCATCGACGACTGAAACTGAATTTCATCGAATCGTAAACGTCAACATCTGTACTCTCTCCACTCACAACAAACAACTCTTTGTCTAAGATCGTCAATCCACAGATCGATTTCTCAGTCATCTCTGCGGTTTTAATTCTAACCCCCTGAATTAAGACTGGATCTGATTTGTATTTATTCTGAAAATCAACTAAAAATAAAAATATGCATATCACTTATTTCTAAATGATACGAAATCTGTCTAAATCATAGTATGCTGTAATTTGAAGCAACGACGATTACGACGATAATCGCGATAGCATAAGGAGCCAATGAAGCGGTAGAAGCACAGTAGCAGGCAGAGAAAACTGCAGCGACCTCAAACCACATCGATCGATACAACTAGACAATATAAACGCACACACACAGAGGCAGAAAGGCAGAAGCAGACCAAATGTTCTTGAAGTGCATTACCAAGACCTTCGACTGATAGCGGAGTATGGAATGCCGATTTTTTTGAAGGCTTTGTGGTTTCTCTCCTTTTTTGTTCTGTTCTTCAAATTCTAATTTACCCAGAGTTCCCCTCCAAGTCTTCCAGTTATCTCCGAACTTTTCATTAAAATCTCCCACAAAAATGACCAAGTCCTTGTAAGATGAGTTTTGAACTGTATTCTGAATTATTGTGTGGAATTCCGCTATTTCCTAATCTGTTGAGTTGCGTGTAAGTGCATACACTTGGATAATTGTCGCTTTTCCGCACGATGTTCTAAATCTTGCCTTCAATATACGTGACCCATCTGTGTATTATCCAATCAATGCCCGGGTTGCTTCCCTTCTCAGAATGAGTGCAACGCCAACTTCCCTCTGGTATCTGTCATCTGGCCTTCCCGAGTAGTTAACCTTATACTCGTCCTTGTCGAATTCCCCGACCCAGTCCATCTCACCTCAGACAGTCCAATGCACTAACTATGCCTATGACTAACTACATGAGCTGATACGAAATCTTTCCCACTCTGGATTTTAGGATAAAATTTGCCACTTATTTAGAACATTATTGATAACTTTCTGATAAAACGTTAACGATTGACTTTACAAAGCTACAATGAAAAAAATAATACAACTGCAATTTTATTTAAAGAATATTGTATTTAGGCGATTAAGGAGAAAATTTTGAATCTAACAATCGGTGCTCAGTGGAGGTAAGTACTACTGACATCATCTTCACTAAGGGTTTGTATTGTGACAGCCTTATTGCAATGCTCATATTGTCTGCAACACCACTTCAGATCTTACTAGACATATAAAATGTGATGCATACATAACAAAATGCACACATTTAAATAGCAAAATTTTGAATTGGATAGCGTCAAGCAGTACTTCTGTTGACCATTACATTATTTGAAGGTGTTATCATGTACCGGTTAATCTGCGCTGCTGTCGTATCTGGTTGATGAGCCACTCTTTCTCTTCTATCCATGCAGTTCTCTCTACAACAATATTCAGATGAGTATATTAAAATGCGAAGAGCTTTATTCAAGTGAAAGAATCTGGTCAGGGTGCTCCTCGAAGATGTCAAAACCATAGCATTCGGTGTAAAATTTGAGGACCAGCTGAACGGAATTCGATTTCGGAGGTAGTCCAATTCGTCAATGAGATGGCACGAATATAAGTAGAAGATAAGTAGCAAGGCTATGTTGGAAACTTGGGCAAGCCACGACCATACTATCCAATAAAAAGGCGCAGACAAGTGGACTTCATCATAATTTGCGAAAGCACACTTCAATTAGACAAAGAAGAAAGAAATGCACCATACCTTTTATTGTAACTTCTTCACTGCATATTTGTGCCGCTGTTAGCTTTGCTTCAGTGTCTCTCAAACTTAATTTTAAATTTGGTTCTGTTTCTTCTAACTTCTTTTCAGTTTCTCTTAACCATGATTCAGTTTCTTCTAATTTCTTTTCAGTTACTCTTAGCCGTGATTCAATTTCTTCTAACTTCTTTTCAGTTACTCTTAACCGTGATTCAGTTTCTACCAACTTCTTTTCTGTTACTCTTAGCCGTGATTCAGTTTCTTCCAACTTCTTTTCAGTTTCTCTTAACCGTGATTCAGTTTCCTTCAGCGTTTGTTCATAACATATTGATTGCTGTCCAAGTTCTTGTAGGCGACGTTTGGCTAAAGCTAATTTCGTGCAAAGAGCCTTATTCCTTTCTTTGACCTCAAAAGTGTCTTGACGGTGCTTCCTTTCCAACTCCATGTATTTTCTTGCCTCGATTGCTGATTCTTTTTGTAGCTGGTAAAGTTTACGATTTTCAGTATCAGATGATCTCAATTTCTCTATCGATTCATTCAGTTGAATTGAAAGAAGCCTTTCTTTTTCGGCAGCCTTCTTCTCATTTTGCTGATTAATCGCCTTTAGATTGTTAACCATGAGCTGACTCTCCTCAAGTCTCTTACTGAGTTTCTCATTGTGACTTATTTTTGATTTAAGACTTGCTTCTAAATGATATCCTTTTTCTTGTAATACTATTAGCTGCTTTTCGGTTACACTTTTCTGTCGTCGAATTTCATTCTGAAAGTAATGAATTTGCTTTTTTCCGGAAGAATTTCCTGTCTTAGTTTCTCGCACTTTTCTTCTCTGGCTTTATTCTGACTTTGACTCCTAACTTTGTGTGAATCTGAAGAAAAAAATAATTAAATAGTAACTTCCAGATAAAGTTGATTTCAAACAAAATTCAACACATATTTCTATCCATGATATCGTTGATCAGATGGTGACATTACGGTTTGCGTTCGCATTCGACAAGGCTCGGATACGAGTGTAGTTATCAAAATAATCAATATCATGCAAGGTTGTGGGGTCTAAATGTGCCTACAGTCGAAATATTAGTTAGTTCAGATTTATGAGATTTTGAAGAACCTGTAAAGAAGGTGTACATTGCCCAAATTTCTTAATGCCACACAAAGGTTTCTTCAGACAGACCCTTTATTCTACAGCGCTTAGTTATTGAGTGTGACAACACGTAGACTTTCGGGTTTAGTCTCCAGACGTATCAATGTAAATGACATCAAGACAGCGCTCTGTTTATTTGAGCGGCACACTGTTTGAACAAAAAACACTACATAACAGCTATTGGCTATTGGATATGTGCAATCTTTCTGCAACACGCGGTTCAACAGTTTTTTATTGACCACATTGCAATATAAAATTATCATCATAATCGTAATCTCGAGAATTTCTGAAGTGCTACTTGAAGTTAAGCGCAGGACAACAGCTTATTCACGAGCGCTGCGTCTAGTCGAAGTGGCTATACAAACATGTAATATGAAGAACATAGTCCAGTGGCCAGAAGATCAGAGAGAGAGAGAGAGAGAGAGAGAGAGAGAGAGAGAGAGAGAGAGAGAGAGAGAGAGAGAGAGAGAGAGAGCTGTTACCGTGGGTTGTGTTTAGGTTGATGCAAATGGGAAGGCGGTCGCTTGGATAGATCAGGGTAAAATTTCTAGAAAAGGTGACACCCGTTTTGAATGGAATGCCTGTGTAGTAATTAATAGAGACTTGAAACAGGTGATGGTGGGTGAACGATAGAAGTGGTAGAGGGACGGAGAATTTGCGAAATTCAAGAGGAATATCGTTCCAGAGTCAAGGTATATGGAGTGATATATGGATCCGTTAGAAAATTTAAGATGATAGTTACAGAGGGACGAACAAGAGTGACGTACTAGGAAGAGCGCCTAGAGCGGGGAGATTGGATTGCAAAGAGTTTACGGAGATAAGTAAGTAATGAGTATTGCAAAGAGTTACAGGCTAGAGAAAGAACTTTGTAATGAATGCTTTCAGGGATTTTCAGCCAGTGGAAGGATTTCAGAATAGGAGTGATATGGTAATGTTAGGGTGTCATGGTGACAGCTGGGGAAAATTATTATGTACGAGTTGAAACGCTTTATTTGAATGGATTCAAGGTTAATGAAGAAGAAATTACAGTTGTCAAGCTTGGTGTGGACAACAGAGGTAGCGGTAGAGGTATTATGTACCTTGAAGAATTTTCTCAACGCAAATCTTCCAAATGTTGTCGTACGACGTTTTCTGACGTAGGAGGGCTATTTTCTTTGAAACTTCAGTTTGCAGTTCATTCTGCAGTTTCCTGAACTGAGTTTCCAGATTGAAGAGTTGTCGCTTATTTTGAAAGAACGTGTTTACAAGTATAATTTTGATATTACTTTGCATTAATAAAAATGCAAGTCATTGTGTAAGCGTCACCGCGAATCTTCAGAAAAGTCGCTTATGTGCAAATATAGTAAACGCTGAACACTACCTGTTACTCCTTTTGATTGATTTTCAAACGTTTTATAGTGCAAGCTCATCTTATTAAGCAAATGCCTGTGGCAGTAAGAAATAATCTGGAAAATATGACTTCGAGCAAATGTTTTGCGTCATTTTGGTATAGATTACATCAAAAAATATTGCACTAACACAAACACTGAAATTATATTGTTGCTAGTTAACCAATTTTGAGATCGCCGATTTTTATAAGCAGTTCTGCATGGCAGCTGATGCATCGGATCACACTGAAAGCTGCACACAACCAGAAGCAATTGAGCTGAAGTATGAAGTCTATGAAGTTACAAGACAAAACTTTGAGAAGCGACACCGTCCTGGTGGTGAAAACTCTTTGTCTTCTTAATCGATCGTAAAACAGAGTTGCTAATTTTTGATCAAAATTCATAGTTGTGACTGGAACGGTGGTGACATGTTAAAGCTAAGGAGTTTGGGCAGTTGCTTGAACATTCTAAATGGAGTGTCTAATGCGTGCAAAATGCTGAAGGAGTATTTTGCCTACCGTTTTCACTAGAAGTTAGTTGTAGAGTTCACTGATAGCAGTCTATATGTTGTATATGATTATATACCTGTCTTGAGCAGACGAACGATCTGTTCTAGCCTGATTTCAGTTCAAGTTTCAAAACAGCATACATAAATAGATACTAAACGCATTGAGGATAGTGTTTCAGACTATATTGCAAATTTTGTGGGTTTTTTGTTTAGATGATTTAGTTACAAATGACATTGGTTATTGATGACGATAGCAATTTAGATTTACACGTATGGAAGTCTTTCTGTTGGCGATAGGCATAGCTTTCGTAATTAAATTGTCGTTAATTCATTATACGAAAGAAAATCAAGCAGACTTTGTGTTTATCCTTTAGTTAAAGCTACACTTTAAATCGGACAAATCCAGTATTTGAAGATTGCTGCGGTTTATGCGGCTATTGTGGTAGAAAACAGGAAACCACATAAACTGTCGTATAAACTTTATGAAAGTCGCACGAAAAGATACAATTATTTTGCTGCGTTCGTTTTAACATTTTGAATGTAAAACATTTCACACAAAATCTTATACTGTGCAGCTTTTACGAAGCCTAGTTTCTCAGGGAAGGTGAAAGACGTAGAGTATGATTTTGATGTGAAAAGGCGGTTTTGTTGCATGATTTATCACCTTTTGATTTCTGCATCGCATTGGTTTTTAAGGTAGATGGCACATGCTATAAATGCGCTAAATAACTACAAGCACCTGCTTTGCACCTCAGTGGTACTTTTTAATGAGATGGGGTCCGCTGAAGGTTGTCAATATATATGTTTCATATATCCTAATGGTCTGGATTTGGATCAATAAGGTGCCAACAAATGGGTTGAGGTCAAGTGAAGGGTTCATTGAGAATAGGAAAAGATGTTGATTTTGAAGTGTTAGAAAAGGTCTGAGTTTCTTATCTTTCAAGTTTGCATTTCTGGTATTTGTGGCACAAGTTCGAGAGCGATTATTTTATTTGCATGTGCTTGTGTATCGATTTCGGTCCAAGTGATCTCTTGCTTAATCGATGACCCTTATGTGATAATCGATCGCGTGTTATCGAGAGTCGCGATCGCGTTGCGCTCAGAAATTGTGTGTAAGATAGCTGACAGACCAGGATCTGAACCGAATTATTTACGTTGGTTACAAATCAGAGCAAAGTGGCACATATTAATGTTTTTGCCATTATTGTATTTAGAGTGTATAGTGTATATTTGAGATTCCTTGAAAGTAGCTAAGAAATCCTAGCTAAAGGTTTACTACTTGATTAAAGAAGATGCTGATAAGATTGGCTAAATTTCTATTCTTGCATATTCTTGCTTTACTTGTAATTGCAATTTTGTTTACTCAGATTAAAGACACATCATTTGATTGTCAACATGTCTAAATTGAAATTTTAAGGACGAGGGAGAGAAGTTAGGTTCCCAAGACCTCAGTGGTTGGGGTTTGAACCCTGAATAACTCAGCACAGATTATAATGTCAACCGTCCTGTATTTAGAGTGTATAGTGTATGACGTAAATGTGCTTTTACTAAGCTATTGCATCGATGATTAAAAAATTCAAAACCACCGATGTTGAACTTCGAGACAAGAGACAGGTGTTCGAAAAGCTGTCAGAACGACAGAGAGGGCAGCTTACGCTTCTGACTGGGCGCCTATCTGCCCTAGAAGTCTGCCTTCCAAGTAAACATGGAGTAAGAATGATTAGATACAGTATAATGATAGAGATGAGGAAAGGGAGACCTAGAACTCTTAGAACACACACAGGTACTGAATCGAACCCCGATCTCTCTATAGGAGAGGTTGTCACCTGTCCGGTGCCTCGGATATAGCACCCACGTTCAATCCTCGGAAGACATCACTGGAGGAAGGAGCATCAGTCCTTTTTCTCCATCGAAACTCCTTATCTGGTCCCAAGGGAACAAAGTGGTGGGCGAGATAGGGTACTCTACGGGGAAACGAGAGCCCATTCTTGATACTATCCGTCCCCCGACCTGAGATTGAACTTTAGTATCGAACTTGTAGCAGAAAGAAACATTACTTCAAAGACAGCCCTCTGAAGGCTGGTGTCGAGGGATGGGATACTGAATAAACCTCCTCAGAGCCTGTAGGTGAGTCTCCCGCGTCGTTCCGTACAGTCACATTGTTAAAATAACAACACACTGTTGAGTACGCCTCGAAGGCGCTCCTCATTAACCCAAGGTATGTTCGATTTCACGAAGAACAACAAATTCGTCTGAAAGTAAATTGTACTGCATAAAGGGCGATACTCAACCGCTGGAGTCAATGCAAAGGTCGGAAATTGGCATAATATGCTTATCAAATCATTATGTGTAGATTTGGGATGGTTTACTGCAACGGGCCCAAAACGACTTGGCTTAGTTGGTTGGCCGACTGGTTTCAGTAAAGGCTTAGGCTGCGCAGTTGTCCCCTCGGTTTAGGTGGCATCCTTGGACGGATTGTTTTCACAGAGGTTCCTGGACATCTTTCTGTCTTTGACTTCACTGTTCTTAACTTATGTTCACTCTCAACGTCTTTCAATAAAAATTGACACAAAATAAAATCAACGGGTACAAATGCACACATTAAATTACAGTGGGTATAAATACATTTTATTTTTAAATTTGAAAGTTAAGTTGTGTCACAAGTAAATTGATTTAACCTGTGATTGCGCTACTGCATAGTGGTCCAATTTGAAGGGTGAAGTGGAACATCACACCTACGCCAACAACTCATTCATAAAAAGCATAGACTCCCTCCATGAGTTTTTAATGGAGTTTGTACATTCCATAAGCTAAAGAACTTACTGAAGTCCCATTTTAACTGCGATTCTATTTAAGATTTACTGAGAAAACGACGCCAATATAGCATTACTAACCACCCACAGCGCTTGCGAGTTTTTTTAATGATTTCTTGCTGAGAGGTTTCGTTTAAAGCATCCTGAAAATGCTTAAAATCGATGGAGGATTTCCGACTGATGATGAACA